>VZQC01001008.1:3572119-3991955 GCA_009823505.1 Rhizomys pruinosus
GAATAGTTTTGCCTTTAATCCTAGCACTTGGGAGGCAGAGGCAGGCGGATCTTTGTGAGTTCAAGGCCAGCCTGGTCTACAGAGTGAGTTCCAGGACAGCTGGGACTACAGGGAGACCCTGTCTTGAAAAGACCAAAAAAAAAAAAAAAAAGAATAGTTTTGAATATTCTAGAATTTCTACTCCATTGAGTATATTTCCTTAAAAATGGCTATTGTTAGTTTGACTCAGAACCTGTAAACACTCGACAAGCAATGTATCCTCTGTGTGGCCTGCACTTTTACAATGGAGAGATGGGTGATCCATGCCCTCCCCCAAATGACAAGAACAAGAGATTCCCACCCCCTTGCTTTTCCTTCAAAATAGGCCAAGTGTTGTCCAAGTGGCACCTTTGCCAGGCTGTAGGGGCCTTCTTGTCTTCTGTCACTGCTGGAAGGTGATCAAGCCAGATGGGTAGTATGGGGGGGATCAGGAGTCCACTTACCTTCTAGCAGGTCTCTGGCCAGACCAGGTTCTGCCCCCGTGGACCGAACAAAGTCTGACAGGACTGCGTCCATATCAAGCGTCATAGGATCATGTAGAAGTGCTGCCCAGCACTGAGCCGAGGGCGGGTTTGCAAGCAGGCTAGAGACCATCCATCTGCAGGGTGCAAGAGGAGAGCATCTCACCACACAATGACTGCATGCCCACGTGTACAAACATGTGCACACACACGTGTACCCTCATGTACATATACACACACACAGAGGCCCAGCAGGTAGAAGGAACCCCCTACCACCTCCTCTGTACAGGTCTGAATTCGTTTTAGGCATCTCTGTAAGGGAGGATACTCCTACTGTCTGAGGCGTGGGGACTCAGGTCTCTGGCAGGTTGTAAGCACAGAGTTATCTGTTTTCACCTCCCTATCCAACATGTGGCTGCTACCTGGGAGTGATTTTTGTTTGATGTGGCCAAAAATTAAGAAAATGGCTTGACCTGATGTATGTGGTACCAGTTAGGAGATTCCTTCTTCCTCCTCTCCGTGCACTGCAGCTTTGGCAGCTGGAGTCTTCTCTTCTGTCACTGCTGCCTGGGGGACAAATCAGAGAACAAGCACATTACTCCCCTCACTTTGGGAATGGGTCCAGCATGCTTTTCTCCTTGTCAAAGTCTGTGTCTAAGGTGGGGTCAGCTGGCCAAGGGAGGTCCTTTGCTGCCTGGGTGCTACAGGTGCTTTCTGGACAGTTTTTAAAAAAGTAGTAGTAAAATATTGTTTGTCTCAATCCTGAGTGCCTTCGTGCCCCTGCTGCACTCCGTGTGTGGCTTCTCCTGCTTCCCTTCATCCTACCCCACTGCAGGCCCGGAAAATGAGGGGAGAACAGCAGGTCACACCTCAGGCACCTGTCCTTCCCTTGGGTGTGATGCTGTCATCAGCCTGGAGCACCCCATCTTCCACCCCTGTCTCCATGAGCAGAGCACATGGTCTACCCCAGCCTTCAGGCTCAGCCTCCATCCACGCACCCTTCAGCATCCAGTTCCAACATCCACAGACAAACACAACCAGTTCCAGTGATTCCCACAAGTGGATGCTGGAAAGCGACAGTTGTCTAACGTTTCTTTTAGCAAGGAGGGTCGCCATGATAGAACAGAGTCCTGTTTAACCTTGCTGGAAATTACTACATCATACATGCAGTCTTAGCTTCCATTTTAACCATGCAGTTCAGCGACAGTAATGTGACTATCACCATCATCTTCAGAATATTTTCAGCCTTCTAAATGGAAACTCTGGCCCTCTTTAACCACCAGCTCCCTATTCTCAATTCCCTGAAGACTCTTCCATTCTAATTTCTGTCTTTATGAATTTGACCAGATGTTCCTATAAGTAAAACTTCATAGTATTTGTCTTTTTTGATTAGCTTATTTCACTTAGTAAAACATCTTCAGAGTTCACCTGTGTTGTGATTATATCAGAATTTCATTTTTTCAAGACTGAGTAACATTTCAGAGAGTATGGCACATTTTGCTTATCCGTTAATCACTGATGGACACCTGGGCTCCTTGCAAAATAAACTCTCAGCAGGGACTCCAGAACATCCTTACCCTTCCAGCTCTAAGAATGCTTCACTATGGCAAAAAGAAGTAACTGCTTCCAGATGCCAGACAGAACTATGGCCTCCCTTCAGCACTGTGGCTCCTGCTCTGGTCAAGTAGGTAGTTTCATTCATCACCTAACTGACCCATGTTTCTTGAGCTGCCTTCTGTTGAGGCCACTGCTGTGTGGAACTATAAGTCCCCCTCTGCCACCCCCATCCCCAGAACTTAGCTTCTGAACAGAGGGACAGGTACTCAGGCACGTGGCTTCTCAGGCTGAATGCTGGATCTGGGAAACCGAAGGAGAGGTCTAAACCAGAGGGGGTGATATCACACGGCAGAGCTGTGACACATGATGCCCAGGCATCCATTCCTCATCAGTTTGTTTCAATGGAGCCCAGATAAACATGTCTGGAATGTGCTTGTCTGTGGATGTTGGAACTGGACGCTGAAGGGTGCATGGATGGAGGCTGAGCCTGAAGGCTGGGGTAGACCATGTGCTCTGCTCGTGGAGACAGGGGTGGAAGATGGGGTGCTCCACAGCTGGTGACAGCATCACACCCAGGGGTAGGACAGGTGCCTGAGGCGTGACCTGCTGTTCTCCCCTCATTTTCCAGGCCTTCAGTGGGGTAGGACGAAGGGAAGCAGGAGAAGCCACCCACGGAGTGCAGCAGGGGCACCAAGGCACTCAGGATTGAGACAAACAATATTTTACTGTTACTGTTTAAAAATTTCTTATGTGTATGAATGTACTGTCTGCATCCAGGTTTGTGCACTCGTGTTGTGCAATGCCGCGGAGGTCAGAAGAGGGCGACGGATTCCCCTGGTACTGGAGTCAAAGACGGTTCTCAGCCGCCATGTGGGTGCTGGGGATCAAACCTGGGTCCTCTGCAAGAGCGGTTGGTGCTCTTAACCGCTAGGCCATCTCTCCAGCCCCTTTAGTGCTACTTTCTAAAGAACTGATTCCACACTCATCCTGATGAACAAACACAACACGTATTTCCAACGATGGCGTGAGCCCCAGCGCCATTTTCCCTCCTGCCTCATGCTCTGGCGGGCATCAGAGCTCATCCAGAATTGCTGACTGACACTGCGAAGCAGGCTGGGGACACTCATCCTGGCTGTAGGGATGTTCAGGGACAGCCAGCTTCAGGTCATGGCTGCATAAGTCATTGAGGGGCAGAACTCATGCAGATCTTTCTGATGCTGTGGCCTGAAGAGCACAGGCCTGAACCAGGAGGATCACAGGCCTGGAGTGGCACACAGGCGGGGATTGAGCAGAGGCTTAGGGTAGAGAACAGCCTTCCGGGTATGAACTCCCACTGCGTCCTCACTGCATGACCTGAGCAAGTGAGTCACTCCGTGGGGCTTTGCTCTACTGATAAGAACTATGAGGACTGGAACAGCACTGCCTCTTGAAATTGCTGCAGAAGTGAAATGAGGCTGAAGGAACTGAAGGACCACCTCCTGTTGTTACTTTAGTGTTGTATATTCAAAATAATTAAACGGCTGTGTAGTTCAAGTGTTGAGAATCCTTGCTTTATCTCTAATGCTCGCGGCACGCACTCCTGCTGTGAAGGGTAAAATATCAGAAAGGGTCATATACGGTTCAGTTCGCCTTGCCTCACAGTGCTGGAGCCCACTCTGCTGAGGAGCACACGATGCTCGCACTCCCACTCTGGTGAGGAGCACACGATGCTCGCACTCCATTGCAATTCACAGCCTCTGAGCTCAGATGCCAGTGTTTCTCTTTCCAAGCATCTGTCTGCTCCGTCACTGTGACTGAGGCAAGTGCACAGGCTTTTGTGCATGTTGCATGAGTGAGATAAAGCTTCCAGGGTATTCCCAGTCTTAGTTTAGAGGAAATCAGGGAGCCTTTGGAAGAAGGGGCATGAGGCCAGGGAGCTTGGTCTGGCAAAGCATCTTGTGTACATGATTTGTCTCAAAGTAAGTTCCCATGTGTTATACCTAGAAATAAATAAATAGGTAGACAAGTAATTTTTGTTGCAACGAAGTGATTTATCTGAAAAAACAACAACAACAACAACAACAACAACAAAAAAACCAAACCAGATCCTCAACCTAAAAGCCCTAGGTAAGGAGGATGGTGAGACAGCGAGGCAGGTGGAACAGGCAGAGGGTGGGGGAATGACAACAGACAGGCCTGCCTACAGCAGACAAGAGTGGTTTTAGGAATATCTGGTGCCCTGTCTGCAGATACTGGGGCAGGACTACTTGGCTCTTTTAGTCTCTTCCTTGGTGAAGTTCATTTTCTGAAATGACTGGCATTGTGTCTCTGATAAAAGTTCTAGAAACAATGGTGGGCAGCTCCAGCTACCATTCAGACCATGGCTTCCTATCTATGGACCAACTAGGCTCTGTGCCACTTCCTAGAGCATAGGCTAGATTAATGTACATCAGACAGTGAGGCACTAACAAACGTACATCAGACAGTGAGGCACTAACAAACGTACATCAGACAGTGAGGCACTAACAAACGTACATCAGACAGTGAGGCACTAACAAACGTACATCAAACAGTGAGGCACTAACAAACGTACATCAGACGGTGAGGCACTAACAATTATAAACGCCATTTCAATGTCCCAAAGCCTAGATCTTTCTTCTCTCCTCTTCCTCCTCCTCTTCTTTCCATGGTTTGCTTATGAGACAGAGTCTGCTTGTGTAGCCCAGGCTGCCTCTGCACCTGCTATCTGGTCTCAGCCTCTAGAGTATAAGCAAAAGATGGGATTGCATGTCCAATTCAATTCCTACCTTTTCTGCTCAGATATGTAGAGCAAAGGGGAGAATAACAAAAAATATTAAAAAATTATTTTTCCTGGGCCCAGTGAGCTGGCTCAGCAGGTAAAGGTGCTTGCTGTCGCCGGGCGTGGTGGCACACACCTTTAATCCTAGCACTTGGGAGGCAGAGGCAGGCAGATCTTTGTGAGTTCAAGGCCAGCCTGGTCTACAGAGTGAGTTCCAGGCCAGCTGGGGCTACAGGGAGACCCTGTCTTGAAAAGACCAAAAAAAAAAAAAAAAGGTGCTTGCTGTCAAGACTGAGGACCCAATTTTGACTCCTGGAACCCGCATGGTGGAAGGGAAGATCAACTCCTATTAATTATCCTCTGACCTTGCTCATGCTATGGAATGTGCATGCCCATACAAGCCCATACAAACACACACACAGGCGAGCACACACACATTCTTTCTTTCTCTCTCTCTCTCTCTCTCTCACACACACACACACACACACACCCTACACACTTAATGTAAGTACAAATATTTTTCCTATGGGAAAAATTAAATGTGCATAAAAGTAGACAGAATATGATGAACATTAATGGATTACTCAGATATGACAATTATCAACTTTTACACAATGCTATTTCTTCTATACCACTAATCATTACTTTGTACATCATTTTGAAACAAAAACTGCTTTTTAATATTATTTCATTTACAAAGAGTTAAGGAGATCTCTAAAAGACTGTAAAACTTAACCACAATGCTATGATTGTACAAAGAAATTAACAATAAATTCTTCAGTACAATTAATATCCAGAGACTGGGAAACTGCTATTATAACTTAACAGAACCTCTAGGATACAGTAAGGCAGTTCTAACAGTAAAGTTCATAGCTATAAGCATTAACATTAAAAAAAATCAGATAGGAAACGTGGGTCTGGGTTACTTCACTCAGAATGATTATTTCCAGCTCAGTCCCTTTACCTGGAAATTTCATAATTTCAATTTTCTTTACAGGTGAATAAAATTGAATTGTATATAGGTGCAGTTTCATTATCCATTCTACAGTTGATAGACAGTGAAGCTGTTTCCATGTCTTAGCTGTTGAGTAGGACAGCTATGAATATGGACAAACATGTATCTTTGCAGCAGGAAATCGAGTCCTTGGGTATATGTCCAGGAGCAGTACAGTTGAGTCATACTGTTGATCTACTTCTAGTTTTCTGAGGAACCACCACACTGGTATCCACAGTGGCAGCACCAGTTTGTTCTTCATCAGCAGTGCACCAGAGACCCTGATTCCTCACATCCTCACCAGCAGTTCTTCTCTTTTGTTTTCTTAATCTTAGCCATTTTTTTTGTTTGTTATAAAAATATGATCATTTGGGCTGGAAAGATGGCTCAGTGGTTAAGAGCATCATCTGCTCTTGCAGAGGTCTGGGGTTCAATTCCCAGCACCCACATGGTAGCCTGCAACCTTTCATAACCCTAGTTGTAGGAGAATTTGATGCTTTTTTTCTCACTTTGCACAACAGAAATGCACTTATACATATGCAGGAAATATACTCATATACATAAAATAAAAATAAAAACCCAGGGGCTGGAGAGATGGCTCAGTGGTTAAAGAGCACCAGCTGCTTTTGCAGAGGACCGGGGTTTAATTCCCAGCATCCACATGGTGGCTAAGAACCATCTTTAAGCTGGGTGTGGTGGCGCATTCCTTTAATCCTAGCACTCAGGAGGCAGAGGTGGGTGGATCTCTGTGAGTTCAAGGCCAGCCTGGTCTACAGAGTGAGTCCCAGGTCAGCTGGGGCAATAGGGAGACCCTGTCTCAAAAAAAAAAAAAAAAAAAGAATTCAGGAAAAAAACCCCAAACAAACATGATCATTATTCATAGAGTTTCCAACTCTCTAAATTTTACTGATTGCTCCTAGTGTGTGACCTTTGTACTTCCTGTAAATTAGCAATTGGTTACAAAGACTGTCAGATACATATTCAGGTTTTTGGCTCCTCCCATTTTGGGGGTGAGTTTCTGAATCCCTGACATAGTAGCAGCAGTTGACTGGGGATGTCACTGCCTCACCTGTCAATCTGTTCATCAGAGTCATACATATATCATGGAATTCATTCTTTTTTTCATGTATTAGCTGGAGTGTGTGTGTGTGTGTGTGTGTGTGTGTGTGTGTGTGTATGTGTTGGGGCCAGAGGTAGATGGTAGATTTTTGTGTGTCTTCCTCAACTGGATTGTTTTCCACCATACTTTTGGAGACAGTGTCTTGCTGAACCTGGAGTTCACTGATTTGGCTAGCCTGTCGGTAAATGGGTACCAGAGCCAATCACTGCTCCCTAGTGCTGGGGTTACAGACACACACTGCTGCATCTGGCTCTTTATGTGGGTGTTGGTGGTCCGAGCTCAGGTCCTCATGCTTGGCCATGTAGCAGGGCTTTACTGGCTGAGGCCTCTCCCCAGTCCCTTAGCTGATATTCTTAGAGACAAAGAAACTTCCATTATTGACTGTTAATATGTGGTGAACTTTAAACAGGAAAAGCAAGACAAACACTGCCACTTTTCACTTTCTTATTGTGAGTCAGTTTACTAGCTTCTTACAATGACTACCAACTTGTTTTCTCTTCCTCTTCCTCTTGCCCCCCCTCCTCCTTTTTCTGTTTATCTAAAGCTAATTCAAAATGCAAACTTTAGGGGCTAGAGACATGGCTCAGCAGTTAAAGAATGCTTACTACTCTTGCAGATGACTGGGGTTGGGTTCCTAGCACCCACATGGTAGCTTACAAGCACCTTAACTCCAGTTTCAAGGGATCTGACACCCTATTTTGGCCCATACAAGCACTGCATGCATGTGGCATGCTTATATACATGCAAGCAAAACACGAGTACACATAAAATAAAACTTAGAAATAAAATCTTTATAAAGCACAAGGCTTATTAAAATACCTTATGCATATACAGTTATCTTTCTTTCCCCTCAGTGCACATGGATTTGGGTCTAATAAAAATCACCCACTTGTCAGATCACTGAAGAGTTCACACTGCTTCCTCCTACTGACTCCATGGTCTAAAAATATTTGATGCTTTGACGCAGTTGAAATAGATGTGCTGCATCCTGTTATTCCCTATGTCTGACTAGCTATCCCAGTGTCGCTCATGAAAAGGCACACTAGTAGGCAAACCCTACTAATTTGACATGCCTCCATTACTATAGGGGAAAGTGGCATTTATTTCCTATGTTCTATGGTTAGACTTATGGCAAGGCATTTGTGATAATGTCCTCCCCCTACTGGGTGTGCAAACTGAGTATCATATTTATAAACAAAGCTATTGATTTCTCTGTATTGAATTTATATACTGGTATCTTACTAAGTTATTACAGGTTTTTCTTGTTTTGTAGGTTTTTCTTGGGGTGATTTTCCAGGTACAGAATCACATCAAGTACATGTGACTAATTCTGCAGCCTCTACTTTCTCTTGTCTGACTGCACAGACTAACATGTCTAATATAATATTAAATTCTGTTAGAGCAAATGGTTCTGGGTCCATTTGTTTTGCTCCTGATTTTAGTAGGAATACTTTTAGTGTTCCTACTGAACACTAACCTACTCCAAATTGAGTAAGATGCTGGCTACTGGGTTTTGGGTTATACATCAAACATGCATGCACATATACAACATTTTTATTTCTTATTTGTTTTAAAGCAGAGTCTCACTATGGAGCCCAGGTTGGTCTTGAATTTGTGAGTCTCCTGTCTTATGCTCATCAATTTTGGTATTAAAGCCATGCACATTACACTCTGTCCTTCCACACTGTCCTAGTTTGTCTTTCATTGCTGTGACGAAACACTCTGACCAACACCAACTTGGGGAGGAAAGGGTTTATTCAGCTTACATCTCCTGGTTCATAGTTCATCACTCAGGGAGCACAAGGCAGGAACTCAGGGCAGGAACCTGGAGGCCATGGAGGACTGCTGTTCACTGGCTTGCTCTCTACTGGCTTGCTCTCTGGCTCATGCCCAGCCTGCCTTCTTATACTGTCACTGCTCAACAATCAAGACAATACACCACAGATGTGGCCACAGGCCAATCCAATGGAGCCAATTCCCCAACCGAGGCTCCCTCAACCCAGGTGTGTCAAGTTGACACCAAAGCTATCCAGCACAATTGACCCCTTGTCAACTTGACACACAAACACATCACTATTAAACCACCTTTCCAGTTCTTATCCCCAAAGTATGATGTTAACACTAATCACAACCTAAGACAGTACATCCTTAAAAGCCCCACAGTCCTTAAAATGTCCAAACACTTAAAAGTCCAGTCTATTAAAAGTCTCTTAACTGTGGGCTGCTGTAAAATCCAAAACAAGTACTGTCTTATTTCAAAGGGAAGAATCAGGCACTCTCAAACAAAACCTAAGTCCAGCAAGTAGCTCAAGGCTGGACACCTGGGATTCACTCACGATCTTCTGGGCTCCAAAGGGTCTCGGCAGCTCCCCCTCTCCGACTCTGCCGTCCGTGGCACACTCATCTCGCAGGCCCAGGCCGACTCCATTCTACACCTACCGCTGCTCTTGGTGGTCGTCCCAGGGTACCGGCATCTCCAAAAAGCTGGGGTCGCTACTGAAACTGAGGCAGCACCTTCACCAATGGTCTCTTCTGACCTCTCCTGGTGCAAAGCCTCAGCTTCTCTCCATGACCCCTGCAATCCTGGGGTCTTCACAGCAACCGAGGTGCACTTCCACCAATGGTCTTTCCTGACCTCTCACAGTGCCAAGCCTCGGCTGCTCTCTGTGACCCCCTCAAATTTCAACACCGGAACCATATAGGAGACTCTTACACGTTACCAAGTCCGGCTTCTGGCTCGAGATGGAGGCTCAGGCCCTTTCTGGGTCACAGCTTCTGTGTGCTGACCTTGAAGATATTCTCCCCAGAAGATTTCACCTCAGTGATGCTGGTCTCTTGTTACTTACAGCTGATTTTTCAGCCCCAGCTAACCAGCATCAATTGCCCCAGTACCACAAAAGTTTCACTTCAGGTTCTGGTCTCTTGTTACTTACAGCTGATTCTCCACAGCCCCAGCTGACCAGAACCCACAGATTACACAGTCCTGATGATCTCTGCTCTCCTTTGAAACTAGAAACTTCACAAGCCAGGCCTCCATCTTCTACAACTCCTTCAGCAAAACTGCTCCAAGCTCCACAGCAACAATCTTTAGGCATTCAATGATCTTCCCAGCCCAAAGTTCCAAACGCCTCCACAATCCTTCCCCAAAACACCAAGGTCAGGTCTGTCACAGCAATACCCCACTCTTCTGGTACCAATTTCTGTTCTAGTTTGTCTTCCATTGCTGTGACAAAACACTCTGACCAACACCAACTTGGGGAGGAAAGGGTTTATTCAGCTTACATCTCCTGGGTCACAGTTCATCACTCAGGGAGCACAAGGCAGGAACTCAGGGCAGGAACCTGGAGGCAGGAGCTGAAGCACAGGCCATGGAGGAATGCTGTCCACTGGCTTGCTCGCTACTGGCTTGCGCTCTGGCTCATGCCCAGCCTGCCTTCTTATACTGTCACTGCTCAACAGTCAAGACAATACACAACAGATGTGGCCACAGGCCAATCCAATGGAGCCAATTCCCCAACCGAGGCTCCCTCAACCCAGGTGTGTCAAGTTGACACCAAAGCTATCCAGCACACACACCATTCTTTAAAAGACATCAATCAATCTGTTTTGAGGGAATAGCTTTATCATGTATAAATGGTGAGTTTTAAACAAATCTTTTCTTAAGACCTACTAATATGATGAATCCACCAATGAACTTCCTACTAATGAACTATGCTTATACTTCTAAGATAAACTCCCTTTTATCATTCACATTTATTTTTATATGCCTTTTCATTCAGCTTGATAATTAATATTTAATATTTTATTATATTTAAAATTGAATAATAAATAATATTGTTATTTATAACAAGTTAGAGTATCTATGCTTATTTTTATATGCAATGTTTGTAAGCTTTTACAGTATACATTAAACATTATATATAACATGTATTACATACCTATTATACATTATATACTTAGGACAAAAGTAGGACATTCTTTCTCTTCTCAGTGTCCTGCCTTTTCAGGAGCACTGGGGTTTCCTGTGCTTGAGGACTGAGCATATCCATCCCATTAATTGATCTGTTTGATGCCTCACAGGGGGCTCTTACAACCTTTCACTATTTTGTCATCTCTTATGGAGTTGCTCATTTATGAGTTAGAATTTCTCTCTTTAGAGTTTAATTTACCTATTTTTATCTTGGTTTTTAATTTAAAAATTAAAATTTCCCATGGTCCTCAGTCTTCTCTGTGTAAATGATGAAAATAAATATAACACTGGCTGTGCTGGGTGCTTTCTGGGTGAGTTCAGGACCACACAGATGACAATTCCATATGGCAAGCAGCTGTATTCCATTTCATGGAGGCTCAGAGAACCCTGTGGCCTGGCTATGATTCTCACATAGACCTGCTTTGGTCCAACGGTCACCATCCTACCACACAGTGTGCCTTCTTTCACAAGGCAATAGGGTATCCTCTAAAGGTCAATTTGAAGCCTCCTCCCCAAAGACTAATTTTCTTCCTTCCTTCCTTCCTTCCTTCCTTCCTTCCTTCCTTCCTTCCTTCCTTCCTTCCTTCCTTTCCTTCCTTCCTTCCCTCCTTCCCTCCTTCCCTCCTTCCCTCCTTCCCTTCTCCCTCCCTTCCTTTACTTTTTGAGACAGGGTCTCCCTTTAGTCCTAGCTGGCCTGGAGCTCGCTCTGTAGACCAGGCTGGCCTTGAACTCACAAACATCTGCCTGCCTCTGCCTCCTGAGTGCTGGGATTAAAGGTGTGCACCACCATGCCTGGCACTAAAGAGGGTTCTTAGCTGCCACATGGGTGCTGGGAATCAAACCCAGTTCCTGTGCAAGAGCAGTCAGTGCTCTTAACCACTGAGCCATCTCTCTAGCCCCAAGAATAATTTTCTTTTTCTTTTTTTTAATTGATACTTTGTGTATTTCATACATCATTTTCCAATTCAGTTCAGGCATATATCCCCTTCCCTTCCCTCCACCCCACCCCTACCCATCCCAGATCATGCATCTGCCATAACTTTTTTGCATCTTTCTCTGCTTTTTTGTTTTATTTTGTTTTGTTTTCATTTTTTTAAACAATAAGTGATAATTTGTGAGTACAAGCATCCTTCATGTAAAACCAATTTGCGAGCAGTTGTGCCCAAACCCACACAGCTCATGGGTCCCACCATCCAGCAGGGGGGGGGGCTTGTATGTTCAATCAAGTTGATCAAATGAGTGTCCAGTCTATATTGTTGTAGTTTCACCATTCACCCCAATCACAGCCCTTACATTCTACAGCACCCCCTCTTCTGCAGATTGTCCCCTAGGCTTAGAAAAGGGGCACAGGTGGATGAGAAGCAAAACAGTCTACTTTCTCTGGAGCTGTTGTCTTGGTCTGTAGTCAATTCTGGCTGTTTTCTTTCATGGGCTGCCAGGCATAACCTTTCGATCCTACTAATGAAGCACATGCAATTAGATATATAGGTATTTAAACAGTATAATATATAGCCTTTCGATCCTACTAATGAAGCACACGCAATTAGATATATAGGTATTTAAACAGTACTAATTGTTATGGTAGGTTACTTTGGTATAGACACAGATGTTTGGATGGTATGTTAATCCATGAATTACATTTTCTTCTGTTAAGTATGGACGGGTCTTCGTGTGGTTTATAACACAATCTCCTAACCATTAGAGGGATTGTAAGCTTGGTGGCATCAGCTGTGTGGTTATTTCTCCAAGTGGGAGAGGGCTTAATAGCCAAATTAGATTTGGGATATTACAGACATATGGCTGTCCACTGCTGCAACATATTTCCGGCAGATGGTTGTAGCTGGTGCTGAACGGCGGAGTCCTTGCTTGACTCAGGAGACCTATATTTTCTTAATTGGTTTTATGTGGCCTTTGGTAACACTCTCTGGCATTCCAGAGACCATCTGTCTACTTGCAAGTGCACGCCACTAAAGGCTGAAGGCTAAGAAACCGGAAAAACAAGAACTAATTTTCATGGTATTGGAAAGTGCTATGCAAGTTGCCAAGGGATAAAACTCAATAAGTGATCCTACTAAGCTATGAAACTTACCTGTAAACCATAACAATGAATGGCTCAGAAAATAATCTCTATTGCTGCAACAGCAACACTTTTATCTTGGGGGGGTTTATCAACAGCTTTGATTTTAGACTTAAGGCCTATCCAATAAGAGATACTGTAAACACTGCCAAGTAACATGATGAAGTGGGCACGGGTCCTAGAGTCACAAAACCTACCTACTGCACTATCCCTAGAAATTACATCAATCTTCTATACTATCTATATATTTCCTTTCATGTTCACAGATAATACCTCATCAAATTAAACTTCTTTTGGCAACAAACGGAGGACTATATTAATAAGACGTACAACGGGTCAAAATGCAGAGGAATACCAGTGACCATGGGGAGCCTAATCCCCACTAATGTAGCTACAATGACACCTCTACCTGAAGTCTCAGGGAATAGCACAGGCAGAGCAGAAAGAGGTATAGCCAGTAGAGGACTGGGTATGGCCTGTGGCTTAACTGTCTTACTAGATGTGACAGGGTATGCTGTATGCATGTGGGTTCATAGTCTGTCTTCAACATTGGCTTGACAAAAACACCTCGACCGACAGCTAACTTGGGGAAGGAACAGGGTTATTCAGCTCACACTCCTCCTGGTCACAGTTCATCACATAGGAGCCCAAGCAGGAAACTCAGGGGCTAGGAACTGGAGGCAGAGCTATGGAAGCACAAGCCACAGAGGACCTCGCTGTTCACTGGCTTGCTCCCTGGGCTCATGCCAGCCTGACCTTTCATACAGTTACATAACATACCTGCCCAGGGTGGTACACTCTTGTGGGCTGGGCCCCCACACTGCTTCAACATCAAGACAATACTCCACACAGATGTGGCCACAGGCCAATCCAATGGAGCCAATTCCCCATTGAGGCCCCTCAACCCAGGTGTGTCAAGTTGACACTAAACCTATCAGCACAATTGACCCTTGTCAACTTGACACACAAAACACATCACTATTTAACCACCACCTTTCCAGTTCTTATCCCCAAAGTATGATGTTAACATTAATCACAACACTAAGACAGTACAACTTAAAAGCCCCACAGTACTTAAAATGTCAAAAACTTAAAAGTTCACAGTCTAGTGTGTCTTCCATTGCTGTGACAAAACACTCTGACACCACCAACTTGGGGAGAAAGGGTTTATTCAGCTCACATCTCCTGGGTCACAGTCATCACTCGTGGAGCCACAGGCAGGAACTCAGGGCAGGAAACTCGGAGGCAGAAGCTGAAGCACAGGCCATGGAGGAATGTGTTCACTGGCTTGCTCCCCTGGCTCATGCCCAGCCTGCCTTCTATTACGTACACAACAAATGCCCCAGGGTTGGCACTACTCATTGTGGCTGGGCCTCCCACATTGCCTGACAATCAAGACAATTCCCTCCACAGACTGTGGCCACAGGCCATCCAATGGAGCCAATTCCCCAATTGAGGCTCCCTCAACCAGGTGTCAGTTGACACTAAAGCTATCCAGCACAGCATGAAATCTCCACAATATGGTTGCCTAAACGAGACCTGCATAATGACAACACCAGTTGATGGGCCAATGTAGATGGGAGAAATTTCATGTGGTCTCACCTCTAGATGAAGAGCTATAGACAATCAATAAATCCTGAGATGGGGAAAGTCAGTTTTTTTTCAGAGACAAGCTCCCAATCCCAAGTGATCAACCCTACACTTATGTACACATGAAATGAACTCAGTGCATTTCATATATAAATATATAAATATAAACAACACAAATACTAGAATACTATACTTATAGATATATATATCAATACAATCAAAGAAGAGGATAAAAAGCTGAGAGGGAATAGGGTGGGGCTATGGGAGGATTTGGGGAGGAAGGGGTGGAAATGATGTAAATTCAATACTCATGCATGAAATTATCAAAATTAAAAACAAGTTGTGGAAAAATAAAAGTTCCCAGGTCAAAATACATGGTACTCTGAAATATTTTCTATGCATAAATGTGTGACTGGGAGAGAAAGATTTCTTCAACTAACCCTCATTATACCTTCCATAATTTTTCTCCCAGGTTGGAAAGGTGAAGAACTGTCTCTCCTAGAATTTATATCTTTGATAAAAGTACTAAAGTTTTCTCTTGTGTGTTCTGAAATGATATTTTAGCTAATTATACATGGACTCCTTCAAGAGCTCTTAATACGAAGGTAGGCACTCAGAGGCCATCACAGCCAGGGCTCGAGATCCTTTGAGGAAACATAGACACTGTCATGCCACTTCCTGCTTTGACCTCACACAAACACCACCCATTTCCTGAAGAATCCATGAGGAATAATAATAATAATAGTAATAATAATCACTAATTTGGATGAAAAGTTTGGACCTGGAATTGAGTTTTGTAAGGCCGGGGAGCATGGCAACAATTGTCCTTCCTTCTCTCTGTGGGGGTTTCCTGGAGGGCAGGACTCATACTTTACATGTCTTACCACCACAAGCTGGACTATCCCAGATGCTAAATGAATATTGTACGAGAAGCACATGGCTAAGCATCTAGGCTGTCAGAGCAAGTAGCCCTGACCGAGTTACAAGGCCTGCGAGTGTTTCTGAGACAGAACTGCATGAATGACATGTGCTTTAGGAAAGGAACGAAGATACAAAGTTTTGGTAACAGAGCAAAACATGCATGTACAGCATGCAAAGCTGTGGGCAGGTACTTGCTTCTGTGCTTGGTTTTTCCTACTTCCTGCCCCACAGCCAACTGCAGATAGAATCCCAACTCATCAGGAAGTGGGAGAGACCCTGTCTTCCACAGAGAAGCAGCACTGCTATGTCTAGGGTAACATGAGTGGTCAAAACGAGGTCCCAAGAGATTCTCCAGCTAGAATGAAGCCATGCTGGCCATATGGTCCACCAGAGAGAAACTGATGCCACCTGGTCTTGCCTGTGAGAAAGCACTGCTTTATCTAAGAGAATAGGATGGGCTGGCCCAGGATAGCCCACTCTACTCCTATGTTTCTTCCTCCTCATCCTTTCATCTTAAGGGGGACTGACATCTATAGGTCCACTTTCTATCTTGGGATTATGAAGTATGATGCAAGAGAAAACAAATGTACTGGAAAGCTGGGCAGAACCGAAACACCACACCTGAAGGTACAATTGAACATCTGCACCAGTCTTAGCCCACATTTGGAGTTTTATTGTATTTTTCATACAAACGCTGATTCATTCAAGACGGTTAAGTAAAATGTAAAGTCTTATGTTTAACTGATGTGTGAAAGCAGAATGATATGGAGATCTCAATAAATAAAGTAGCAATAGTGAAAAGAAAATCTAAGATGGATGTTATTTAAAACCATAGATGTAAAGTGTAAAGTGAAAGATGAGCAAACAGATCCCAGCTGTGACTAAGAAAGACCATGCACAGACAAAAAGCTGATCCCAGGAGTGGCAGGGCCCAGGGGATGCAGGGCCCAGGAGATGCAAGGAGCCTCTAGTCTTGGGTCCATGGAGATGGAGGTTAATGAGTAGGGGTGGTGGGAGCTGAGTGTGGAGGAGTGTCTGGATATCCCACAGTACTTCTTGGAAGGCCTCATTCCCAACTCACATGAAAGAAAAATACGTTCTTCTCTTATTAAATTTTCCATTATTTCTTCTGTTCTTTGAAGGCAGTTTTGATGTCAATAAAATAGAAGAAAATTTATGGAAAAAAATCATATGATCATCTCAAAAGATGCCCAAAGGTATTTTCTTTTTATACCAACTTGAGACAAACCAGGGACAGAAAGAAGCTTCTTTCACTTACTAAAGGGCTTAGAGTCAAATTCAGAGGAAGGATCAGAGCCAATAACGAGGCTTTTAGTACCTCCATGAAAGTTCAGGGAAAGCTCATGACCAAGTATTAGGAGAAGTATAAAATTTTAAATATCTTGAACAAGACCAACATATAAAAATAAATGTTCTCCATTTAGTCAATGAAACATTTTTGAACACAATATAAAAGATCGATTTTAACCACTAGAGGATGTAAGCTTGTGGCATCAGCCGTGGGTTATTCCTCCAAGGAGAGGGCTAACAGCCAATTAGATTTGGGATATACAGGCTGTCACTTCTGCACAGTATTTCCAGGCAGGTGAGGTGTAGCTGGTGCTGATGGAGGAGTCTTGCTTGACTCAAGGAGATCCTCTAGTGGTTAGGAGATGTTATAAGCCACAGTAAGACCCTGTCATATTTTACAGAAAAACAAAACAAAACAAAACGTAATTCATGGATTAATATACCATCCAAACATCTGTGTCTATACCAAAGTAACCTACCATAACAATCAGTACTGTTTAAATACCTATATATCTAATTGCTTGTGCTTCATTAGTAGGATTGAAACGTTATTCCTGGACAAACTGTCATTCCATGAAAGGAAAGAGCCAGAACTGACCAGAGTCTAAAACGACAGCTCCAGAGAAAGTAGACTGTTTTGCTTCTTGTCCACCTGTGCCCCTTTTCTAAGCCTAGGGAACAATCTTTGGAAGAGGGGGTGTGGTAGAATGTAAGGGCTGTGATTGGGGTGAATGGTGAAACTACAGCAATATAGTCTGGACACTTATTTGATCAACTTGATTGAACATACAAGCCCCCCCAAGTTGGATGGTGGGACCCTTGGGCTGTGTGGGTTTGGGCACAACTGCTTGCAAATTGGTTTACATGAAGGATGCTTGTACTCATAAATTATTACTTATTGTTAAAAAAAGAAAAAAATAAAGAATAGAAAAAAAAGATCAATTTTTATGGGATCCAGCACAGAATAGTCTACAAATCAATGAAACACAACCCAAAGTGAGAGACATTTTAATTTTTTTCTGTTTTAGAAAACAATAAATATTTACTGAGGTATAGAAAGGGAACTTAAGACATGGTTAAGACTGTCTAGGGGCTGTAGAGATGGGTCAGCAATTAAGAGCCCTGGCTGCTCTTGCAGAGGATCTTGGTTGAACTCCCAGCATCCATACGGCAGCCAACAACCATTCATAACTCCAGTTCCAGGGGAATCCAACACTCTCTTCTGACCTCTGTGGACACTGCATTACATGGATGCACTTACATGCACACATGCACACACACACACACACAAACACACTAAAAATATTTAAAAAAGACTTTGTCTTAATGATATTTGAATTCAATCACCAAGGGAGTTTTTCACTGAGGAACAGTTTCTAACATAAGAGAATAAACAAGAAATTCCAAGACAGTTAAGGGGCTGGAGAGATGGGTCAGTGGTTAAGAGCACTGGATGCTCTTGGAGAGGACCTGGGTTTGATATCCAGCACCCATATGGCAGCTAACAACCATCCATAACTCCAGTTCCAGGGGAATCTGACACCCTCTTCTGATCTCTGTGGACACTGCATGTCATGGGTATACTTATATACATGCAGGCAATATACTCATACACATAAAATAAAAACAAAATATTAAAAAAGAAATTCCAAGTGGATGTAGATACAGGCATGTCTACCATGCACTCCACAGGTACAAACAGTCAGGGACAACTATGAATGTGACCCAAAAGAGAATCACGCTTACTTCAAACATGAGATTTTTTTTGCAATATTTTTTGGAACTCAACTGCTTACAAAAGTGGTTGTCAAATGTCAACTTTATGGATGAGAAGATTATGATCCAATGTCAAAGGATTATGATCCAATGCCCAAGAGTAGTGTGAAGTTCTGCATATCTGCACCACACATGACAGTATGGTGATTAAAGCAACAGTGCACGGCAGGGAGACAGGAATGCAAGGTGGGGGTACCTCAGACATGCATGTGTGTGACCAAGCAATGATTATCTATACAAGAATGGCTACATTCAGTGTCATCGTGGAAATCACTCTAAAATATTATAGCATGATTAAACAATATTAAAAAGAAGAAACAGTCTCATGTAGAAAAATGTGCAGAAGATAGTACCAAAACTGCCAACTTCTTTCTGACTAATCTCTGTTACCCTGTCACAGAGACTACCCACTCATTCCTTTACATCTCCATTCTTTCAGCCAGTTATTAACTGAGCCCCTGCCCAGTGTTATGTGACATGAATAAAATTCCAAATCAGGCTGTTTTGGATAATGTTTTGTAACATTATCCAGGCTGATGTAAATGAAAGAGAGCTGGGCATGGTGGCACACACCTTTAATCCCAGCACTTGGGAGATAGAGGCAGGCAGATCTCTGTGAGTTCAAGGCCAGCCTTGTCTACATAGTGAGTTCTAGGACAGCTGGAGCTACAGGGAGACTCTGTCTCAAAAAGACCAAAAAAAATAAAGAAAGAGGTAGGCACCTCACCTGGTGCTTAGTGTTATGAGAGAGGCAGGATGGCAGAGAGGCACACCAGGAGGGCTGGATCAGAGGAGAGAAGGAGAGGGGCTTTGGGGAAGCGATGATACCCTGCATACCGCAGCAGCACTAGGGATTCTGTGAGGAAGCAAAGGGCTGGCTTCATGTGCCTGCATGTGTAATGGATTGGGGGGTGTGAGCCATGGCTGCAGAGCCAGAATGAGGAAGAATAGGGTGTGTATAGATGTGGAACAACAGAACAAGAACACACTCCAGAAAAGAGAGCGATGAGTTTACAAACTTCAGACATGAAAAACCAAACATCCGAATAAGTGGGCAGATGCTCTGTTTTCATAGAATATAACCTATAAAATGATTAAGATAACAATAAAAAGGGCGTGGTGGTGCGTACCTTTAATCCCAGCACTCGGGAGGCAGAGGCAGGTGGATCTCTGTGAGGTCAAGGCCAGCCTGATCTACAGAGGGAGCTCCAGGCCAACTGGGACTAAAGGGAGACCCTGTCTCAACAATACAAAAAAAAAAAAGATATCATATGTACTGTAGCAATATAAGTTGGAGAGAACAACAATAAAAGGACTGAAAGAAAAAAAAACTCTGGAAAGACTCAGAAAAATATGCAGGACATGTAGGGCAGAGTGCAGGGACTCGGGTGGAATGGGGGGCACAGAAAGGGAAGAAACTCTAGATTCGATTGAGAAATGATGTATGACTTATGGAAAAAATTTAATAACAATAAAATGATATCAATTATCTTTTTCCTGATTTATGCATTTGGTGTGATCCCAGTCCATATCTCTGCAGGATTCCTTGTAAACACAGGCAAGACTGACTCTAAAATGCCTACGCAAAAACAAAAGTTAGGTTATCTGAAATGATACTGAAAATGAAAAATGTTGGAAGACTTACACAGTCCAAATGTAAGTGGGGCAAGACAGCAAAATGACATGAAAGGGTGACCAAGGCATCAGTGTAGCAGAAAACAGACAACTGAGTGTTGCATCAGTGTAGCAGAAAACAGACAACAAAGGTGTCATTGCAATTGAGTTTTCAACAAATAGTGCAGAATAGATGGATGAGAATATGTAAGAAAATATAATTTAAAAAGTAACCTATACTTCACACTATAACAACTGACTCTAAGTAGTCATAGATCATGTAGTCACGTATCCATGAGTGAGCATGTGTGCATGACATCTTTTTATTTTTTTTTGAGACAGGGTCTCCTTGTAGCTCCAATTGGTCTGGAGCTTGCTAATGTAGACCAGGCTGGCCTTGATGTCACAGAGATCCACCTCCTTCTGCCACCTGAGTGCTGGGACCACAGACTAGCTGTATGACATTCATGTACACCTGTGCAGGTGCCATGTAAATTGGCCTAAGAGTATGTGTGTGAGCTTCCACATGTCAGTATTTGCACATTTATTGTGTACATTGTATTTATGTTCATTATGGGTGAGGATAAACACACTTGCATGTGTGTGTGCATGTGCATAAGTGCAGTGTATGCGTATATTAAGGGAGGTAGGAAAGTGTGTCTGTCCAAGGGACATTTGAACTCAGTAGGCTTGATACATAACAGTTCTCAGCTTACATATGATGTGGCAAGTGGAACCACAGGAGTAGATGCAGGAGTTCTCTACTATTGTAAACAAGGGGATGCAATTTTATAAGCAGAGAATTTCAGTTTTGGAACTTTTAACAGATCTGTTACAGTTGAATATTAACATGTCAGTGACTAGTAAAATTTAGTATTCAAGCATCTATCTCTCTAGTCAGAATAAACCAGTCTGCCCAAATAAATAAGTAAATGTAGGCATAAACTCACATCCATAGACATGGATATACATCCTTCCACATGGCTTTGAACCTTTAAAATAGATACATTCAGACAGAGAGACTGTTTTGGGAACCTGCCCAGGTGCTTTGAAACCTTGGCTAACTCATGAACTAACAGATAAACTACTAATTGTTCACTTCTTTAGTTATTCATATTTTTACTTCTTTAGCCACTAGAAATACCTAATATTAAGCCCATGCAGGCACTCCAAAGAAGCTGAGGACAACTGACTTCTAGTCTTGGGTTCTTGTTGCTTTAAAAAAATATTTTCTGCATTGTTGGGGATTGAAACCAGAGACACCAAGGGATTGCTTTATCACTGAGGTACAACACTAGTCCTGAGGCCTCGCATCTGAAATGAGGACGGCGCATCCTGCTGTAATGTGGTTTCGTGATTATCCCAACATAGTGTTGGTATAGAGTGAGCACTAAGGAGAGGGTTGGCCCAACTGCTGTAGTTGATGTTTTTATTCATGCATTTGTCTGCAAATGTGTCCACAAGCTAATAATCTCAAAACCCGAACACAACCCCTGGAGTCTGAGTCCTTCATAGACTTGCTTTATATTCTAGAATAGAAAAAGAACTCATAATTCTTTTTTAAAATTTTTATTTATTTTTATGTGTATGAATGTTCTGTTTGCATGTAGGTTTGTGCACTTGTGTCGTGCACCGCGGAGGTCAGAAGAGGGTGTCAGATTTCCCTGGAACTGGAGTTAAAGACGGTTCTCAGTCGCTGCGTGGGTCCTCTGCAAGAACAGTCGGCGCTCTTAACTGCTAGGCCATCTCTCCAGCCCCAGAACTCATAATTCTTAAAAGGTTGTTTCTGTTTGGATGAATAGGAAGTCCAAGTTTCCATGAGAGATGGCCTAGCGGTTAAGAGCGCCGACCGCTCTTACAGAGGACCGGGGTTCTATCCCCAGCACCCACATGGCAGCCGAGAACCGTCTGAAACTCCAATTCCAGGAGAACTCCAGTTCCAAGGGAATCCGACACCCTCTTCTGACCTCCGCGGCATTGCACGACACGGGTGCACAGACTTGCATGCAGACAGTACATTGATACACATACAGAAATAAATAAACGCCGGGCATGGTGGCGCACGCCTTTAATCCTAGCATTTGGGAGGCAGAGGTATGCAGATCTCTGTGAGTTTGAGGCCAGCCTGGTCTACAGAGCGAGTTTCAGGACAGCCAGAGCTACAGGGAGACCCTGTCTCAAAAAGACCAAAAAAAAAAAAAAAAAAAAGAAATTGAAATTTTATGCAGAAAGCACATTTGTCTACATTCCCATGAGGAAAGAGTGGTTAAACCAATTTCACTTTAACACTGGGCATTGGCTCAAGATGGAGAAAGTGGTATCACAACTCTGGAGCAAATCATCTCAGAAAGTCGGAAGCACTGATTCCAACTAAGAAAACTCTTTCCCTCTTGGCCACAGATGGTGCATTTCTTTCTGAAATGTACATTGTCATGTAAGAAACGCACAGGTAGCAAATAAGCTGCCTGTGATTCCAGACTCTGTAATTAATGGTCAAAGATGTCACCTCAGCTTTAGAGAAAGGGTACTAAGTCTGAATACAAATCAAGAAAGGAAAATTAATAAAGCCAGGAATGTGACTAGAAGGAAGTGAGAAGGAAACAATGTGGGAGGAGAGACACAGGACAAGTGCACATCCAAGTGCAGGTGACATGCCCCATTTCAGGGGTGCTGCTGTTGTTCTGAGCAAGTTGACCCCAAATTTAGGGACTTAAATAACATGTATCTGTCACCTCCTAGGACTTGTAGGGCAGGTGCCAGTGTACAGTTTAAATGGGTTCTGGCTCTGGCTCTGTCCTGAGCCTGTCAACGCAATGCTGGCTGGGAAGGTCTCTTACCAAACTCACCAAAACTCTCTCTGGAAGGATTTTTGTGGGGGTTGAGGGGCACTTGCTTAGAGATCACAGTATGACATCTTGCCTCATGAGAACATGTTGGAAGAGTCAGAGAGAAGTGGAAAGAGGAAGGGCAACACCCTCATAGTCATCATCACTTCCACTGTACTCTGTTTACAGGGGAAGGTCACCAGCCACATGTATGATACAAGGTTGGGACATTAGGAGCAGGAATGTTTGGGAGACTTGTCAGACACTACCATGGATGTTCTCCTGGTCCCCACACTTGGGCTCAAGTTCATGATGCACCTAACACAGTACTACATCATGCCTCATAATCAAGAAGCCACCTTATTTTATCTGTTATCCCTAAATTATCAGCTAGGAAGAAGGGGAATTCGAGGTTCCCTAAATTTTAGTATCTTGCTGGAACAAATTAAACCTGCCTGCTCCTCTTTGGAAGCTCCTGGGAAGCATCATGGCTATTTAACGATCTTCAACTGATAGGTCAGAGGTTAGTCTATAGAAAGTGATAGTTGTGATGTTTTTATTGCCTAGAAAAAGTAACCCCAAAGATCGTGTCATTTGTATTGCTTTGTAGAGTTGGCTTAACTTAGTATCTTCTGTTTCCTTTCCAACTGGCTATAAATCCCAGTTATCCCAAAGCTCTTAATGCCAGAATACTTGTGTTCCAATTGGCTGCCTTATGAATGAATCATGTGTAATAAAGCTTGGCATGTGCTAACGGTTGGTTCTGTTTGAGAACTGAGCATCTGAACACTCTGGAAGTACCCCTGCACATTGCTGAACAATGATTTCAATAGACACTGGCCTGTACCAGAAAGGTGATTGTTATAGCTTCCCAGGTTCCTGCAACCTTGGCCAGCTCATCCGCCACTCATGGGGACACAGTGTGGATGTGGATAAAAGTTCCTCTCATTCTGTAAGATTCTAGAGTTGTCTTGGGGCTGTCCTAGCCATTTGCTTGTTTCTTATGCTGTCTCATGGTGGTCTGTGCTTTATTCCCATGGTTATAGCCAAGGTATCAAAGCTCAGTCCAAGTTAGTAGTGCTTTCTTGACGGGTGACACTTCTCTTGAGTTCTCCTGGAGACTCTATCCACACATTCTCTTGGACGGCTGCACAGTGGAACTCACTGTGTCTTGGAAGATCCCACAGTCCCATGGAAACCGAGAGGCTGTGGGTCTCAAGATCAATAATGTGGCACATGGATGAGCAGAAGCATGAAGGCAGTGTGCCTCTGCTGGGATGTGGTTTCAGGCCCACTGGCTTGGAAGGGGATGGAGCTAGGCCCGAGCAGTAAGAGTCCAGGACAGAGGCCATCACCTCACCTTGAGTGTCCCAGGGACCCATTAATTTGCTTCAAGGTGATCTGAGTATAGGGGGCTTTTAAACCATTACCTTTAAACTTTCAAGTTCCAAATATAATCCTTTCTAACACTCATTTGTGGGGAAGTTCCTGACCAGCAAGCCCTTCTTCATTAAGGACCGCACTGTCCCAGGGCAGGAACCCTCCCAGCAACTGGACAGAAGGGCCATTCAGGGATCCATCACGCTGTTTCTTTAGAAGCTTCTGTGCTTTTCGTCTCATTGAGAGAAACTTTTCTGTTATCTTGGTGTTTTGATCAGCTGTGCACTAATCTATAAATAATAATAATTTCAATTCACAACAAATGTTTTATCATACACTTGGAAACTTTCATAGGATGCCTTATATACATAAAGAAATGTGATAGTTACCGAGGAGTGATTTTCAAGCACACAGTTACAGTGAAGTTGTGTGGGGGAATGCTATGGTGTGAAGTGTCCCTGAGGGTTTATGAGCTGTAAGCATAGCCCCTAGGCTGGTGGTATGGAAACTGTAAAGGGGGAGCTTGGTGGAAGGTACTGGTCCCAAGGACACCAACCTGAGAAGAGGTTGATGCCGTAGAATCCAGAAATAGTATCTTTGCCTCTATTTAAATTATGATATGAAATGTTAGGCCTTAGCTTCCATGTGAAACTGGAACCCAAGTATTCCAGGTTAGCTCATGAAGTGCCTGGGGCCGTTTACACTCCAGCCTTTGCACATCTGGAGATAGGCTTGGAAGATAGCCAGCTGCTGCTTCAGTCCCTAGGGCTCTCTTGGGCCTCAAGAGAACCACCTCTGGTCAGACTGGAATGGGCAGGAGGGGGACTAAATTCCAGCAAGTACAGTAAGGGGCAAGTGTTAACCAGTCATAGTACTGAGATGAGGTGTGGCCAGGGGTCCAGAGCCACAACCACAAAGGTCAGTCTCCTTTACTGTCAGGACACAGGTGGCTCTTGGTGGGCACATGGGCTTTGAAACAATGGTGCTGTGATAAAAAAGGAATAAAGAGAAAACCCAGAACACAGAATCAGATTTCAGGCCTGCTCATCAGGAGCATCTCTATTTCCTGAAAAACCACCTCAGAGGCAGAACTGAGCTGGGGAAACACAGCCAGCAGAGCCAACCAAGACCCACTGAGTCCACACTCCAACCCAGCAGCTCCCTGGGCCTCAACCCAGGATAACTGTCCCATCATCACTAGAGTTCCTGTGTTCTTCGTAGGTGCCGCAGCCCTGTATATGTTTTGGGAAACAACTTTTACCCTCACAGGAGATTTATTTGGGGAGCATTCCCAGTACCACCTACATTTCACGTAGGGGAATGCTGACTTACTTTCCTCTTACTTTAGCTTGCAGCCAGTGTGACCAGGTGTTGAAACACTCTGTACACCCCGGTTCTCTGAGTAGAACTCACAGGGTCCATCCTGGAAGGAGGACGTTCAGGGCACAGGGAGAGGTAAGCTGGCTACAGTAAGGTCATGCAGGGGCTGACTGCCCTCCCCTACCTGCAGCTGCCTCTGCTTAGGGAAGGGCAGATTTAAGAGTGTTTCCGGGGGCTGGAGAGATGGCCTAGCGGTTAAGAGCACCGACTGCTCTTACAGAGGACCCGGGTTCGATCCCCAGTACCCACATGGCGGCCGAGAACCGTCTGAAACTCCAATTTCAGGAGAGCTCCAGCTCCAGGGGAATCCGAGACCCTCTTCTGACCTCCGCGGCATTGCACGACACGGGTGCACAGACTTGCATGCAGGCAGTACATTCATACANACTCCAGTTCCAGGGGAATCCGACACCCTCTTCTGACCTCCGCGGCATTGCACGACACAGGTGCACAGACTTGCATGCAGACAGTACATTCATACACATACAGAAATAAAATTAATAATAAAAAAAGAGTGTTTCCATGTAGAAGAGTTGACAGGTGTGTTTTGTGGACCTCTTCTCATGCTCATCTGAGTCTCACTGCCATGACAACTATGGACCCAGAAAGGGGGTCTTCCATGAGGATCACCCAGTGGTCAGTCTTTCTAAATGCAGGAAGGGAGAGGGAAGCCCAGAACATGGCAATGCCTTCAGATACTCAGTGCCCAGGCCTCAAGAACATGCTGCACCCAAACCATGAGGGGAGGGGCCAACAGGGAGCACTTCCCCACTGCCAGGTGGGAAGCGAAGCTCTATGAGGCCCTGTGCGCCACAGCCACACAGTCAGAAGAAGTGAGTGCAGCCAGAGCCACAGAGGGGCAAGGCTGTCCTTCACCTATT
This sequence comes from Rhizomys pruinosus, assembly GCA_009823505.1. Classification (NCBI taxonomy): domain Eukaryota; kingdom Metazoa; phylum Chordata; class Mammalia; order Rodentia; family Spalacidae; genus Rhizomys; species Rhizomys pruinosus. Next base: position 3,598,795 of record VZQC01001008.1, read on the forward strand.
GGAAACACATCCAGTACCCCTGTCCCTTTCTACTGCCCCAGCTGGTGTCACTGGGCACTGCCAGATTACTGCAGTTTTGATACGGAGCATCACACCAAGGTCACCAGGAATGGGAGGCGCTGGAGCCGTTAGGATGTGGGAATTAGTGGGTGTTCTGGTTTGTCTTCAATTGCTGTGATAAAATACTCTGACAAATACCAATTTGGGGAGGAAAGGGTTTATTTGTCCTACATCTCCCGGGTCACAGTTCATCAGGTAGGGAGCACAAGGTAGGAACTCAGGGGAGGAACCTGGAGGCAGGAGCTGAATTAAAGGTCATGGAGGAATGCTGCTTAATGGCTTGCTCCTCTGTGCTACGCTCAGCCTGCTTTCTTTTTTTTAAATTTTATTTTTTATGTGTATGAATGTACTGTCTGCATGTAGGTTTGTGCACCTGTGTCGTGCAATGCCGCGGAGGTCAGAAGAGGGTGTCGGATTCCCCTGGAGCTGGAGTTCTCCTGGAATTGGAGTTACAGATGGTTCTCAGCTGCCATGTGGGTGCCGGGGATCGAACCCAGGTCCTCTGCAAAAGCAGTCAGCATTCTTAACTGCTAGGCCATCTCTCCAGCCCAGCCTGCTTTCTTATATAATACACAACCACCTGCTCAGGGGTGGCATCACCCACAGTGGGCTGGGCCCTCCCACATCACTCAACCATCAAGAAAATGCACCACAGACGTGGGTACCATTCCCCAATCGACTCGCCCTCAACCCAGGTGTGTTAAGTTGACTCTAAAGCTATCCAGCACTGGGGGACATTAGGGCACTGAGGTTATGCCTTTGAAGGGGCAACTAGGACTCTCTTCTCTTCCTCCCTTCCCTCCGCTTCCCAGAGGTTAGGAGGGAGCTGCTCTGTTTCGTCATGCACTCCACACCATGGTGAACTGCCTCACCGCAGGACAGAAGTCACAGAGTCAGGTGACCATGGACCAAAACCTCGAGTACCAGCAGCTGAAATAAACTTCAAAGTTGATTGTTTTACCAGGCATGGTGGTACATGTGCCTCACCTGAGGCAACACCTCATTATGCAGGAGGTTGAGGCAGAGAAGCAAGTCTGAAGACAGCTAGGGCTAGATAGTGAGACCCTATAATTAAGAGATAATATTGATTAACTCAGAGATTTTGTCACAGAGATAGGCTGATTGACACTGATCCCAGGGCCGACTTCTGGCCCCTGGCTCCTGGTCTTGGTCTAGGTTTACCACCCACAGTCAGTCTACTCTAGAGACTGAAGTTTCTGTCTCCTGGATAGGCAGAAGGAGGAAATGACAGTTCTGTCTATTTGGGCTCTACACAGAGAGACAGCACCCTCAGTTCACCAGTAGCTCCTGGGATGGGGTGGGGCCCTCTAGGAAGGAGAATAGTAGGCTGCTGAGATGCAGGGAAAGGGAGAAAGAGAAAGGAGAGATATGTAGGGATCAGGACCAGGCCCACCTAGGGAGAGACCTGTCCATACCAAGTGGCCTGCAACCTATGGGAAGGGGCTTTGCCACAGGACTTCTCCTTGGCTTCCAATTACCTGAACTTCCTTTAATGGAACATGAGTTTCTACGTGAACTGGAATTATACAGAATATACTTAGGAAATCAAAACAGAGGTGGCTGTGATGTTTCCATCCATGCATTCAAATGAAACCTGAGCAACTTCTTCAGTGTTTATATGGAACCAGAGACTAATCTACTCATCTTATAAATTGTGTCATGCCTGCACTTCTGAAAATGGAGAAGGTACACCCACATCCCTAAGAAATGGGTGGGATTTGGAAAAACAAAAGACCCCGAATAGCTAAATCAATCCTGAGTGAAAAGATCTACACAGGAGGGATCTCTATTCCAGATTTTAAACTATACTACAGGGCTATAGTCATAAAAACAGCCTGGTACTGGCACAAAAACAGACCTGTTGACCAATGGAACAAAACCGAAGATCCAAATCTGAGCACATACAATTTCAGCCATCTCATATTTGACAAGGGGGCCAAGAAACCACAATGGAGAAAAGACAGCATCTTCAGCAAGTGGTGTTGGCAAAACTGGATCACCACTTGTAGAAGAATGAAATTAAACCCCTACCTCTCACCCTGTACAAAAGTCAACTCCAGATGGATTAAAGACCTCAACGTGAAACCCCAAACTCTGAAGGTGATAGAAGAAAAAGTTGGCAGCAGACTACAAGACATAGGCGTAGGAAAAGACTTCCTAAATCAGACAGCAGCTGCACAAGAATTAAGGTCGACAATTGACAAATGGGACCTCATCAAACTCAAAAGCTTCTGTACATCAAAAGAAACAATCAAGGAAGTGAAGAGAAATCCCACAGAATGGGAGGAAACCTTCACTGCAGATACATCTGACAAAGCATTGATTTCCAGAATATATAAACTACTCAAAAAACAAAGAAAAAAGAAAACAAACGACCCGCTCAATAGATGGAGCAAAGAACTGAACAGAGACTTCACAAGCGAGGAATTAGAGATGTCTGAGAAACACCTCAAGAACTGCTCAACATCACTAATCATTAAGGAAATGCAAATGAAAACCACTTTAAGATATCATCTTACTCCAATAAGACTGGCTAGGATCAAGAAAACAAATGATACCAAGTGCTGGAGAGGTTGTGGGGAAAGGGGAACACTCATCCACTGCTGGTGGGAATGTAAACTTGTACAGCCACTATGGAAAGCAGTGTGGAGAACCCTTGGAAGACTTGGAATGAACTTGCCACCCGACCCAGCCATACCACTCCTGGGCATGTACCCTCAAGACTTACGCCACCACAGAGATACATGCACGGCCATGTTTATTGCAGCTCTCTTCACAATAGCAAGGAGCTGGAACCAACCTAAATGCCCCTCAACTGACGAGTGGATAGAGAAAATGTGGTACATCTACACAATGGAATTCTATGCAGCAGTAAAGAAAGACGACATCACGAGCTTTGCAGGAAAATGGCTGGAGCTAGAGGACATCATGCTGAGTGAAGTAACACAGTCCCAGAAAAACAAATGATGCATGGTATCACTCATCTGTGGATGCTAGTGCCAATTACCCAGTTGTAAGTATTTCTTGTGTAGGGCCCCCTGAGCTTTTGTACAAAGCAGTTGGGCATAATGCATTTTGGAAACAACAACAACAACAGAAAATACTGCATCAAAGAACTGACTGAAACAGTGAACTTCTGCTCAAAACAGTCAACTTCCCCATGGAAAATATTGAGAAAGACTAAGAGATGGAAAGCATGTTTGGCAGAATGCATGAGCTCTGGTGGGGTGGGGGAATGAGCGGGAACATGGGTCTAGATTTGTTAAAAATAAATAAATAAATTAAAAAAAAATTAAAACAAGTAAAAGTAAATAAAATATCTAAAAAATTTAAAAAGTCACCTCCAGGGAGTGATCAGTAAAACACATGTAAGAGCATCTTGAAAGAGAATAAAGTTATTCATAGAGGAAAAAAAAAAAAAAAGAAATGGGTGGGGGTCCAGGAGACCATCAGTGGAGTACTGGTACAAAGGCTGATAGGAAGGAATCAGGAGGTGGTGGTCTTGATGATAGGAAGCCTGGCTGAGACCTCTGTCTGGGTCCTGGGAATCCCAGGCAGGCAGGGTTATTAACCCAGGAGGCAGGACGACAGGTAGTACCTGCAGGGTCATCTCCCAAGTTCTCTGCACAGAGGCAGGTGGAGAGCTTGCTGGCTGCTGGGTGTGCACAGCACACATACACCAATATTCATGGTTCCTGAACCCCAGCCCTCCTCTGCTTTGATGAATTGTGGGAAAAAGCTGGGCAAGTACAATTTTCAGAAGCAGCATGTTTAAGACACTAACACATTCTCCAAGGGCAGGCTGTTTTGTAAGACTCACTATAATGCATACATACATATGAGAATAGCTTGTAAAACCAACTTGCGTTTTTATAAGCTGTTTTCATGGTAACATTTTCAAAACATTCTCAAGGAAGATTCATTCTATGGCAACGAAGTGCTCATAAGACCAGGGACTCAGCCTGTACAAAAGAAGTCCAATAGTCTCCAAACAAAACTCTAGTTATTACTGGTGACTGAAAGTAAACTCCGAGCAGGCTGGGGAGATCCAAGCATAGATGGGGAAGGGCTTGAGGTGACCAAGCAGTCTATAAAAAAAACAGAATGAAAAAAAAAAACACCAGAATGAGTGTGTCCATACCTTATAGGACACTGTGCTGACAAGGACTTCCTGTTGTGAGATGTGAACCCTTAAATATAGGGCTTTAACAAATGTGACCCTTAGATCATGGGAGCCTCTGTGCCTGCCCTGTCACAGGTTCGTTTGTCCTTTTGCCAAGGGGCCTTTAAAAGTTCTCAGCAGGTGTGTGCCATCTAGTTGGTGCTCTGCCCATCCACCCTGTTCCTGGTAATAAGTAAAAGTCAGTTTTCAGTGAACTGATGCCCACCCCCTCCCCCACCTGCCTCTGCAGTGCTACTTAGTCTCCTGGCCTTCCTAGGACAGCAACGGCTGAGGAGGGGAAGTATTCAGTGCAGGCTGTTGGGTGAGTGTGTGGCAGACAAGAGGCACGTACTAGACGGTGTAGTTTAGACCACCTCTTGGTCTTCCCTTGTACAGTGACCTCATGAGTACAGAAACCATGAAGAATGAGGGACTGGGAGATAGGCCTTGAAGGAGTGTGATGGTGATTAACTGATCTGTTAAAGATTCCTGCACAACCACTGCTTGTTGAAACACCACCATGAAAACTAACCCTGGAATACAATAAACCTGGAATATTTTGAATACAAAACCCTGGAATACAGGCCTCAAAGCTTGCCCCACTTATTAGTTACAAGGAATAAACAAAGGCAATTTATAAAGGGGAGCTCTGCCTTTATAGAAGAGAATAGCACACAGCCAGTACTAACAGGTCAGATGACACCTGGTCTCCTGATGGGTTGTTCAGATAAACATAGATGTTTACCTGAATCTTAGTATGAGGAAAGAATCAACAAATTCAGATTGAGAAAGTCTATAAAATAAATGACTGCGATTGTTCAAAGATGTCAATATACTGGGACTGGAGGTTCTGCTTTGTGGTGCAACAGTTGTAAGGTCTCAGTTTTGATCCCCAGCCCTGCAAAACAGATAAATAACCAACCGCCCTGCAAAACAGATAAATAACCAACCGACCAAGATACACACACAACCAAGCTTGTTCCTGACTACAGCTCAGCAGTGCACACAAGGCCCTGTGCACAAGCTCTTGAACTGAAAAAAAGAGGAAGGAATAAAAGAAAAAAAATAGCAATATCAGAAAAGATACATTTATTGTATTTAGAATTAAGGATTGATTTAGAATTAAGGGATAATGTCAAATTCGGTGCATGCACTGAATGGAAAAACAGCTACACTGAACATCTTTAGGGCAAGCAAGGGCATTTGGGCTGCAATGCATTTGGACTGGGATGATACACTGTATGGCATTACTTTTCAGTGTTAAATTGCATAGTGATGACGGTGTTCTGATTTTGTGGAGCCAGCTGCATGCTTCAGAGATCCAAGCCAAATGGTGCCATGATGTTTGCAGCTTGCTTTCGATTGTTTCTGATACAAAGACTGGACACTCACATGCAGGCACATATTTAGAATCTCTGTCTATAGAACAAATTGGAAAGCCTGGAAAAATATGATATGAGTTGTCACTGTATTGTTCTTTAGATTTTTCTGTACATTTGAAGTTTTTAATAAAAAGGAAAAAAGTAAAAGAAAAATTTTTTTAAAGAGTTATAAGGCAAAAAAGTCACTGCTCAGATATCAACTGGATAATGTTGTATTTTTAGACAAATACTAAAAGGAAACATTAAAATGAAAATAGTATGTTAGACAATGAGGCCATTTTTCTTTTGCTTACATCACCCTTGATACTTAAGAAACCAATCACAGTTGCTGCAAACTTACAAAGCAGATTTTGCCTAGTGTCTAAGTCACCTGTCAGTCACCCCAATCACACATCACACTCTCTCTAGAATGGTCATTCAACCTCAAATCCCAACACAATGTGAGATACACTTCTTTTTTTTTTTTTTTTNATTCCTAGACATAGCCTTAAGTGCATGCGTGCTCACACACACACACACACACACACACACACGCACGCACACATGCATGCACGCACATGCACATGCACACATGCAGAGTCATGAACAAATATTTTTTTTTTGTCTTTTTGAGACAGGGTCTCCCTGTAGCCCCACCTGTCCTGGAACTTGCTGTGTAGACCAGGCTGTCCGCCTGCCTCTGCCTCCTACTGGGATTAAAGGGATGCACCGCCATGGCTATAAACAAATGTTAATCAAACTGTCTCATTGTTTGCAATGAGATAAAGCTGTTTGCATCGCTTGATAGGAATACAAACATACACATTCATTCATAGTTATGTTGAGGGCTAGGAATGGTCATGAGATATGACCAGAGGAGCACTTTGGTCAGTAAGCTTGTTTACATTATATCGTAACATTATAAGCAAGCTTAAGGTAAGATTAACTTTTTGGTTGCAACTTTATGTAAAAGTCATCTGTCCGAGATGTCCATACTATAAAGTTATCACCTCAGTTGGCAGGACAGTGATAGGACCTGGTCTTCTGTGAAGGTCATTATGGCTATAGGGGATATTAGGGATCAAATGTGTAACCTTCCAAAATACGTAGACATCCTGATCCTCAGAACCTAAGTGTGAACTGTGTGGAAATAAAGTGTTTACAGATGTAATCTAGTTAAGATATTGTCAAACTGAATTAGGGAGGGTTTTATTTATTATTTATTTTGGTCTTTTTGAGACGGTCTCTCTGTAGCCCCAGCTGTCCTGCAACTTACTCTGTAGACCAGGCTGGCCTTGAATTCACAAAGATCCGCCTGCCTCTGCCTCCCAAGTGCTGGGATTAAAGGCGTGCACCACCACACCCGGCCTGGAGGGTTTTAACCCAAAGACTATTATCTTTATGAGGGAGGAATTTAGACTTTGATGCTCAGTAGAGAGTGCCACACGAAGGAAGCAGTAGATTGAGCGAGTGATGCTCCTACAAGCTGGTAGTGTATTGAGAGAGGAGTGAATGGTGGGGTAGAGCATTTTGAATTTACTGGTGGGTTAGATTGATTTGATTTTACAGGGATGAATAGATGATGCCTGGGTATTTTTTTCCATGAGCAGCAGTGGTGTACTGTGTTCAAAGGAAAGACAGACATGAGCTCCCACTCCTGGCTTAGAGTACATTTCAAGTTTCTCATAACATAGCTGAGGTGATAAATGTTAATTAATTTCTTTCTTTCTTTCATTCATTCATTCATTCATTTTTTTGCTTTTGGGCTTTTTGAAACAGGGTCTCACTGTGTAGCTCTGGCTAGCCTGGAACTCACTCTGTAGACTAGGCTGGCCTTGAACTCAGCAATCTGTCGATTAAAGGGGATAATTTGTTGATTTAATTATTCCATTTAATTATAAATAACATTACTGTGTAGCCTATAACATATACAACTACAATTTGTTATTTATAATGAAACATAAAATTCATAAAAATTTTTATTTTTGGTCTTTTTGTGACAGGGTCTCCATGTAGTACCAGCTGTCCTGGAACTCACTATGTAGACCAGGCTGGTCTTGAACTCAAAGAGAGTCTGCCTGCCTCTGTCTCCGGAGGTGTGTACCACCATGCCTGGTTTTTAAAAAAAGATTTTAATTTTAATTTTATTTTATGTCTTTTTCCTGCATGGATTTAAGTGCATGGCTTGTATGCCTGGTGTCTGTTGAGGCCAGAAGAACGAGTTGGATCCCCTGAAACTGGAGTTATGGATGGGTGTTAGCTGCCATGTGTGTGCTGGGAACTGAACCTGGGTCCCCTAGAAGAGCTGTTAACCCCTGAGTCATCTCAACAACTCCTACAGAACAACTTAAAAAAAAAAGAATTACAGGAATTTTTTTTTACATTTGTTAAATTTTTTTAATATATATTTTGTACAAGATTATCAAATCTAGACCCATGTCCCCCACCCTATCCCCCCACCCCACCAGAGCTCATGTATTCTGCCAAACATGCTTTTCATCTCTTTCTCAGTCTTTCTCGATATTCTCCATGTGGAAGTTGACTGTTTTGAGCAGAAGTTCACTGTTTCAGTCAGTTCTTTGATGCAGTCCTTTCTGTTGTTGTTTCCAATATGCATCACTCCCAACTGCTTGGACAAAATCTCAAGGGGCCATGCACAAGAAATACTTACAACTAGGTAATTGGCACTAGCATCCACAGATGAGGGATACCATTGTTTTCTTTATTATTATTATTTTTTAATGTGGGTACTTAGGGCTATAAATTTCCCTCTTAGGACTGCTTTTAAAGTATCCCACAGATTTTGTTGTGTTGTATTGTCACTTTTGTTTAGTTCCAGGAATACTTTTATTTCATTCTTTATTTCTTCCCTGACCCATTCATTATTCAGGATTGTGTTGTTTAGTCTCCATGTGTTCTTATAGTTAGTAGAGCTTATCCTGGTGTTTATATTGAGCTTTATTGCACTGTGGTCTGATAGAATACATGGAATAATTTCAATCCTTTTGCATTTGTTGAGATTTCTTTTGTGTCCCAGGATGTGGTTGATTTTGGAGAATGTTCTGTGGGGTGCTGAGTAGAAAGCATATTCTCTGGTGTTTGGGTGGAATATTCTGTAGACGTCTGTTAGGTCCATTTGTTGTATTGCATTGTTCAATTCCAATGTCTCTGTTTATTTTATTTATTTATTTATTTATTTATTTTTCTCTGTTTATTTTTTGTCCAGTTGATCTATCCAAGGGGCTCAGTGGGGTATTGAAGCCCCCCACTATTAGTGTGCTGGGATTAATCCGTGTCTTGAGGACCTGCAGAATTGTGTTTATATAGTTCAGTGTACCTGAATTTGATGCATAAACATTTAAGATTGTGAAGTCTTCCTGGTTAATTGTACCTTTGATAAGGATGTAATGGCCCTCTTTGTCTCTTCTGATTGACTTTACTCTGAGGTCTATTTTGTCTGATATTAGAATAGCCACTCCTGCTTGCTTTTGGCACCATTTGCTTGGAATATTTTTTCCATCCTTTCACTTTAAGTTGGTGTCTGTCCTTGAGGGTGAGATGGGTTTCTTGTAGACAGCATATAGATGGATTCTGTTTCCTAGTCCATTCTCCCAGTCCATGTCTTTTGATTAGGGTTTAGACCATTAATATTTAAGGTCATTATTGAGAGGTGTGTGTTGCTTCCTTTTATATTATTATTATTATTTTGCATTTTTGGTCTATGTCTGTGTTTCTGCTATTATTATTTTATTAATTTCTCTCTTTAGTTGCTTGGGGATAGTTGCTCCTTTTCTCTGTTCTTTGAATTGCTTGGTGTATTTTCTGAAGTGGTGGTTTTTTGACATGTGCTCTTTCATTTTGTTTATGTCATGAAAGATTTTTCTTTCTCCTTCAACTATAATTGACATTTTTGCTGGGTATAGTAATCTGGGTTGGCATCTAAAGTCATTTAGCACTGGGAATACTTTGGTCCACATTCTTCTGGCTTTCATAGTCTCCACTGAGAAGTCAGCTGTACTTTTGATGGGTTTCCCCTTATATGTAATTTGTTGTTTTTCTCTTGTAGTTCTCAGTACTTTGTCTTTGTTTTGAGCATCTAGTGTTTTAACTATGATATGGCGTGGGGAATTTCTTTTCTGGTCTTGTCTATTTGGTGTTCTATGTGCTTCTTGTATTTGTATGGGTTTGTCTTTTTTCAGTTTGGGGAAATTTTCTTCTACTATCCTGTTGAAGATCTGATCAATTCCTTTGTCTTGGGATTATTCTCCTTCCTCTATCCCTGTGATGGAGAGATTTGGTCACTTCCTGGTTGTTCCACTCTTGTGTTTTTTTAAAAATTTTTTCACAATCTTCACTTGAGCATTCTAGTTCCTCTGTTTTATCCTGCAGGTCTGATATTCTATTTTCTGCTTCATCTATTCTGCTTCTGAGACTTTCTCCCATTCTTTTCTGTTGATTGGATGAGTGTTCAATTTCTTTTTTCACTTCTTCCTGTGATTTCTTTAGTATTCCATTTCCTTTTGGAGCTTGTTATTCTCTACTTGTAGCTCCTTGTGTCTCTGGTCAGTTTCTTTTTTCATTTCAGCCTGGTATCTCTTCAAACTTCCTTTCAGAGTTTGTCTTTCTCTCCCTCTAGTTCTTTTCAGAGTTTGTGTTTCTCTTCCTCTAATGCTTTTTGGAGTTTGTATTTCTCTTCCTCTAGTTATTTTTGGAGTTTGTCATTCTTCCCCTTTAGTTCTTTCCTTCTAGATCCTTCCTGAGTTTTTCATTCTCTTCCCTTAGTTCTGTGATTTGTTCTTTATATTCTTTCATTTCTTTGAATATGTCTATCACTGTTCTTCTAAGGTCCATGTCTTGGTTTCCATGTCCTGAGAAATTGTACTTCAGGTATAAAACTTAAGATCTTAGTAAAAAGACAAAAGAGCACAGTTCTTTTGCCTGTCTTACTGGCAAGTGCAGCTACCCTGTGGCTGCCACTGCTTTTGCCATCCTTCAAAGATGTGAGAAAACACAGCTTTTCAACCTTCCAGTATGGACTGAAGACTCATGTCTCTCCAAGAATCCTCCAAACCTTCAGTGCCAGATGGGGACTGCTGAGACATCCAACTTGTGGATTGAGTTACTACTGGGGTTTCCACTTCTTTAGAGTATAGATTGCCATTGTTGGACTACCCAGGCTGTATCATGGAGACCAGTACAGGAAGATCAAGACAGGACACAGTGCTTACTGGACCTCATTTGGTGACCATGGGAAGGGAAAACCCCAGTGTGGAACACAAGGGCAGAACTGATGGTGGTTTGGGCTTTTCAAGGAGGAGACTTCAAACATGACATCTTTCAGCCTAATAAAGAAAAAAAATCATAAGCTGAAGATGCTAAAACCTATGATATTTGTGGCATTCATATGTGCATATTTTGGAGTGATGCATATTGGAAGGAATAACAATAACAACAGAAAAGACTGCATCAAAGAACTGACTGAAACAGTGAACTTCTGCTCCAAATAGTAAACTTCTGCATTGAGAATTTTGAGAGAGATTGAGAAAAAGATGAAAAACATGTTTGGCAGAATGCATGATCTCTGGTGGGGTTGGGGGGAAGAAGGGGGCATGGGTCTAGATTTGATTTGTAATGTAATGCTCAGAGCTTCGATAAAATATTGGCTTAAAAAAGAAAAAAAAACCCCAAATGAAACCCACAGAGTGGGAGGAAACGTTCCCTAGTGATAAATCTGACAGAGCATTAATATCCAGAATATATAAACTACTCAAAAATCAAAGAAGTAAGAAAACAAATATCCTACTCAAAAGATGGAATAAAGAGCTGAACAGAGACTTCACCAGCGAGGAATTAAAGATAGCTGAGAAACATCTATGTTTATTGCAACTCTCTGCACAAAAATAGCAAAGAGCTGGAACCAACCCAAATGCCCCTCAAATGATGAGTGGGTAGAGAAAATGTGGTACATCTACACAATGCAGTTCTATGCAGCAGTAAAGAAAGATGACATTATGAACTTTGTGTTAAATGGATGGAGCTCGAAGCCATTATGCTATGCGAAGTAACACAGTCCCAGAAAAACAAAGGATGAATCATATCCCTCATTTCTGGATGCTAGCACCAAATTCTCAGTTGAAAGGTGAGCTGAGCAACATTATTGTTATATTTCTTTTTATCTGAAGGCAACTGTGCTGTTATAATGTGAATACCTTAATAGGCTCTAGAATTAACTTACCACTTATTTTCAGACATTGTAATTGCTGTATATGGGTGGAAGGTATGCATTCACATATTAGAGTAATATAAAATTAAAGGGAAAAATGTGAATTCGTAGACATATTTTGGAATTAACATACAGTTTATTTTCGGAGGTTGTAATTTTGGTATATATATGATGCTTATACAGGCATATTTCAGAGCAATACAAATGGGAGAGAACAATAGCAACATAAGGACTAGGTCAAAGAACTGAGTGAAAAAGTTAAATTCCGCCCCAAACAATCAACCTCTGCAGAGAAAAACTTTCAAAAGACTGAGAAAAAGATGCAAGACATTTATGGCAGAATGTATGAACTGGGGTGCGGTAGGGGCAGGGAAAGGGGAACATGTTTAAATTAGACTGAAAAATGACATATGAAATACAGAAAACATCAATAAAATAAAGAATCAATAAAAAATTAAAAAATGGAAAAATTAATCTGTCTTTTATTTAATCAAAGAAATACAAATGAAAACGAAACAGCTAATATTCTGCAGTGATGGGGCTTCAGTGCTAGGGGCAGGTTCGGAATCACGTGGCTGGTCTCTGAGGCCAGTCACATGGCCTCCTGCCTCCTCCCTTCTGCTCACACTCTGTTTCTGGAGGATTTTTACAATCCCCTTTTCTCCTCATGCCTCTCAAGACCCAGCTCAAATGCCATGCTTCCATAAAGCTTCTCTTCACACAGCCTCCAGCTCAGGTCCCAGCACCCTGCCCACATGCAGGAACCAGCACTCCAAGGATGTTGTTGAAATAATGAAGGATGCTCCTATCACCGTCTCTCATCCTGGTGCTGGGACAGCCATGTGGAAGCTGGCTTTTGATTTTAGCCATCCTAAGAGCCTTAGAGGAAAGTGGATTTCTAGGAAATGGGCTTAATTCATACACTAACCACTCAGGTTGTTGCTGGCTCAGGAAGACAGGGGCATTGTATTCTGGTGGGCACTCATCTCTGTATCATGCCTGCTGGTACAATGTTTGTTTTAGGTTCTCAAGCAGAATCCAAACTTGCAATGTGTCTTGGCTATGTTTTCAGGAAATATAAGTTTAGATAAAAAAATCTAATGGTTTCTGGAAATATAAAGTAGATTCAGTTTGCACAACAAGATGCTGTAAAACCAGAGTGTCCACAATGCTGAAGTGTTTCTCAAAACGCAGGGGAAACCCTAGAGAAATGGCCAGTGAGGTTGGGATAAGGAGTAAGATGAAGGGGAAGGCAAAGGGCATTAGCTAACATTAAGGGAAGGGTGAGTGCTTTGTGTGCACTTCAGTCCTCTGAACAGTAGGGATCTGCGGCTGTGTAGATCCTTGGCTTCCATACTTCCTCTTGGCTCTTACTCCCATATAGAATTTTCTGAATCTTCCTGTTTGATTCTTTCTTTGTATGTCCACACTCCAATCTTCCGTTCATTAGAGGAGGTTGCCTTAAAGCCCTACTTTTCCAGAAAATAAAAAAATCTGATTTTTAATTACTATTTACTCTTAGCAATTTTCAAGTGTACAATATTTGGTTATTAGCTATGGTGACCATGTTGTACAACACAGCTCTTGAGCTTACTCTTCCTGTGTACCTGGAATGTTGTATCTTCAGACCATATCTTCCTAAGTGTCCAGCTCAGGCAACCATTATTCTACTCTTCTAAGAGTTTAACTTTTTGATTCCCTATGTGGCATTTGTCTTTCTGTTCTTGGTCTATTTTACTTAATGTAAAGGTTACTTTATGTTATTGCAAATGACAGGACTTCCTCCTTTTTCCAAGGATGTATAGCATTTGTGGTAGTTTAAATGAGAAGTATGCCTCAGAGGCTCAAGTGTTTGAATACTTGGAATATGGTCCCCAGATGTGTCAGTGTCTTATCTGGGTTCCCATGGAATCCCCAGGAGATATGGCTGGCAGGAGAGGACATGTCACAGGGAGTAGCTTTGAGAGCTCCTAGCCTCACCCCACTTCCAGTTGCTCTCACCTCTCTGCTTCCTGCATGTGTTTGAAGATATGAGCTCCTAGCTTTCTGCTCCGGGTCCCCCCTGTCACACCTCTCCTGCCAGGATGGACTTCTCTAACTGTAAGACCAAATAACCCTTTCTATAATTGGCTTGGTCATGGTGTTTTATCACAGGAACAGAAAAGTAACTGATACAATATTCACACACACACATACACACACACGTGCATGCACACACACAGAGTGCGCAATGGTTTCATGGTTTCAGTTACACATATTTACACGCACACGTGCATGTACACACACAGAGTGTGCAATGGTCCATGGTTTCAGTTACACATACACATATTTAAAAATATTGCATTGATCTTGTATCTTGGTTATTGTCAATAGTTGGGAGTGCAGATATGTCCATGACCAACTGATCCCCTTTCCTTTGATTATACATCAATAATGGAATTGTTGGATCATATTGCAGTCCTACTTTTATCTTTTTTTAAAAACCTTCAATGTGTCTTCCATAATGGCTGAACTAATTTACATTCCCACCACCAGTGTGTAAGGGTTCCTTTTCTCCATACCTTCTTTAACACTTGCAATTTTTCATCTTTTTTATAATAATCATCCAAACAGGCATGCAGATGTATCTTAGTGTGCTCAACAGCAAACTTTAAATGAACAACTGCTTTGCCAGATACAGAGGGGCAGAAACAAGGGTACCATCTTTCTTCCTCAGCATCCTAAGTAGTCCTAAGTCCTTAGTAGTCCTAAGGAGGAGACAGACCCAGATACCAGCACCTGCAGTACCGCCTGCTTCATATTGACCATGTGGTATTTACAGGGAGTAATCTGAGTCCAGGGGAAGCCATCTTCTGCCACTTGCCTCAGGGGATAACGGGGACTTTTCAGAGAGGAAAGAAGTGCTTGCTCAGACCTTAAACACTAAATTACAATTCCTACAGGAAGGAAGATGCAGGCAGAGGGACCTGGTCCTAGCACCTGTTTGGGCATCTCAGCCGAGGGACGGGCACTTGAACGCACACACAGTCCTGTCCTTGCACTCTCTGGGGGAGGAGAAACCTCCACAGAGGGAAGGCTGGATGCAGGCATGGGGGAGCAGTTGGTGGCCTGCTCCAGAAGGACTCATAACAAACACATGGATACTGGAGAGGGATTTGGCGAAACGTAGTATAGATTCTGGAAGGCAGAGAATGCAAGAAGGAACAGGCAGAACTTACAGTAAGTTAAAGACAGCAGGACAGAAGGTGTACCAACACAGCACCTTACAGAGAGCTTGTTCCTATAGAGAGGGAACAACCATGGGTGCTCTGAAGCCTGAGATCAGCAGGGTGATTCAATCTCACAGTGGACACCAGGGGCTGTACATTTTGGGTATGTCAGCAGTAGGGCTCTTCACCTGGAGGCATCTGCAGCGACAGAGGAGTGATACCTTGCAGCTCATCTAGCTCCCATTATTATGCTCTTCTTGAGCCAGGGCAGAATAAACCACACTGCATTTCTCACCTGTGTGTCTGCACTGGGACTCCATGTCCGTTTTGGTGGTGGCACTGTCCTTCTGTGCTTGGCTCAGTTCATTTGTTCTTGGTGGCAATGCCTGGCTTCCACCTGCTTGTAACCATGTTGCCTACATCCCTCACTAATCCATTCCACACCCGTTTCTCTATCAGGTGTGGGAGCTGCTGCTGCTAGTGCGGGAGGCTGTCAGGTAGCTCTAGAGAGTCCTCAAAAGTTGTGTGCCCAGGAGGCTAGAAGGGCACCTTGCTGACAGGTCCTGTTCAACAGGGTGGCCCAAGGAGTGTCTGCTACTAGGTGACACAAGGGACACAGAGAAGCCACTCTGTTGATGGGAAGGAGCTGGCTATTAATTTGCAGAGACTGGGGCTCATTGGGTATTGCCTCTAAGAACAAATGTATGATTTGAGGACCCCAGGAAGGATGAATGGGGAGTCTAGACATCTTGAAACTCAGCAAAAGGGGACTTCATGCTGAGGCAGCAAGATAGAGGGCCTGGAGCTTACTCACTCCTTATGAGGGCTTGTGGGAGGGAATCACTCCGTACCTTACCCTGGAGAACCATAATTACAAAATCATGTGTAAAGTCCCAAATTATGTGTAAATTCCCCACCAGGAAGAGAGTGCTAGCTGCCAGCCCGTGTTTCCCACCTCCTGCCAGCTCCAGTCCTTGGTCTTTTCTTACTCTAGCTTCTTTCGGCTTTCAGTTGTGTATGCACAGTCAGCACTGCAGTGACCATCGCTGATCCTGTGTAGCAGTGGAGCACTCCTGACGATGTCAGGATTTGGGGGAAGACTCCTCCCCTCTGCTCTGACTCTTTCCTAAGGTGGCCTTTCTTACCCCCAGGTTCAATACTCCAGCTTCCTCTAACTCCCTTTGCAAAGAATTATGCCCAGCCCCAGTCCTAGCCTTGGTTATTTTCTGTGGATAACCTGCACTTACCCTGTTATCTGTTTATGTTCACGTGGTCAGGTGGTGATAATCACTGGCCTGTAATCTCACGTGGGCTTTGTTAAGGTATTCCTGAAACTACTCCAGGCTACCATAAAGACTCAGACCTGTGTGTTTAAGGACTTGGAAACCACAAAAAGATAGGGGTTGAGGAGGCTCAGGCTTAGGTATATCTGGGGCCCAGTTGGTGCCTCTGAAGAGTCTTGAGTTTGATCTGGATTCAGGATTTTTGAGTACATCAGCATTGTGTATTCTATTCTCCCTCCTTCATAGCAGTCCTTCACAACCAGAGTTAGTCTACCTGGAGACCACCCATTCCATACAAAAAGGAGTAGAGCAATCTGAACAGGGTCACAGAGTGGGTCATCTAGAACCCACACGTCAGCTAATCCACCTGCTTTGACAGAATGTCACTCAGAAGTCCCAAGACAGGCTTTATCCGGCTGGGAAGGCACTGGCTATTATATCCCCAGGATTCCTGAGGCTCCAGAAGCATTCCACACAGGGTCAGGTCCTTCCCAGGTAACCGAGCTCATGTCTACTGCCATCCCTCCACAGATGGCATCACCAGCTTCTCACAGTAGCAGTCAGGTTCCTCCTCCCAGCACCGGCAGACATCCTTCTCAGCCTTGCCCTCCTTAACCCAAAATATTTCTGTTCCAAGCTTGAGTTATGCTGTGATTAACTATATCTTATTCAAGGTGAAATTTTCTCCCCCACATTAGGAGTGAAAATTATCTATTTCTGTTTTCTTTTTAACTTGGAAAATTTTCACATTACATCTAAGCAGCTGGCATGGCCTTTGCACTCATGCCTTGGCAGTTATTAAGCTTTGGCAACCCGAATTAGTTGTTTCCTCTAGATTTATTTATTTATTTATTTATTTATTTATTTATTTATTTATTCATTCATTCATCATTTTTTGTTGTTGCTTCTCAAGAGAACTACGCTGTGGTTTGAATGTGAAATGCCCCTCTAGGCTCATTTGTTTAAACACTTGGTCCCCAGCTGGTGGGAAAGACTGTGGAAAGACTTTTGAAAGATTGTGGAACCTTTAGGAGGTGGAGCCTTATTGGAGGAAGTAAGTCACTGGTGGGGGCCTTGAGGCTTTACTGCCCTGCCGCATTCCCCGTCCCCCTCTGCTTCCAGCATGTGGATGCAGTGTGACTTGCTCACTTACTGCTCCCATGGTGGTGCCCCTCCTACTGCCAGATGGACGGTACCCACTGGAAATGGAAGCAAAATAAACCCTTTCTTTTTCTAAAAAATATTTTATCATTTTTATGTGTATGAGTATTTGGTGGCATGTATGTAAGTACACCTGTGTCGTGCAAAGCCCTCAGAGGTCAGAGAAGGGGTTGGATACCCTGGACTGGAGTTACGAACAGTTGTTAGCTACCATGTGGGTGCTGGGAGTGGAACCTGGCTTTGGAGGGCAGAACCTTAATTAATTTGGAGCTGACTCTGTTGTAATAACGTACCTACCTGGGCAGTAGAGTATAAAAAGCCTAGGTTGTGACTTTGTTTGGATAGCTAGGATCCAAGGTGCTCCTTGTACTGATCAGTGGTACTGGGAGGGAACTCACATCTGGCACATCCCACAGGGAGAGGAAAATTGGAGGGAGCCTGGGTCAGTCCCAGCCTCCTTCATGCCTTGCTGGGAGAAAGCTTCTGCTGCAGTGCAAGTTCTTACCTACACAGGGTTGCTATATCATGTCTTTTCTCAGCAATAATCTATAGACTTGTGAGCATTGTGGTTTGGGGCCTTGTGAGTCTTCTTTAAGCAATAGAATCCCCTCTGACTGCCACTGTTAATGTGAGTGAAATTAGAGTAATTTTTCCTTCCATGCCATTATCAAACACAGTTCCTTATTGAACTATTTATGGATACTGTGTTCCATTCTATTTTCATCATTCACTTTATTCTGTGCATTGTCCTGTCTTCTTACCAAATATGGATTCTGTTCTTACCACCTGACTGAATGAACAGCAATAATCTCACCATTTTCTGAGGATTAAACCTCTGACCTTCAGCTCTTAGTTTAACATGCTTGTCATGGTTGCCATCTTGAGTCATCTTTTTTTTGGGTCATCTTTCATAATACCATCGCCCTTGACCATGTGGAATAGCTCATGTCTTCTGCACTTCAGTTGGTCAGTTTCCTTTTTCTCCAGCCATCAGTATTATCTCAAACTCCTCCATATTCTTTAATTATTAACTATGTCTGTTCAAGTGACTCCCATGTCTCTCTTGCTTTGTTCTCTTCTTCCCCTTCAGGAATACTCTATGATGCCATGTCCACTTCTACATGCCATTGGAACTTCAGACTCATTAGAACCAAAACCATTTTCAATGAAAAACCTGCATGTTCTCCAGGTCAATCAAGCCTGAAAAATCTGACTCTCCCTTGACCGCTTCCTCCCTGTCTCAATGGGCTTTTCATTCTCCATCTCCTTCTCCCTTTCTTTCTCCATTTCTCTCATTATCCCTGCTCCTCCCAAGGTCAGGCCATCATACAGTTCTGACATTCAGGGAATGGCTTTCTGTAGCTTTGCCTGATAATTCTCTTGATGTAGTCAGCACTGGGTCCCTCCCCAGACTTCAGGTGCAAAACCTTAATGTAGTCATGAGAAACCACCAGACAAACTCAAAGGTCACTGTACAGTATAATTGACAAACACTCTTCAAAAGTATGAAGATTAACAAAAGGCAGACGAATGCTGAGGAAATGTCCTAACTTGGAGGAAATCAAAGAGACATGGCAACCAAATGCAATATTGGTCCTGGACTAGATCCTAGAACTGAGAAAGGACATTGTGAGAAAACTACTGAAATCAAACAATGATGCTGGTAGATTAGCTAACAGTGATATGAGGATACTAATTCCCTGGTATTAAGCAACTATTGTTTTGTAAAATGATACCATTCAGGAAGACTGAAAAATAAATCAGAACTCTGAGTTCTATAACAACTTTTCTCTACATCTGAAAGTATTTAAATAAGAAGCATGGTAAACAGGGCATGATGGTAGATGCCTGTAATCCCAGCACCCTTGGAGGCAGAGGTAGGAGGAACACTGCAAGTTCAAGGACAGCCCGGTCTACATAATGAATTCCAGGTTATCCAGGGAAACTCTGTCTTAAAACATTAGTAAGCTATCAAACCATTACATAAATTATAGAGCCAATAATAAAAGAGGCATCACTGTAGATTCTGGAGATACCAGGGGCATAATAAGGGAATAATAGGTGAGCAAACTCATAATAATATATGCATATACTTAATAATTTGGAGAAATAAAGTAATTTCTTAGAAAACTCTAATTACTCAATTCATTCAATAGGAAATAGATAATTTATATAATCCTAGAACTATAAGAAATTAAATTTAGAATTTAAACAAGAACCTTAAGGGAACACTTTCTCACACTTCTATAAAGCCAACATCACCCTTATTCCCAAAGCAAATAGGTGTGTGTGTGTGTGTGTATGTATGCACACATATGTATGTATGTACTGCAGATCCATATCCCTCATAAATACAGTTAAAAAGTCCTTAACAAAACATTAGCCAATAAAATTCAATATTACATAAAATAATTGTACATTGTAACTATGTAGAATTTATTTTAGGAATGCAAGGCTGGTTTGATATTTGAAAACCAGTCAATATAATCTACCATATTAACAGAGTAAGAGGAAAATGACACAATCATATCAATTGATGAAATGTGAAATAGAGAAATGTCTGGTGAACTGAACATTTTTTCATGCAAGGATTCTCAGGAAAACAGGAATAGTAGAGTACTTCCCATAGTTAATAAATAGCATGTATAAAACCTCTATAGCTAACAAAATACTTAATGGCGTAAGACAATATGCTTTACTCCTAAGGTTGGGAATAAGGTAAGGATATCTATTTTTCTCACTCTAATTTGAGAGAATGCTGTCAATTTTAGTCAGTACAATTAGATAAGAGAAGGAAATTTAAAAATGTGCAGGTTACAATAAAAGGAATAAAACAAAGTTTTTGACAGGTTATCCTGTGTAGAAAGTTAACGAAGAACAAAAACTCCTGTAACTAATGACTAAGAACAGCAAGGTCACAAGATACAAAGTTAATATATAGAAATAAATTGTATTTCTCTATATTTTCAATGAACATGTGGAGATCCATCAAGATATACAATTTTAATTGCTAAATAAAAATGAAGTATTTAGTTATAGATTGAAATGATATTTCTTGCAAATTGAATATCATAAAACAGTGATGAAAGATATAGGGTACAAGTAAATATAGAAACATGCTGTTTCATGGACTGCAAGGCAGGACATGTTAAACAGTGTCAACTCTACTCAAATTGATACTCAGGTCTAGAATGGCTCCTGTCAAAACCCAGCAAGACTTTTTTTATAGAGATAACTATATTTTAATATTTATATGAAAATGAGGAGGAACTAATTTGAATGAGAAGAATAAAGTGGCAGGAACACTAATGCCAAACACAATGCCAAAGCAAGACTCTGGCACTGGTAGAGATGAAGACCTTGACTGATGGAACAGAACACAGAATTCACCTTAGACAAATACAGATATGTTAACTGATTTTTGACACTGGTACAAAATGAATTCAGTGGAGGAAATCTGTTGTTAACATTGTGTTGGAGTGAGAGGATAAGCAAAGGTAGAATGAAAGCACAAAAAGAAGCAAGTCTGTCACACAAGCAGACAGTCCATATGTGGTAAATATAAACACACAAATTAAAATGAATCTTAGGCTTAAATGTAAAATATGAGCATAAACTGTGTAGAATATAAATGAGGAGATAGGCATGCAGGGTTAGAAAAGGGTTACTCTTTTTTTTTTTTTTGTGAGACAGGGTCTCCTTAAGCCCAGTGGCTGGAACTCACTCTGTCAGAACCAGGCTGGCACTGAACAAACTCACAGAGATCTGATCCTCTGCCTCGCCTCCCAAGTGCTAGGATTAAGGCATGCACCACCCATGCCCAGTGAAAAGAGTTACTCTTAGACTTGAGACCAAAACCATGATGTGGAAGTATGGTAACTGATCAACTTGACTACATCAATGCTAAAAGGGCTTGCTCTGTGACTCTGTGAGAGAGAATAAAAGGTCAGTTGCCAGTTGGGACTGAATACTTGAAAACTATGCACCTGACCAAGGGGAGCTATATAGGATGTATACAGATCACTCAAAACTCCACAGAAAAAAAAGAAGAGACATTTCATAGAAGGATTATGGATGGCAAAATCACATTTTTGTAGAAAGAACTCTATAAAATTAAGTAATCTTGATATGTATGTGCTGGATAGCTTTAGTGTCAACTTGACACACCTGGGTTGAGGGAGACCTCAATTGGGGAATTGGCTCCATTGGATGATTGGCCTGTGGCCACATCTGTGGAGTATTGTTTGAGGGTCAAGCAGTGTGGGAGGGCCCAGCCACAGGATAGTGCCACACCTGGCAGGTTGTTGTGTACTGTACAAGAAGGCGGGCTGGGCATGGCCAGGGGAGCAAGCCAGTGAACAAGCGATTCCTCCATGGCCTGTGCTTCAGCTCCTGCTACCAGGTTCCTGCCCTGCGTTCCTGGCCTTGATCTCCCTGAG
The DNA here is from genome assembly GCA_009823505.1 of Rhizomys pruinosus. Lineage (NCBI taxonomy): Eukaryota > Metazoa > Chordata > Mammalia > Rodentia > Spalacidae > Rhizomys > Rhizomys pruinosus. The sequence continues at coordinate 3,620,714 of VZQC01001008.1, forward strand.
TGATGACCTGTGACCAGGAGATGTAAGTGAATAAACCTTCTCCCCAAATTGGTGTTGGTCAGAGTGTTGTTGTCACAGCAAATGGAAGACAAACCAGAACAGAAAGTTGGTACCAGGAGTGGGCGTTGCTTGTGACAGACCTGACTGGTGTTTTGGGAAGGATGTGTGGAAGCATTTGGAACTTTGGGTGGGAAGATCATTGAATGCCTAAGATTGTTGGCTGTGGAGTATGGGGCAGTTTTGCTGAAGGAGTTTGTAGACGATGGAGGCCTGGCTTGTGAAGTTTCTAGTTGTCCAAAGGGGAACGAGATCATCAGGGAGACTGTGTAATCTGTGGGTTCTGGTCATCTGGGGCTGAAGAATCACTGTAAGTAACAAGAGACCCAAGCATATTGTGGTGAAATCTTCTGGGAAGAATTGTCTTCAGGGTCAGCACACAGAAGCTGTGATCCAGAATGGGGGCCTGAGCCTCCATCTTGAGCCAGAAGCAGGACTTGGTAACTGTAAGAGTCTCCTATATGGTTCCAGTGTTTTGAAATTTGAGGGGGTCAAAGAGAGCACGCCGAGGCTGCACTGTGAGAGTCAGGAAAGACCATTGGGGAAGTGCACCTCGGTTGCAGTGAAGACACAGGGATGCAAGGGTCATGGAGAGAAGCTGGATTTGCACCAGGAGAGGTCAGAAGAGAACCATTGGTGAGGTCTGCCCCTCGTTTCATATGGCGAAACCCCAGCTTTTTGGAGATGGCCCCCATGGGATCGTGGGAAGGCCACCAAGAGCAGAAGCAGGTTGGAATGGAGTGGCCTGGGGCCTGCAAGATGAGGCTTGTGTGTGCCACTGATAGGCAGAAGTTGGAAGGGGGAGTGCCAAACACCCTTTGGAGCCAGAAGATCCGTGAGTGATCCCCAGTCATCGCCGCTTTGGGCTACTTTGCTGGACTTAGGTTTTGTTTGAGAGTGGCCTGATTCTTCCCTTGTTGAAATAAGACATACTGTAACTTGTTTTGGATTTTACAGCAGCCACAGTTAAGAGACTTTTTTATATAGGACTGGACTTTTAAGCGTTTGGAGCATTTAAGGACTGTGGGGCTTTGTAAGGTGGTACTGTCTTAGAGTTTGCTAACTGTTTAACATCATACTTGGGGGAAAGAACTGGAAAGGTCGTGGTTTAATAGTGATGTGTTTTGTGTGTCAAGTTGACAAGGGGTCAATTGTGCTGGATAGCTTTAGTGTCAACTTTACACACCTGGGTTGAGGGAACCTCAATTGGGGAATTGGCTCCATTAGATTGGCCTGTGACCACATCTGTGGAGTATTGTCTTGATGGTCGATCAGTGTGGGAGGGCCCAGCCCACAATGAGTAGTGCCACCCTGGGCAGGTTGTTGTGTACTGTATAAGAAGGAGGACTGGGCATGGGCCAGGGGAGCAAGCCAGTGAACAGGATTCCTCCATGGCCTGTGCTTCAGCTCCTGCTACCAGGTTCCTGCCCTGAGTTCCTGCCTTGATCTCCCTGAGTGATGAACTGTGACTCAGGAGATGCAAGCTGAATAAACCCTTTCCTCCCCAGATTGGTGTTGGTCAGAGTGCTTTGTCACAGCAATGGAAGACAAACTAGAACAGTATATTAGTAATAACTAATTACTATCTCATGTCTGAGACTGGTTGTATTGTGATAAATTATAATAAATTATCATAATTATGATAAATTATATAAATCAATAGTTACTGACTAACTTTATTTCATAAAGATATTTTAACTGCAGAAGTTCTGTAATCGTAATCATAAGCTTTGATAACTCATAGAAACCTGAGAACCCTTGATATTCTGAAAAGAAGAGATGAAGTTTACTTGAGCATACAAACTTATAATCAACAGGAATGGAAGCCCCTAAAACAATAGGGACTCATGAAGATTAAATAACACACTCCTGAATGATCAATGGGTTAAAGAAGAAATTAAGAAAGAAATAAAAGTATTCCTGAAACTAAATGAAAATGAGAATACATTGCAACAAAACCTCTGGGACACCTTAAAAGCAGTCCTAAGAAATTTATAGCTCTTAGTCCCTCCTTTAAAAAAATCAGAAAGGGGGCTGGAGAGATGGCTTAGTGGTTAAAAGCACTGACCACTCTTACAGAGGACCCGGGTTCGATCCCCAGCACCCACATGGTGGCCGAGAACCATCTGAAACTCCAATTCCAGGAGAACTCCAGTTCCAGGGGAATCCAACGCCGTCTTCTGACCTCCGTGGCACTGCATGACATGGGTCCACAAACTTGCATGCAGACAGTACATTCATACACATACAGAAATAAATAAAAAATTGTTAGAAAATCAGAAAGAACACATGTAAAAGACTTAACAGCACAACTCAAGACTTTGGAAAAGCAAGGACAAACAAACCCCAAACCTAGTAGATGAGAAGAAATAACAAAAGAAGAGAAATTAATGAAATAGAAATAAAGAAAATAATACAAAAAATCAATGAATCCAAGAGCTAGTCTTTGAAAGGAAAAACAAGATAGATAGACCTGTGGCATAGCTAACTAAAAGAAAGAAAGAACAAATCCAAACCTACAAAATCAAAGACCAAATGGGAAACATCCCATTTGGGATACATACACTAAAAAAATATCCAGAACATTGGCCTTGGGGGGCTTGACACCCGCCCCTGGAACTACCAGCTTGGGTTTCAGAGAGTCTCATGGACTCAGTGAGGTGCTTCTAAGGCAAGACAGAACTGCTTTGACCTTTGTGGGCCTACTGGCACGCAGGCCAAAGTTGCAAGACAATGACTCCCCTCCCCCTCCCCCTTCAACCTGGTGGAGCTGGGATGCAGAGGTTCTAGAAGGTGCAGTATTAGTGATTATAGTCTGTGCAGCCAACGTTGATGTGCTGGAATCCAAAGAAACAAATAGACGAACAAATCCAAATGCCAAAGACACAAAGAAAAAGCTCATAATAAATTCACACTGAACTCTACCAACCCTACAAAAGATTCCTATAACCAGATCTCCCAGGAAGAAAAACCAATACACTGACCTTAGAAGAACAACTGTAGACATATTCAAAGAAATTAAAGAACTAAGGGGAGAGAAAGAAAAACTCTAGAAGGACCTAGAGGGAGATCATGACAAACGTTGGAAAAAACTAAAGGGAGAAAATGACAAACTCTGGGAGGAAGTGGAAATGCTGAAAAGATCCTAGGCTGAAATGAAAAAAGAAAATGACCAATGAACCACGGAGCTACAAGATGAGAATGACAGGCTTCAGAGGGAAGTGGAAATACTAAAGAAATCACAGGATGAAATGAAAAAGGAAATTGAACATTCATCCAATCATCAGGAAAGGATGGAATAAGCCTCAGAAGCAGAATGGAAGAAGCAGAAGAAAGAATATCACATCTGCAGGATAATACGGAGCAACTAGAAAGCTCAGGTAAAGATTATGAAAAATTAAAAAAAAAACACAGGAATGGGACAACCAGGAAATGTGGGACACTATGAAAAAAAGCAAACCTCTACATCATAGGGATAGAGGAAAGAGAAGAATCCCAAGACAACACTGTTGATCAGATCTTCAACAGGATAATAGAAGAAAATGTCCCCAAACTCAAAAAAAGACAATCCCATACAAATACAAGAAGCTCATAGAACATCAAATAGACAGGACCAGAAAAGAAACTCCCCATGCCATATAATTGTTAAAACACTAGATGCTCAAAACAAAGACAATATACTGAAAGCCACAAGAGAAAAACAACAAGTTACATATAAGGGGAAACCCATCAGAATCAATGACTTCTCAGTGCAAACTATGAAAGCTAGAAGAATATGGACCAAAGTATTCCCTGTGTTAAACGACTTTAGATGCCAACCCAGACTACTACATCTGGCAAAAATGTCAGTTATAGTTGAAGGAGAAAGAAAAGTCTTTCACAATATGAACAAGATGAAAGAATACATGTCTAAGAAACCAACACTTCAGAAAATCCTTGAAGCAATCCAAAGAACAGCGGAAAGGAGAAACTATCCCTAAGCAATTAAAGAGAGTAATCAACAAAAGCATAACAGAGTAAATATAAACCTAGACCAAGAATGCAAACAAAAAATAAGATAAAAGGAAGCAACTCATATCACTCAGTAATAACCTTAAATACCAATGGTCTAAACTCCCCAGTTAAAAGACATACACTGGGAGAATGGATTAGGAAACAGAATCCTTCTATATGCTGTCGACAAGAAACCCATCTTGCCCTCAAAGCCATACACCAGCTTAGAGTGAAGGAATGGAAAAAATATTCCAAGCAAATGGTACCAAGAAACAAGCCAGAGTGGCTATTCTAATATCAATAAAATAGATCTCAAAGTAAAATCAATCAGAAGAGACAAAGAGGGCCATTACATCCTTGTCAAAGGAACAATTAACTATGAAGACTTCACAATCCTAAATGTCTATGGGCCAAAACTCTGGTGCACCTAACTTTATAAACATTACTTTGCAGGATCTCAAGACACAGATTAATCCTAACACACTAATAGTGGGAGACTTCAACACCCCACTGAGTCCCTTGGATAGATCAACTGGACAAAAAGTAAACAGAGACATTAGAACTGAACAATACAATACACCAAATGGACCTCACAGACATCTACAGAGTATTCCACCCAAGTACCAGAGAATATACTTTCTATTCAGCACCTTATGGAACATTCTCCAAAATTGACCACATACTGGGGAACAAAAGAAATCTCAAAAAATACAAAAGGATTGAAATTATTTCATGCATTCTATCAGATGACAGTACAATAAAGCTCAATATCAACACCAGAATAAACCCAACTAGCTACAAGAACACATGGAGACTAAACAACACAATCCTGAATAATGAATGGCTCAGGGAAGAAATAAAGAGTGAAATAAAAGCATTCCTGGAACTGAACAAAAAGGACAATGCAATACAACAAAACTTGTGGAATACTTTAAAAGCAGTCCTAAGAGCAAAATTTATAACCCTAAGGGCCCACATAAAAAACAAACAAACAAACAAAAAACAGAAAGGGAACAAATAAACGATCTAACATTGCAGCTAAAAACACTTGATAGATAACAACAAATGAACCCTAACCCCAAAAGACAGGAAGAAATAACAAAAATCAGAGCAGAAATCAATGAAATAGAAATGAAGAAAACAATACATAGAATCAACAAATCCAAAAGCTGGTTCTTTGAAAAGATAAACAAAATAGACAGACCTCTAGCCCAGTTAACCAAAAAAAGAAAGAGAAACTCCAAATCAATAGTATTTGTGGTGGTTTGAATGAGAGTGTGCCCCATAGGCTTTAAGTATTCAGAGATTTTGTCTCCAGTTGGTGGGACTGTTCTGTGAGGTCTTAGAAGATGTGTCCATGCTGGAGGAAGTACGTCATTGGGGGGGGGCTCAGTGAGTTTAACAAGCCTTGTGGTCTCCAGTCTCTCTCTCTGCTTCCTGTGCTTATTGTGAGATGTGACCCTCAGCTTGCTGCTCCAGTCCTGGCCACCATGCCTCCTGCCACAATGGACTCTAATTCCCTGGAACCATCAAGCGTAAGCTCAAATAAACTCTCCCTTTTATAAGTTCCCTTGGTCAAGGTGTTTTTTCACAGCAACAGAAAAGTGACTAATATAGTATTTTGTTACCAGAGAGTGGGCTGTTTGCTGTGAAGAACCTGACCATGTGGGTGTTTGGAGAAATGTGGAAGAATTTGGAACTTTGGGCTAGAAAAGCTGTTGACTACTGTAAGCAGAGCTTAACGGGCCATTCTAGTAGAAGCCTGGAAGAAAGCATTGTCGCCAAAAACATAGTTCCAGAGGAAAATAAAGACTTAGGCAGCAACTGAGATATTTTGATAAAGAGTTTGGCAGCAGTTTGTCCACAGCCCAATTGCTTGCCTGATGCTAAGTTGAAAAGCAGTGGACTAATGTCTTTGGCAGTGGATATTTCAAGAAAGCCTAATGTAGAAATGGTGGTGTGGCTATTAATGGTGAATATTGTGCAGATCTACAGTGAAAAGGAGCAAATGGGGCAGAAAGAAATGCAGAATGTACAGTTTGGATCTGAAAAGTGCACTAGGAAGATTAAAGGTGTGGCCAAGGCATGTGAAGGAGAGGCTCCCCTTCATAAGGAGATTACAGTGATTAAGGAGAGGCCTAGATATTCACAAGTAAACAATGGAAAAAGTGTGATTAAGGAGGGGCCTAGAGATTTACAAGTAAACGACAGAAACAGTACTTTCAGGGCAAGACCACACCCAGCTAATCCTCAAAATTTTGAAAGGAAAATACTGAAAGGGTTTTCTGCTCCAACAAGTCCAGGGCCGATAAAAGTTGCAAATGTGGATGAAATAGGCCAGAGTCCAGCCCAAACTTGCAGCCAAACTTGGCAGTTTCATTCACATGGTTCTTGCTTTAGAGGCATGAGGTTTGCAAGAGTGAAGGGGTCATCGGTTCTTCCTCCATGGTTTCAGAGAGCCGCCAAGGTCAGGCAAAGTGCAGCAGGGGCGTCCCTGAATAAAGAAGGCTCCGAAAGGCCATTGCATGAAGCTGTGAATGTTTAGCCTGGTTGGCAGCGGAGACCTCAAGAAGACATTCGAGATGCCAGAGCTGTGAGATATTTGCCAAGGAGAGCTGCACACAGGGAGTGGTACCAGCCTAAGGAAGAGATCCATGTTGCACGAAATCCTGGAAGAGCTGAGCCATCTAAGCCCTTTGGAAGTAAATTCCCAGAAGTTGCACATGGAGCTACTGGACTTGGTGTTTGCCCTGCTGGTTTTCGGTCTTGTTTTGGTCCAGTATTTCCTCACTATGCCTCTATTCCTCCCTTTTGGAATGGGAATGTGTATTCAGTTCCACTGTATGTTGGGAGTATGTAATTTGCCTTTTGATTTTACAGGACCTTACAGTTAAGAGATTGGCCTGTGTCTCAGAAGAGATTTTGGACTATAGACTTTTGAATAGAATTGAGACTGGCAAAGACTATGGGGACTTTTAAGGTTGGACTAAATGCATTTTGCATTTTATATGCTCAGGAGCCTATGGGGGCCAGGGAGTGGAATGTGGTGGTTTGAATGAGAGTGTCCCCCATAGGCTTTAAGTATTCAGAGATTTTGTCTCCAGTTGGTGGGACTGTTCTTTGAGGTCTTAGAAGATGTGTCCATGCTGGAGGAAGTACATCATTGGAGGGGGGGGCTCAGTGAGTTTAACAAGCCTTGTGGTCTCCAGTCTCTCTCTCTGCTTCCTGTGCTCATTGTGAGATGTGACCCTCAGTTTGCTGCTCCAGCCCCGGCCACCATGCCTCCTGCCACAATGGACTCTAATTCCCTGGAACTGTCAATCATAAGCTCAAATAAACTCCTTTTATAAGTTCCCTTGGTCATGGTGGTTTCTCACAGCAACAGAAAAGTGACTAATACAGTATTCGTGATGAAAGGGGAAACATCACAACAGACAAAGTAAAGATCCAGACAATCATACAGGAATACTTCAAAAACCTATACTCCACTAAATTTGAAAACCTAAGAGATATGGATGAATATTTGAAATCCTGGGAACCAACAAAGCTTAACCAAGAAGAGATTGGCAGTTTAAACAGACCCATAATATTTGAGGAAATTGAGGATGTAGTAAAAAAACCTCCCAACTAAAAAAACCCTGGGCCCAGATGGATTCACAGCAGAATTCTATAAAACATTTAAAGAGGCCTTACAACCATTACTACTCAATCTGTTCAGGAAGATACAAACAGAGGGAATTCTCTCAAATTCCTTCTATGAAGCCAGCATCACTCTAATACCCAAATCAGGCAAAGATACAACCAAAAGAGGAAGCTATAGACCCATTTCATTAATGAACACAGATGCAGAAATTTTCAACAAAATACTTGTAAATTGCATACAGACCCACATAAAAAAGATCATCCATCACGACCAAGTTGGATTCATACCAGAGATGCAGGGATGTTTCAACATATATAAATCAATAAATATCATAAAACAAATAAATGGACTGAAAGACAAAAACCACACGACCAATTGATGCAGAAAAAGCCTTTGACAAGATCCAGCATCCCTTTATATTTAAAATCCTAGAGGGAATTGGACTGAAGGGAGCATTCCTCAACATGATCAAAGCCATATGTAGCAAACCCACTGCCCACATCACCCTAAATGGAGAAAAATTGGAACATTTCCCTTACAGGCGGGCTTCTTAAATGTAATTCTTGTTATTTATCATCACAGGCTTATTTTTAGCAAGGAACCCGGCAAGGCTACCCATTATTGCCAGTCCTCTTCAACATAGTGCTTGAAATGCTTGCCAGGGTAATAAGACAAGAGAAGGAAATTAAAGGAGTACTAATCAGAAAAGAATAAGTTAAGCTATCCCTTTTTGCAGATGACATGATAGTTTACCTAAGGGATGCTAAAAACTACACTAGAAAACTTCTAGAAATGATTGAGAGTTTCAGTAAAGTAGCGGCATACAAAATTAACCTGGAAGAAATCAGTAGCCTTTCTTTACACCAACAATAAATGAGTGGAGAAGGAATATAAGAAGACCTTCCCACTCACAGTTGCCTCAAAATTAATAAAATACCTGGGTACAAAACTAACCAAAGATACCAAAGATCTCTACAACAAAATTTTAAACCCCTGAAGAAGGAGATTGAAAATGACATCAAAAGTTGGAAAGATCTCCCATGCTCATGGATTGGAAAAATTAATATAGTAAAAATGTCCATTTTACCCAAATTTATATACAGATTCAACACAATCCCAATCAACATCCCCATTAGCTTCTTCACAGACTTGGAAAAAAAGTCCTTAAATTCATATAGAAAACCAAAAGACCCCAAATAGCTAAAGCAACCCTGAGTGAAAAATGCAATACAGGGGGGATTGCTCTACCAGACTTCAAGCTATATTACAGGGCCATAGTCATAAAGACAGCCTGGTACTGGCACAAAAACAGACCTGTTGACCAATGGAATAAAATTGAAGATCCAAACTTGATCTCATACAATTTCAGCCACCTCAGATTTGAAACTAAGCGGCACAAAAAAAAAAAAAAAAAAAAAAAAAAAAAAAAAAAAAAACCTCAACGGAGGAAGATTGCATCTTAGCAGATGTGCTGGCGAAACTGGATCACCATTGTAGAAAACAAAATCTAACTCCATACCTCTCACCCTGTACAAAAATAAACTCCATGTGAATCAAAGATCTCAACATGAGACCTGAAACCCTGAAGGTGATAGAATAAAAGTTGGCAACAACCTACAAGACATAGGTGTAGGAAAAAGACTTTCTAAATCAGACCGAAGCTGTGCAGGAAATAACGTCAATAGTTGACAAATGGGACCTCATCAAATTCAAAAGCTTCTGTACAGTGAAAGAAACGATCAAGGAAGTGAAGAGAAAACCCACAGAGTGGGAGGAAATCTTCACCAGTGATTCATCTGACAGAGCATTAACATCAAGAATATATAGACTACTCAAAAAACAAAGAAGACTGTATTAGTCACTTTTCTGTTGCTGTGATAAACCACCATGAGTAAGAGAATTTATAAAAGAAAGAGTTTATTTGAGCTTACTATTGACGGTTCCAGGGAAACAGAGTCCATTGTGTCAGTAGGCATGGTGGCTGGGGCTGGAGCAGCAAGCTGAGGGTCACATCTCGCAATGAGCACAGGAAGTCAAGAGAGAGCGACTAGAGACAGCAAGGCTTGTTAAACTCACTAAGCCTGCCCCCAATAACGTACTTCCTCTAGCATGGCCACACCTTCTAAGACCTCCAAGAACAGTGCCACCAACTGGAGACAAATGTCTGAATACTTAAAGCCTATGGGGGACACTCATTCAAACCACCACAAAGACCTACTCAGAAAACAAATGACTTACTCAAAAGATGGAGTAAAGAGCTGAACAGAGACTTCACCAGTGAAGAATTAAAGATCGCTGAGAAACATCTTAAAAAGTGTTCAACATCATTTATAATTAAGGAAATGCAAATGAAAATCACTTTAAGCTACAATCTCACTCCGATAGGGCTGGCTAAGATCAAGAAAACTAAAGACATCAAATGCTGGAGAGGTTGTGGGGAAAGGGGAACACTCATCCAGTGCTGGTGGGAATGTAAAACTTGTACAGCCATTATGGAAAACATTTTTTATTAAAAATTTTTTAAAAATTTATTTTCGTATGTGTATGAATATACTCTCTGCATGTAGTTTTGTGCACCCATGTTGTGCAATGCTGCGGAGGTCAGAAGAGGGTGTCGGATTCCCCTGGAATTGGAGTTGAAGAAGGTTTTCAGCCACTATGTGCATGCTGGGGATCGAACCCGGGTTCTCTGCAAGAGCAGTTGGCGCTCTTAACTACTAGGCCATCTCTTCAGCCCTGGAAAGCATTATTAAAAGACTTAAAATGAGCCTACCACCTGACTCAGTCATATAACTCCTGGGTATATACCCACAAGACTCATCCTACTGCAAAGATACATACACATCCATGTTTATTGCAAGAGCTGGAACCAACTCAAATGCCCTTCAACTGAGGGGATGATAAAAATGTGGTACATCTACACAATGGAGTACTATTCAGCAGTAAAGAAAGATGACATAATGAACTTTGCAGGTAAATAGATGGAACTCGAAGCCATATGGTAAGTGAAGTAACACAGTCCCAGAAAAACAAGTGGTGAATGGTCTCCCTCATTTGTGGATGCTAATAACAAATCCCCCAATGAAAGGCAAGCTGAACAACATTATTGTCATAATTCTGTTTATCTGAAAGCAACTATGTTGTTATAATGTAAATCTTTTAACGGGCTCTAGAATTGATCCACCACTTACTTTCAGACTCTGTAATTACTGAATATGAGTGGAAAGTATGTATTCATATTTTAGAGTAATATAAAATTAAAGGAGGAAAATGTGAATTCCTAAACATTAAAAAAATCCAGAACATTGTAAAGGAATTCTTAAAAAATTTATACTCCATTAAATTTAAAAACCTAAATGAAATGGATGAATTTCTAGAGACATGGACACCACCGAAGTTAAACCAAGAAGAGGTCAACAGTTTAAACAAAGGAGGAAACTGAACCTGAAAGCAACTGTGCCATTATAATATGAATACCTTAAAAATTTTTTTTAAAAATTTTATTTTATTTTTATATGTGCATGAATGTACTGTCTGCATGTAGGTCTATGCACCCGTGTTGTGCAACGCCACGGAGGTCAGAAGAGGGCGTCGGATTCCCGTGGAACTGGAGTTCTCCTGGAATTGGAGTTACAGACGGTTCTCAGCCGCCATGTGGGTGCTGGGGATCGAACCCAGGTCCTCTGCAAGAGCAGTCGGCGCTCTTATCCACTAGGCTATGTCTCTAGCCCCATATAATATGAATACCTTAATGGGATCTTGAATAAACTAATACTTTTCAGACTAGTAATTGTGGTATATGGAATGAGAGTATGTATGCATACTTTACAGTAATATAAAATTAAAGGGGAAAATGTGAATTTCTAAACATGTTTTGGAATTAACATACAGTTTACTTTAAGACGTCATAATTTTGGGAGACACGTGAAGAGCATATATGCATATTTTGGAGCAATACAAATGGAAGGGGACAACAACAAAAGGACTGGGTCAAAGAACTGACTGAAACAGTATACCTCAGTCCAAAACAATAAACCTCTGCATAGAAAAACTTTAAAAAGACTGAAAAAGAGATGCAAGACATGTATGGTAAAATGCATAAACTCAGGTGGGGGGGGCATGGAAAGGGGGAATGAGTTTAAATTGGAATGAGAAATGTATGAATTACACAAAACTTCAATAAAAAACATTAAAAAAGGAGACAGTAATAGAAAACCCCATGACTAAAAAAAGCCCAGGCCCAGATGGCTTTACAGCAGAATGCTATCAGCTATTCAAAGGAGTTCTACAACAAATACTGCTCATAATTTAGGAAATTCAAGCACCTGTCCCCTTTGGAAGAGTTGTGTGGGAAAGGAAGGTTGCGGAATGAGGCAAGAACACACAGGTTACCATGATATTCTAATTCTTCAGTTGACGGGTCAATTGTATTGGTATTTGTACCAATGTGAATCCATTTTGCATATACATAAACATTTTTAAATTTAAATCAAATATAGAAAAATAAATCAATAAAATAACATAAAAATGATAGAAACAGAGGGAGAACTATGAAACTCCAATGAAGCCAGCATCACTCTAATACCAAAACCAGGTAAAGATATAACAAAGAAAGAAAACTATAGGCCCATATCCTTAATGAACATAGATGCAAAGATACTCAACAAAATACTCACAAACCACATATAGATGTACATCAAAAAGATCATCCACCATGCTCAGGTAGGCTTTATTCCAGAGATGCAGGGATAATTCAACATACATAAATCAATAAATGTCATAAAACATGCAAATGGACTTGAGGACAAAAAAATGGTTATATCAATAGATCAGAAAAGGCCTTTGACAAAATCCAACATGCATTCATGTTAAAAGTCCTAGAAGGAATAGGTCTGAAGGGAACATACCTCAATATCATTAAAGTTGTATATAACAAACCCACAGCCAACATCATTCTAAATGGAGAAAAAAATGGAAGCATTACCATTAGAATCAGTAACCAGACAGGGTGGCCTTCCATCTCCACTCCTTTTCAGTCTAGTGCTTGAAACCCTTGCAAGAGCAATAATACAAGAGAAGGAATTAAAGGAGTACTAATTGGAAAGGAGGAAGTCAAATTATCCCTATTTGCAGATAATAAGATTTCGGACATATGCGATCCAGAAAATTCCACCAGAAAACTACTAGAAATGATAATACTTTCAGTATAGTGGCAGGTTATAAAATCAACCTTACAAAAATCAATAGAGTTTCTATACACCAAGAACAAGCAATCAGTAAAAGCATACAAGGAAACCCTCCCATTCACATTTAACTTAAAAAATTAGAATACTTAGGAATAAACCTAACCAAAAACATTAAAGATCTTTATAATGAAAATTTCAAAACTTTAAAGAAAGAGATAGAGGAAGACACTAGAGGATGGAAAGATCTACCATGCTCATGGATTGGTAGAATCAATATTGTGAAAATGACCACCTTACCAAAAGCAATCTATAGATCCAATGCAATGCCAATCAAAGTACCTACACATTCTTCACAGATCTAGAAAAAGTCATCCAAAAATATATATGGAACCACAAAAGATCCTGGATAGCCAAAACAATTTTGATCAAAAAGCACAATGAAGTGGGCATCACCATACCAGATCTCAGGTTATATTACAGAGCTGTAGTTATAAAAACAGCATGGTAGTAGCATAAAAACAGACACATAGATCAATGGAATAGAAGACCCAATCATGAGTTCATACAATTTCAGCCACTTGATATTTGACAAAGATGCCAAGAATACACAATGGGAGAAAAACAGTATCTTAAACAAATGGTGCTGGCAGAACTGGATCATCACCTGTAGAAGAATGAACTTAGACCCTTATCTTTCTCCCTGCACAAAAGTCAACTCCAAGTGGATCAAAGACCTCAATATAAAATCTGGAACTCTGGGGCTGGAGAGATGGCCTAGTGGTTAAGAGCACCGACTGCTCTTGCAGAGGACCCAGGTTCAATCCCCAGCACCTACATGGCAGCTGAGAACTGTCTTTAACTCCAGTTCCAGGGGAATCCGATGCCCTCTTCTGACTTCTGCGGCATTGCATGACACACATGCACAAACCTACAGGCAGACAGTACATTCAGACACATAAAACATAAATAAAATAAAAAAAATAAAATCTGGAACTCTGAAACTACTAGAAGGACACATAGGCAGTAACCTCCAAGATGTAGGCATAGGAAAGGACTTTCTTTTTTTTTTATTTTTTTTGTTAATTTTATTTCTTTCTGTATGTGTATGAATGTACTGTCTGCATGTAAGTTTGTGCACCCGTATCGTGCAATGCCACGGAGGTCAGAAGAGGGTGTCAGATTCCCCTGGAACTGGAGTTCTCTTGGAATTGGAGTTTCAGACGGTCAGGCATTAAGGGCAACAATCAGTAGGTGGGACCTCATTAAGCTACAAAGCTTCTGTACAGCAAAAGAAAAAGCCAAGGAAGTGAAGAGGAAACCCAATGAGTAGGAGAAAATCTTTATCAGTTTCACATCCAACAGAGGATTAATATCCAGAATATACAAAAAACTCAAAAAACAAAGTAGCAAGAAAATAAACAACCCAATAAAATGGGCTACAAATATGAACAGAGAATTCTCAAATGGAGAAAAAAAAATGGCTAAGAAACACTTTAAAAACTGCTCAGCATCCTTAGTAATTTGAGAAATGCAGATAAAAACCACTTTAACATTCCAGGAGACTCCCTGGAATGGGAGTTACATAGGCTTATTAGATGCCATGTGGGTTTGGGGCATTGAACCTGGGTCCTCTGCAAGAGAAGTCTGTGCTGTTAACAACTGAGCCATCTCTTCACCTCTGAAGTACAATTTTAATCAAATAACAAATATGATACACAAATAATGTTTAAAGACCCTAAAATACTATTTTCTAAATTTTTCAGGAAACATCAAATCTGAATAAAATAAGTATAAAGGTAACATGTTTCCAGGGGTGGTGGCACAAGCCTTTGATTCCAGCACTTTGGAGGCAGAGGCAAGCTGATCTCCCTGAATTCAAGGCCAGCGCGATCTACATAAGGGAGTTCCAGGCCAGCTGGTGCTACAGGGAGACCCTATGTCAAAAGGGCAAAAGAGAAAAATGAAACAAAACAAAACATGTAGCTTCAGAAAGTACTTGATCTTGTTAGTCAGGCTGATATGTGTAAGGTCACAGCTGCATCAGAGAATGGGCCAGAAGGTACACGTGAGTGCAGGAGTCCACATCCCCCTATGCTATGTAGCAAAATACTCATCTCAGGAAGAAAAGTGGGAGGGAAAAAAGATTCCAGGAGAATGAAGGACACAAGATGCTGGCCAGGATGTGGAGAAAGGAGAACACTCAGCATTGTTGGTGGGAATGCAGACTGGTGCAGCCACTACAGAAGGCAGTGTGGGGAACTTTCAAAAGACTAAAAATGAACCTACCATACAACCCAGTTCTACCACTCCTTGGAATATACCCAAAGGATTCATCATACTGTAAAGATACCTGTATATCCACAGTTGTTGCTGCTCTCTTCACAATAGTGAAGAAATGGAAAGACCTAAATGTCCCACAACCATTGACTGGATAATGAAAATGTGGAACATCTATACGATGGATGTTCTTACTCAACAGTAAGAAAAGATGAAATTATGAAATTCTCAGGTAAATGGATGGAACTAGAGAATTTTTTTTGAGTGAAGTAACACAAAGACAGAAAACCAGGTGATTTATGTTCTCCCTCATTTGTGGATTGTAATGCCAACCCCCTTACGTGAGTATATATCCTGATATAATACCAGGAGCCAAGAAACTGGAAAGGAGGCATGGGGGTAAACAAAAAGAAAAATCCTGAAACAAGGGGTCAGTAAGGAACAGATGTTATTAGGGGGACATAGGAAGGGTGAGGGTGTCGGGTTGGGAGGGGGGAAGGGGAGATAAATGGGGTGATAATTGGGAGGTCGGGGAGGCTAGAAGAGGGGGAGAGTGGGGATGATGGGGGTGCTGAGGCTGGGGAGGGATGATGGGGGTGGTAAGGGAAGAACAAAGAATAGAGATGATTAGAACTTGAGAGGCAAGGAAACCCAGACTGTAATGTGATGCCCCTGAGACCCCATGAGAAATTTACAGATACTGTCTGAACATTAGTGCATGGTTTGTGCAACCTGGTGGCTGTGTGGTAGTGAACACAGTGCAAGACAGAGGACACTTCCCTTTGAGTGGTTGGTGATAATGATCCAAGTGACTCTCAAAACAAAGTAGGCTATCTCCAAAAGTCTTTTTATCTACCAGAAATAGAAAAATAAAACTCTACTGTTCAGAACAGGACATGCTTCAGGGATAGGACTTAGATTAATGGACCAGGAACTGACCTGCAACTTTTCTATCTGAAGTTAAGCACTCATAATGCTAGATAATGTGCACACTGCTATGAAAGAAAATCAATGAATGGTAAAACCCAGCACCAAACTTTAACAAACACGATGAGTTGCCCAGCAAACTAACTCTATTGGTGCAGTGGAGGTACTGTTGTCTGGGGGATGGTCAACAGCTATCTAATTTGATTTGGAACCTTCTCAATGGGATTGAACCCATGAGAGCCACTGTAAACTCAGCCAAATGCACAGAGCTGGACGGGACATAGAGCCTAGAGAAAAGCATATAAGCATATCAGCATCATATCTCTAGACAAATGAAATTTCTTACCATACACTAACTATTGAATCATATTTACAGACAAGCATTTGGTATGCCACTAATCAAAAAAGTTTCTCTATGCAAAAGATGGAGGCCACTGCAGAATCAGACAACTGGTCAGACACAGAACATATTCATCTGAAAAATCCCCATTCCTAAGAGACACATCTATAATTGAACCTCTACATATAGAATGAGGGACAGAGAAAAAACAAGAACACCCCTCAATTCTCACCAGTAATGCTTCTGCATACAACAGAGAGTGATGCATACAGAAGGCCACGACTAGTCAACTTCCAAAGAATGGGAGCCCTCAGAGTATATATCCCTGGATGGGGCCCCTACATTTAACCTCACCTCAGGTGAGGTTCACAGCTCAGGGATCATTTCAGAAGAGGGGGTGGAAAAGATTGTAAGAGCCAGGGCTGGTGCATGAACATAGAGAAGAAGTGACTTACGATTGACTGTAAGGTTTCACATGTAAACCTGTGGCAATGTAGGCATCAGACATGGAACCCATTCTAATGAGGACAAGGACTCAAAGCAGAGCAAGGGGAATGGGTGCGGGACTGACCCTGAACTGAAAACTTTAAGAGACTGAGTACTGTTGGGTGAAGAAGAATATGCCTCACCGAGGATTCCTAGATATGCTGACTAGACTCCAGCAGATCTATTGCACAGAAGGACACCTGAGTTTTGGAGCTTGACTGGATAGGGCTTAGCTTGGATATTGTAATGTATGAGTTCTGATGGGGGATTGGGGGCATGGAGGGAATTGGGTTTGATTGGGAACCATTATATGAGTTGCACAAATGGTCAATAAAAAGATTAATAAATAAGAATCTACAAGCTAAAAGAAGATGAAATAAAACTAAGTGCCGGGGGTTGGAGAGATGACTCAATGGTTAAGAGCACTGGCTGTCTTTACAGAAGACCCAGGTTCGATTCCTAGTACCCATATGGCAGCTAACAAATGTCCATAACTCCAGTTCCATGGGAATCTGACACCTACTTCTGTCCTCTGTGAGCATTGCACAGCAGGGGCATACTGACATACATGCAGGCAATATACTCATGCACATAAAATTATGAAACTAAAAAAAGAATGTGGAACAATCAGTAGTTTGTATGAATAAAAATGCCTACTGTAAAAAAAAGGACAACTTAATGCTGGCACAGATACAGGGACAGGATCACTCATGCCTGGTCTGTGGGCATGTAACATGATACAGTTGCTCTCAAAAACAGTTTAAGTTTCTCAGAAAATTAAACATGCAACTATCACAAAACCTAGTGTCTAACCTTGTAGGCATATATCCCAGAGAAATGAAGCTGTTTGTCTACTCAAATACCTCACAAGAGTGTTCATGGCTGTCTTCTTCAGAGGCAAAATCAAAAGACTTTGGGATGTATGATGAAACCAACTATGGCACAAACATATTGTGGGATTCTACTCAATAATGAAAAGAGATGCACTTTTAATGCCCACAACAATCTGGATGAATATCTAGAGAAATGCACCAAATGAAAAAAAACTCCAAGGATTACATATATGATTCCATTTACAAATCAGTTAAATATTTATTTTTGTTTTATGTGTAGGTGTGTCTGCATGTTTGTATGTGTAACACATGTGTGCCTGGTACCCACAGAGGCCAGAAGAGGGCATCAGTTACCCTAGAGCTAGAGTTACAGGTGGTTGTGAGTTGTCTGTTGTGGGTGCTGGAACTGAACCCAGGTCCTCTACAAGATCAGCAACTGTTTTTAACCACGGAGCCATCTCTCCAGTCCTTACATAACATTATTAAAACACAGAAATAGAGAATAATTGGTGGTTTCCAGGGGTTAAGGATGGGAAAGTGATGGTGGGTATAACCATGGTACTAAGGGGTCCTTGTTGGGATAGGTATGCTCTGTGTGCTGACCACACCCATGTCAATATCAGATGGTCCTACAGGGAAACTGAGGAAAGGGCACATTGGAACTGTATACTTAGAACTACATATGAATCATTACTCCAAAGTAAAATGTTTAATATATACTTTGGCCATTCCTGGAGATGCTACACACCCTTTCTTAAGCACTATTTCTTAATTACCACTTGTAGCAGGCTACTGTTCTAACTCAAAACTCTGGTAGATTGATTTTTGTCCCTCCCTAGCGCCTGCCTGGTTTTCTTGGTCTTCTGCACATTGTGGCCCAAGTCTCATTTCCTCCAAGGGACTCTGCAGTTTATTTGCTACTCACAGCAATTTGACCTGCAAGCCAGGGACCCCATCATTTTGCATTTTCTCCTCTGCATCTTGTTCAAAATGCATTCCTCAGTCCCAGCAGCACTGGAACATCCTGGAGCTTGTCAGAAATTAAGCTCCTGTCCCAGGTGGATCTACTGTGCCAGAGGCTGCACTTTAGTGAAACGATCAGATGCTTGTACACACTGAAGTTTAAGTGTAGGGATCCTGACTAAGAAAGCTGAAGTGGGGTTAAAAGCCCCCAATAAAGGTGCTTCACTTTCACCAGGGCAAGCCTGTTGTCAGGAAAGCACTTCCTTGCTATGTTTGTTAATTTTAATTGTCAACTTGACACTATTTAGACTCACCACGGAAGAGATTCTCAATGACAGACTGCACAGATCAGGTTGGCCTGTAGGCGTGTCTGAGAGAGATTGTGCTGATTGTCTTAATAAGATGGGAAGACCCACTCACTGTGGGTGGCATGATTCCTTAGGAGGGGATCATGAGGTGTGCGTACAGAGACAGCAGATGAAGACTAGTTGGTATGTGTTTATTCTCTCTCTGTTCTTTTTTTTTAAATATATATTTATATATAAATATATATATATATTTTATCAAATCTAGACCCGTGTCCCCCACCCTATACCCCCACCCTACCAGAGCTCATGCATTCTGCCAAACATGCTTTTCATCTCTTTCTCAGTCTTTCTCACTATTCTCCATGTGGAAGTTGACTGTTTTGAGCAGAAGTTCACTGTTTCAGTCAGTTCTTTGATGCAGTTCTTTCTGTTGTTGTTGTTTCTAATATGCATCACTCCCAACTGCTTTGGACAAAAGCTCAAGGGACCATGCACAAGAAATATTTAAAATTAGGTAATTGGCACTAGCATCCACAGATGAGGGATACCATTCATCATTTGTTTTTCTGGGATTGTGTTACTTCACTCAGCATGATGTCTTCTAGCTCCAGCCATTTTCCTGCAAAGCTCATGATGTCATCTTTCTTTACTGCTCCATAGAACTCCATTGTGTAGATGTACCACATTTTCTCTATCCACTCATCAGTTGAGGGGCATTTGGGTTGGTTCCAGCTCCTTGCTATTGTGAAGAGAGCTGAAATAAACATGGCCGTGCATGTATCTCTGTGGTGGGGTGAGTCTTGAGGGTACATGCCCAGGAGTGGTATGGCTGGGTCGGGTGGCAAGTTCATTCCAAGTCTTCCAAGGGTTCTCCACACTGCTTTCCATAGTGGCTGTACGAGTTTACATTCCCACCAGCAGTGGATGAGTGTTCCCCTTTCCCCACAACCTCTCCAGCACTTGGTATCATTTGTTTTCTTGATCCTAGCCAGTCTTATTGGAGTAAGATGATATCTTAAAGTGGTTTTGATTTGCATTTCCTTAATGATTAGTGATGTTGAACACTTCTTAAGGTGTTTCTCAGCCATCTCTAATTCCTCACTTGTGAAGTCTCTGTTCAGCTCTTTGCTCCATCTATTGAGTGGGTCATTTGTTTTCTTTCTTCTTTGTTTTTTGAGTAGTTTATATATTCTGGAAATCAATGCTTTGTCAGATGTTTCTGCAGTGAAGGTTTCCTCCCACTCTGTGGGATTTCTCTTCACTTCCTTGATTGTTTCTTTTGATGTACAGAAGCTTTTGAGTTTAATGAGGTCCCATTTGTCAATTGTCGACCTTAATTCTTGTGCAGCTGCTGTCTGATTTAGGAAGTCTTTTCCTACGCCTATGTCTTGTAGTCTGCTGCCAACTTTTTCTTCTATCACCTTCAGAGTTTGGGGTTTCACGTTGAGGTCTTTAATCCATCTGGAGTTGACTTTTGTACAGGGCGAGAGGTAGGGGTTTAATTTCATTCTTCTACAAGTGGTGATCCAGTTTTGCCAACACCACTTGCTGAAGATGCTGTCTTTTCTCCATTGTGGTTTCTTGGCCCCCTTGTCAAATATGAGATGGCTGAAATTGTATGTGCTCAGATTTGGATCTTCGGTTTTGTTCCATTGGTCAACAGGTCTGTTTTTGTGCCAGTACCAGGCTGTTTTTATGACTATAGCCCTGTAGTATAGTTTAAAATCTGGTATAGAGATCCCTCCTGTGTAGCTCTTTTCACTCAGGATTGATTTGGCTATTCGGGGTCTTTTGTTTCTCCAAATGAATTTAAGAACTTTTGTTTCCAAGCCTGTGAAGAAACTCTTGGGGATTTTGATTGGGATTGCATTAAATCTATACAAGAGTTTTGGTAAAATGGACATTTTTACAATGTTAATTTTCCCAATCCATGAGCATGGGAGGTTTTTCCATCTTCTGAGGTCTTCTTCAATTTCTTTCTTTAAGGGTTTAAAATTTTTGTTGTAGAGGTCTTTGGTGTCTTTGGTTAGGTTTGTTCCTAGGTATCTTATTGTTTTTGAGGCTATTGTGAGTGGGAAGGTCTCTTTGAATTCTTTCTCCAGTTGCTTGTTCTTGGTGTAAAGAAAGGCCATTGATTTTCTAAGGTTAATTTTGTATCCTGCCACTTTGCTGAAGCTGTTAATCGTTTCTAGGAGTTTTCTGGTGGAGTTTTTTGCATCTCTTAAGTAAACAATCATATCATCAGCAAATAGGGATAGTTTGACTTCCTCTTTTCCAATTAGTACTCCTTTAATATCCTTTTCTTGCCTTATTGCTCTAGCAAGTGTTTCAAGCACTATATTGAAGAGGAGTGGTGATAGGGGGCAGCCTTGCCGAGTTCCTACCTTTAAAGGGAATGTTTCCGTCATTTCCCCATTTAGGATGATATTGGCTGTGGGTTTCCTGTATATGGCTTTGATTACATTGAGGAATGATCCCTCCAATCCAATTCCTTCTAGGACTTTAAGCATGAAGGGATGCTGGATTTTGTCAAAGGCTTTTTCAGCATCAATTGAGATGATGGTGTGGTTTTTGTCTTTGATTCCGTTTATGTGTTTGATGATGTTTATTGATTTTCGTATGTTGAACCATCCCTGCATCTCTGGTATGAATCCAACTTGGTCATGATGGATGATCTTCTTGATGTGGGTCTGTATGCGATTTGCCAGTATTCTGTTTAGAATTTTGGCATCTGTGTTCATGAGGGAGATGGGTCTATAATTCTCCTTTTTAGTTGTATCTTTGCCTGGTTTTGGTAATAGAGTGATGTTGGCTTCATAGAAGGAATTTGGGAGAATTCCCTCTGATTGTATACTTCTAAACAGTTTCAGAAATAATGGTTGTAGGTCTTTTTGAAATGTTTTATAGAATTCTGCTGTGAAACCGTCTGGGCCTGGGCTTTTTTTAGTTGGGAGGCTTCTTACTACATCCTCTATTTCTTCATATGTTATGGGTCTGTTTAAGCTGCTGGTCTCCTCTTGGCCAAGCTTTGGTGATTCCCAAGATTTCAGATATTCATCCATTTCTTCTAGATTTTCAAACTTGGTAGAATATAGGTTCTTGTAATATTCCCATATAATTTTCTTGATCTTTTCCTTGTCCGTTGTGATATTTCCCTTTTCATCACAGATTGTATTGATTTGGAGTTGTTCCTTCTTTCTTTTGGTTAACTGGGCTAGAGGTCTGTCTATCTTGTTTATTCTTTCAAAGAACCAACTTTTGGATTCATTGATTTTTTTGTATTGTTTTCTTTGTTTCTATTACATTGATTTCTGCTCTGATTTTTGTTATTTCTTCCTGTCCGTTGCATTTAGGGTTCATCTATTGTTGCCTCTCAAGTGCTTTTAGCTGTAGTGTTAGATCATTCACTTGTGCTCTTTCTGTTTTTCTAATGTTGGCTTATCCTGGTATTGATGTTGAGCTTTATTGCACTGTGGTCTGCGCTGCTTCAGCTGGTCTTGGGAGATCTCAGATCTCTCTGCTCTTGACTGTGAATGTGATGTCACTGGCTGACTCAGGCTCCTGCTGTGGCTTCCACACAGAGACAGGCTGTAGCCTGGAACTGTGAGCTACAGTAAGACCTTTCTCCCCTGGGTTGCTTTTGTCACAATATTTTGTCATAGACACAGAAATGAATTAAGAAAGACATCTTTACTGAGAGGGGAGTCATTGATGTGATATGACTTTTAGGACCTTTGAAGTGTTTTGTCTGAGCAATGTGTAACTGCTTGATCTGCTGGGCTAGAAAGCTGTTGAATGTTCAAAGCAGAGCTTACTGGGCCATTTAAGTGGGAAGAAGACAGTAAGGCTGAGAAACATGGACAGTGGAGACCCAGTGCATGAGGTTTCAGAGGAAAACAAGGACTCAGTCAGGGATGGGACCATTTGTGTGAATTCTTGCCAAGAATCTGGCTGCATTCTGCCTGTGTCCTGAGACCCTGAGTGAAGCTGAATTGAGATATGATGGAGGTGTTTGCTTGGTAGATGAAAGTCCAGAACAAGGGAAGATTCAGTTTGGTGCTGAGAAGGAATCTGTGACAGTTAAGGAAATCAATACCACTGAAGTGAGCCCCCCCTGCTGCATTGGGACAACAAGAAAGATGCCCTAAGTGCAAAATCCCACCCCTTAGATGGTCTATCATATAGGGATCAGAATTCATGTAAAGGAAGAAAGACCAAGTTGAAGGGGTTCCCTGCTCCTCAAAGCAACTGCCTAAGAAGTGTTTCCTCAGGGTCTGCACACAGAAGCTGACATAGCTATGGTCCCAGAGGACCAGGCTATATTTTGAAATGTCAGAAGAACTTGGAAAAGGTTTAGGCATCATCTATGTGGTACTGGTTTTGAATGCATGGGAAATGGAAGATTGAGGGGGTCATGGAGAGCAGCTGATGCTATGAACTGTGTGGCAGGGTCAGAAATCCCTGAAGAGAGGTCCTAAGAGGGCACTCGGTGAATGTGTGAAGGTGAAGCCTAAGTTGCAATGGGGGTGTTGGCACTGTTGGATGTATGCCAAAGAGAGGTGCAGGCATGGAGTGGTGCTGGCCTAAAGGAGAAACTGTGTGATGAGGGAAGTGGAGGCAGATGAGTGAAGGTATCTAAGCCACTGGAAGCCCAGAGGGTTACATGTTCCAGATGCTGGACATGGAACTGAATGATCTGATGTCTGCCTTGCTAGATTTTGGGTTTGTGTATTCTTTGCTATGCCTTGATTCTTTTCTTTTGGAATAACAGTATTTGCCCTGTTCCATTATATGTTTCAATGCCTGGGGAGGCCAGTAGAGGGCGTCATATCCCCTGGAAATGAAGTTATTGACGGTTGTAAGTCTGTGTGGATTCTGTGAACCAAATCTAGGTCCTCTGCAAGAGCAGCCAGTGCTCTTAGCTGCTAAGCCATTTTTCTTGCTTCCTTTTTTTTTTTTTTTTTTGTCTTTTCGAGATAGGGTCTCCCTGTAGCCCCTGGAACTCACTCTGTAGACCAGGCTGGCCTTGAACTCACAAAGATCCACCTGCCTCTGCCTCCCGAGTGCTAGGATTAAAGGTGTGCACCACCATGCCCGGCTATCTCCTTGTTTTTTATTTTATAGGAGTTCATAGTTAAGTGACTTCAGACCTAAAGTTTTATGGCTTTTTCAGACAAGGGATTTTTTTGGACTTTTTGAGGCAGGGTCTCCCTGTAGCCACAGCTGGCCTGGAACTCCCTATGGAGACAAGGCTGGCCTTGATCTCACAGAGATCCACCTGCTTCTGCTTCCCAAATGCAAGGATTAAAGGCACTGGCCACTGTGCCCAGCACATGGGATCTTTTAAGGTTAGACTGAGATAAACATGAGCCTATTTTTGGGGTGGAAAGCTGTGGCTTGATGTGTTTGTGTGTCAAGCTGATGGTTATATATATATATATATATATCATACATAATACATATTATATATAAATATATAATTTTTTTGGTCTTGACATAAACTAGAATCACCAAGAAAGAGAATACCATTGAAAATTGTATAGGTCAGGATGGCTGTGGATATGTGAGCTTGTCATCTTGATTGTTTCAATAGAGGCTGGAAAACTTGCCCACTGTGGATGACATCATGCCCTGGGCAGGGGATCCCGAATTGTATGAGAATGGAGAAAGCAGCGGAGCAAAAGCCTGTGCACTGTTCCTCTGTTCCTGTTTGTGGATCTGATGTGAACAGCTGTCCTGAGTTCTTGCTGCTGTGGCTTCCCCATGGGGATGGACTACAGCTGGAATTGTGAGCTAACCTGGGTTCTTTTCCCCCTGGGTTTCCTTTGTCAGGGTATTCTGTCATAGCAACTAGTGCAAAACTAAGGCACTTAGTTAAGTGAATTTGATAAGTGAAATCCATGTTTCTCAGACGCTCTGTGGGCATGGGATGAGGATGTCTGGTGCCCTGTTTAGCTGAGTTCTTAGCCTGCTCAGTTCCCTGTGACTTCAGGAACATGGGAACTCACCTGCAAAGTGGTAGCATTTGTTTCCTGCTTGAGCAGCTGTGTTTTCTTCAACTCTTTACTTTCATTTTTCCATGCAGACTCACCATTCCATTCCATCTTTCCCTGTACAGCGCCAAGTCCCATCTCATTAGATTCAGTGCACTACAAGTCAGAGAAGCCATTTGGACTGTTTGCCTTTTGTCTGCCTAACTCTCCAAGCAGGATCTGGCTCTCACTGCTCTGTGCATGACCAGGCCCAGGCCCACAGTGAAGGTTTCCCTAGACCCCAAGGAGGACCCCTGCTTCATCACCTTCTGTTCTTCATTGGGGAATTCCTGGAGACTTGAAATGGACATGAAGCTTATAACTAAAGTCTAAATACATAAATGACAACTTGGCTTGGAGCAGCTGTCTCTACTATTGTGTGTTGGCAAAACACACTTTGCCTTTAGTCACGTCTTTTGGTAAAGCAAATTTGACTGGGGAGCATGATGCTGCACACTTTTAAGCTCTGTACTCAGGGGGCAGAGACAGGCAGATCTCTGTGAATTTGAGGCTACCCTGATCTACATAGCAAATTTGAAGCTGGCTAGGGCTGTCAGTGAGACCTTGTCTCAAATAAATGTGTACTAGAGCAGAGCACACCTATCATTCATATTGTCCACTGGCTGCTTCCATGAAGGGCTGAGAAAGAGCCTGTATCAGAGACTGTCCTGTGATGCCTTTAACATTTACTATGAGGCTCTTTATGGAAAACTTCAGCAACCCCAGTCCTATAGCAATTATACAGTGGCTGGGCAGGAAGGAAGACAGTCTGCAACAGTCTACTAAAGACTACAGGCCAACTAATGACTCACATAGAATGGTGCATTCTTTGGTTAAGGTCACTGACAATGGTGAATCCTGTTTCAGTAAACTGACATTAGGCCACATTTTCCCATGGTTACCATAAGACTGTTTTGAGGAACTGAGAAGAACCTTAAAATATCTGTAAATAACCTAAATCTAACACCTTCATGTCACATAGGGAAGACCTGGATTTATCAGGGTCACTCTAAAGGTGAGTGTCAGTGATTAGAATCCAAGTCTTTACATTCCAAATTATTTTTATCATAACCATACTTCACTACTTCTTTAATCAAATGTGCTGCACAAATCCACAGGCATAATTTCTCAGGCATTCAACTGTGAAATCTCTATCCAGAAAGAACGTGTGTGGGCTTTTAGCAATGGCACTTGTGTGTGTTCACAGGGCCTCCTTTCTTCTGTACACTACCTCAGAATACTGTGTGGCATTGAATTTCTGCCATGATTTTGCAGAAATAACTTTTTAGTACACCTCTGAGATTCATAGAAAGTGTTTACTTTAAGAAAATTCTTGTTACGTCCACAGGATATATTGTTATTTTATGCCTTAATTTTGTTTGCCACATGTTAATGGCACCTGTTCCCAAAGGTATTTAACTGCTCACCATCTTCTCTTTATGAGAAGGGTGAGGAGGGACTTAATAACTGTCATCTTGGTTCATACTAAGTGAGCCTAAGGATTTATTAAGCATTTTTATTTATTAAGTACTTATAAGTACAAGGTCTAGTTTTCCATTTGGCTCAGTCTGTCTCCACAGGAGAGTTTGGTACCACAATATGCCACATTGTCTCACATGTCAAATTTCTATTTAAGATGCTATGAAATGTGCTTTATGTGTTTGAAATTTCAAACACATAAATTTCAAAGTATTGTAACTCTTATGACTCTTATTTAAAAACTGTAAGCTAATGACAGCACCTGTATAAACTGGCACATGTAAAGACACCAGAATTACATTTTGAAGTTTTGTACACATTGGGAAACATTCAGGAAACGAGAACATCATAGGGCACAGTCTCAACAACACAAAAAGATATTAAAGTCACAAGAAAAGGGGCTTAGTGGTGGCATGCACCCACTCTGCTACCGTCCATCTGACCTAATACCATTCTGGGGTTCTCGCCTTACTTACAAAGTCCTCCACCTTCACAATTGTATGGGTACTACTCTATATTTACTCTTGATATTTTTATCATTTGTCTTTTTATGCTTAATTTGTATATGGTACATTGTAGGCATCCGATCCTTTGCCCCCAACATCATTGATTTTCACTAAACATGCCATTACTTCAGTCTGTTTGTGAAACCTCTATTCTCTTTTACTTGTTTTCATTTTTGGTATCGATTCCACACTCCTTATAAAATTATTTTTGGGAGGGTTAGGAGACAGTGTCTTCCTGCAGTCCAAGCTAGCCTAGAATTTGCTATGTGGACCAGGCTGGCCTCAATCTCACATAGATCTGCCTGCCTGTGCCTCCCTAAGGGCTGGGATTAAAGATGTGCCCCCACCATGCAAGGCAAATTAATTTTTTGAGTTGGTATATAGTGTGGATTTCTTTGTGGCATGTTTATAAATATGCGTCATAGCTGTTCTGAGTTCCCCTCCCTCTGTGCTTGTCCCTCCCCCGTCTTCCTGGCCCCCACATCCCCCACTGTGCTTGTCCCTCTCCCCTCTTCCTGGCCCCCACATCCCCCACTCTGCTTGTCCCTCTCCCCTCTTGCTGGCCCCCACATACCCCCACTCTGCTTGTCCCTCCCCCCTCTTGCTGGCCCCCACATCCCCCACTCTGCTTGTTCCTCCCCCCTCTTCCTGGCCCCCACATCACCTACTCTGCTTGTCCCTCCCTCCCCTCTCTGCTGGCCCCCACATCCCCCACTCTGCTTGTACCGCCCCCCTCTTGTGAGGCCCCCACATCCCCCACTCTGCTTGTCCCCCCCCCCGTCTGCTGGACCGCCCCCCCCACTGCTGTTGTCCCCTCCTCCCCCCTCTTCCTGCCCCACTCCAATCCCCCCACTCGGCTTTTTTCCCTCCCCCTCTTCCTTCCTGGCCCCACATCCCCCCCACTCTGCTTGGTCCCTCCCCCTCTCCTGGCCCCCACCATCCCCCACTGTGCTGTTGTCCCTCTCCCCTCTCCTGGCCCCCACAATCCCCCACGTCTGGCTTGTCCCTCCCCCCATCTTGCTGGCCCCCACAGCCCCCACTACTGTTGTCCTTCCCCCCTCTTGCCTGGCCCCCACATGCCCCCCACTGTGCTGTGTCCCCCTCTCCCCTCTTCCTGGCCCCCACATCCCCCACTGTGCTTGTCCCTCCCCCCTCTTCCTGCGCCCCACATCCCCCACCTGCTGTCCCTCTTCCCCTCTTCTGGCACCCCACATCCCCACTCTGCTTGTCCCTCTCCCCTCTTCCTGGCCCCCACAACCCCCACTCTGCTTGTCCCTCCCCCCTCTTGCTGGCCCCCACATCCCCCACTCTGCTTGTCCCCCCCACCCTCTTCCTGGCCCCCACATCTCCTACTCTGCTTGTCCCTCCCCCCTCTTGCTGGCCCCCACATCCCCCACTCTGCTTGTCCCTCCCCCCTCTTCCTGGCCCCCACATCCCCCACTGTGCTTGTCCCTCTCCCCTCTTCCTGGCCCCCACATCCCCCACTGTGCTTGTCCCTCCCCCCTCTTGCTGGCCCCCACATCCCCCACTCTGCTTGTCCCTCCCCCCTCTTGCTTTCCCCACAATCCCCCACTGGTTGATTGTCCCTCTCCCCTCTTCCTGTCCCCCACATCCCCACTGTGCTTGTCCCTCCCCCCTCTTCCTGGCCCCCACAACCGCCCAGTCTGCTTGTCCCTCTCCCCTCGTTCCTGGCCCCACACCACATCTGCTCCCTCCCCTCCCCTGTCCAATCATGTGGCTTCGTTTCCCTCTCCCCTCTTGCTGGCCCCCACATCCCCCACTCTGCTTGTCCCTCCCCCCTCTTGCTGCCATCACATGCTCCCACCACCAACCTCTGCGTCCCCACATCCCCCCTCGCTTGTCCCTCCCCCCTCTTGCTGGCCCCACATCCCCCCACACTGCTTGTCCCTCCCCTCTCTTGCTGGCCCCACATCCCCCCACTATGCTTCCCGTCTCTCCCTCCCCCCTCTTCCTGGCCCCCAGATCCAAACTCTGCTTGTCCCTCCCCCCTCTTCCTGGCCCCCACATCCCCCACTCTGCTTGTCCCTCCCCCCTCTTGCTGGCTCCCACAACCTCCCTCTGTTTATGTGCCACCTGATTTCATCATCCTTCATGCTCTCTTATTTCTCTTCCCTTTATCTCCCTTCCCTTCTAGGTCCTTTTCTTTTATGTCCTGCACACACACACGTACACACACACAAGTTAAAATTCTGCATGTAAGAGATAGGTGATGTATTAGTTACTTTTATGTTGCTATGATAAAGCACTGACCAAAGCACTTATAAAAGGAAGAGTTTATTTGAACTTATGGTTCCAGGGGAATTAAGGTACGTTATGGGGGGAGGTGGGGGAGGCATGGTGACAGGAGGTGGCCAGAGCAGGAGCAGGAAGCAGAGGCTCACATCTTTAAGCAGGCATGGGAAGCAGTGACTGGAGGTTCCAGACTTAAGAATTCTCCAAGCCTGACCCCAGTGATGGGCTTCTTCCAGCATGGCCACACTTTCTAAGAACTCCCAAAGCAGCAACACCAACTAGGGACAAAATTTCAAATTCTTAGAACCTATGGGGGACAGTCTCATTTGAAAGACCACATACATACAGTATTTTTATTTCTGGGTCTGCCTTACTTTGATTAATATAATAGCCTCCCATTCTATCCACTTTTCACATGGGGTATGATTCCATATTTTTGACTACAATAGCCATGTGAAACATGTAACAGAGGACACAAATCCCCTTGAATTGTTCTTTAAGCATTTCCTACCAATGTTTGTGGATAGTTTGCCCTCATTTAAAATAAAAATTTAAGAAATGTATGAAATGTACAAAAGCTCAATAAAAATATGAAAATTAAGGTGCTGATTGAAATTGCAGGCATTTGTATATTAACTTCAGAACTACTGACATTTCAAATTTAGTTATAGTGAGTATAGTTTGAGTGTGCTCAGGGGTTTCAGTGCTGACCTTTTAAAATCTTCTTAGTGTAGCAATCCAGGATTAGTGGACTAGGGAAAGCAGGAAAGTACTTTTCTAAATTCCAGCAGCTCCATTAATATTTCAACCCGCATGAGGGAGACCTGGATCAGAGAGTGGGTCGCATGCTGCAGGCCTGGGCCTGCTGATCCACGCAGGGGGGTGGCAGAGCTCCTCTGAACTCCCTTTCATCCAGTCTCAGCATCTGATCTTCCCTCTTTTACATATTCCTGTTTTCATGTCATTACCTGTCAGAAGTCCTTATAAGACCTGAGCAGGTGCTGGTTGCATGCTCTTGGACACCCATAACTCTGAGTTAAAATAAAACTTTATTAGTCAGCCTTAGATACTATAGCAACAGAAAATGGAGAGATACTATCTGTGAGCACAGTATAATTGTGCATTTAGGTTTTAACTCCTTTAATAAAATTTTACACTTCTTTTTGCCTTTTGTATGTATTTATTCCTCTGGAAAAAACACACAAATGTGTGTGTGTGTGTGTGTGTGTGTGTGTGTGTGTGTGTGTATGTATGTAAAGTAAAAAGGAGACTGGGAGAAATTTCTATTTTGTTTCAGTACAAGTTATATTTATTAATACATGAAGACATTTATACAACAGATAATTAAAACAGACAATTAAAAAGAACAATAGCTTTCAAGATAGTGGGTAAAAGTTACCCACATGAAAGGGGATTAGAGATAGCTGAAAGGAGTACAAAAGAATGCACCACCTACCTGGAAAGCCAAGAAGTGCGGATGAAACGAGACTTTTGCCTTTTATCCTAATGAGATTCGTAACATTTGAGAGAATCTGTCCTATCTAGTAATGTGTGGAAACAGCACTTGGACCACCTCTGGTGGGAGTGTAAGCTGATACTGAAAATTAAGTTGCATCTGCCCTTTGAGTCACACTTAGAATTTTTTTCTTTGGGGAAATTAAGAGTCCCAGCAAAAAGCATTATTTAACAGGCTTTCCCTCTCACCATTATCTATGACAGTGAAAGTCTGAACATCATTCTCTGGAGAGGGCAGTGATGTTCTCATCCAGACAGCACATTGCGGTGAGGACTGCATTTGAACATTTGCATCATCCTCATTTTTGTCTCTTCCAATATTGGCTGGTGAGCTCCGGCTCTCAGTGCTGGGACGACTTTCCTTAAAGTCTGTAGCAAGAACGTCTACTAGAAACGGAGGCTTAGAGGAAAGAGAGAAAACAGTTGTATAACCAAACCTTTCAACAGCTCCATTAGCATCTCAGGGCCTTTTGCTCGGCACATGGATCAGAGACCAGATCAGAGATGGGTTTTAAGGCGAGAGAGCTTCAGTAGGTTCTGTCAGGGGAAGGTGACAATGAAATACAGGTCTTGCAAGCTGGGGCCCTGATGCTGAGAAATGGCAGAGGGTGAGAGAGTAAAAACACACAGATGGAAAAGGGAATGGTCCTCTCTGGGATTGTGGGATCAGCCAGGCAGGAATCTAAGTACTGTGCAAGAGAAAAAGGGGTGTGTGCAGACCGAGAGACCAAGAAAGAAAGAAAAGAAGGGAGGAAGAAGGAAAAAGAGTGATACAGGGAAGATAAGAGGAAGTGGAACAAAGAGTGGGGGGGAGACAGAAAGAAGAAGAGAGAGGGAGTCAAAGGCCTTTAGAGACAGGATGACAGGAAGTAGGGGAAGGAGAAAGAAGGGGAGAGAGAGAATAAGGAAGAGAAACAGAGGGAGAAGAGCAGAAGACAAAGGCCACTGCTGAGCTGTGTCCACAAACAATAGGGACCTGGAAGTCCCCACATGTTCCTGCAGAGGGCTCATTAGCACAGGCCTTCTACGTACATCTGTTGAGTCAAGGGCATGCCATGGCAAGGGGCCATTGCATGAAGCCCCAAGTCTCAGGGTTGGAAAAACAGGCCTGGTAGGTTCAGGAAGCAGAGAGCTAATGTCCAACTTCTCATCCCAGGCCCTGAGTATGTCATAGGAAAGGAGAGAAGTTCTGCCATATGTAAACATCCACAGGGATACCAGAAGAACACTGTGCTGCAGATAGACACAGGCAGGGCACAGGGGCACCTGGCATGGGGAAAGGTGCAGGGGCAGCTGTGAGATTCCTGGATACTCCTGGTTCAGCATCATTACAGAAAGAGCCACCTTTGATTCCAATAGCACTGAGGTTGTCCAGCAGGTGATTGTCCAGCAGGTGATATGGCCAGAACACCAAATGGTGGCTCTGAGAGTCTGAGCACCATCTATGGTGGGGGGTTGGCATCCAAAGCACACATAGCACTGACTGCAGAGTTGACCCTGACCCTTTCTCCATCATGCTCTGGGAACAGGCCAGGAAGAGAGATGGAGCACAGCAAGACAGTCACAGAAAGACAGCCCTGCTTTTCATATCTGTGTGTGGGGTTTCCATATGAAGCCCACTGCCCATAAGATACAGTAGCTCCCTAAAAAATGTGGAGTTTTTGTGTGTGCTTGTATAGACACATGTAGCTCTGTACTTCAGATAAATATGTGTATATGTCTGGAAATATTTCCATGTTTTATTCTCAACTGAATAAAACAAATGGCAGTAGAGTACATGACCCAATATAAAACAGAATAAAATCAAGTCTTATAAATAGCCAAGCATGTACAAGTATAAGAAAATGTATGGAAGTTCAAAGTGTACCTTTGGAGACAGAGCTGAGCTGGGGAAAGACCAGAATAGAATCATTTGTTACAAATAAATATTGATTTTGTAATAAAAACAAGGAATAAAATCTTATCACTCACAGCCTTTGAGTGACAAATTTCCAGATAACTATGATCTTTGAAGATCTTTGTTGTATGTATTTTCTGAAATTTCCTCAATAGTTATGTTTCATTTTTGTAAAAGTTACTTATTTTTTTATTATCAGCATAGACAAAAATAAACATAGCAGCATTAAAGTATTCCAAATCCATTTGCTATTCATCCTACAGAACATATTTTCTAGTTGGGTCACAGCCAATTCACCTGAACGAACAGATACCCAAGTCCACACCTGAATTTGTCCTAAAAGACTAGTCCCTGCCATAGAACCACCAGGCCTTGAATTTTATTCAGAAGCACAGCCATAGGGTGCAGGCCTGGGAAGTTCTCAGGAGCCACAATCCAGCCCATGCTAAATATGGCTTCCTTTTGTCTGTCCATCACATCCTTGGAGTGGCCTCAGTGCAACACATGGGTGCACAGGGTAAGAACATGTCTTTAGGTGTTGACACCGATGGCATAGCCAACACCTGGAGAGGGGTAAGTTAGTAGAAGGGCCTGCCTGGCTGTGGCTTGGGGCCTTGGGACCTCACAGTTCCAGGAGATAAAGCTGTAGAACTTCATACCTCCCAGGCAGAGAAGGGAGAAGTAGACAGCAATGCAGCAAGAGGAGACTTCTGTAACTTAATGTCAATGGGTGCAATACCTAGATAGAAAATCCAAAGGGAGACTGGATCTTTAGACAAGGCAGTGAGTATAGAGAGCACTACAGGTGAAGCAGACCCAGCACTGGCAGAAGACACGCTACACTCGAGCCCACATCCTGGATTTAATAAGCCTAACAAGACTGAAATAATATCATTTTTTCCCCAATACAATAAAATAAAATGAAAAATAAATACTAAAAGATAAGAACAGTGACAAAATATGGAAATTAAATGATATTTTCTCAACAAACACTGGGTCAAAGAAGGTGCCAAGATTTGAACAGTTTTAATAAGTACACTTATTAAAAACTAACTTACATAGTCATAAAGAAATTTAAAATTAACCCAATTATGTATAATCACTGAGAATTTTTAGTAAAAACTCAAAATTGCAAATGCTATATTGGTGTGTTGGTATAAGGACAATAAAATCTTTCATTCAGGCTTTGGGAACATAAAAAAAAGAAGGCGCAAAAAAGGGAAATTAGAAAATATCTTAAGACAGACAGATCAAGAAAACAAAAGACATCAAATGCTGGAGAGGTTGTGGGGAAAAGGGAACACTATCCACTGCTGGTGGGAATGTAAACTGGTACAACCACTGTGGAAAGCAGTGTGGAGAACTCTTAAAAAACGCAAACTGAGGGCTAGAGAGATGGCCTAGCGGTTAAGAGCGCTGACTGCTCTTGCAGAGGACCCGGGTTCGATCCCCAGCACCCACATGGCGGCCGAGAACCATCTGAAACTCCAATTCCAGGAGAACTCCAGTTCCAGGGGAATCCGACACCCTCTTCTGACCTCCGCGGCATTGCATAACATGGGTGCACAAACTTGCATGCAGACAGTACATTCATACACATATGGAAATAAATAAAATAAAAAGAAACGCAAACTGAGCAACATTATTATTATATTTCATTGTATCCGAAAGCAACTGTGCTATTACAATGTGAATCTACAAATGGGCTCTAGAATTGTCCTACCACTTATACTCACATATTGTAATTACCATACATAGATGGAGGATATGTAGTCATATTCTAAAAAAAAGAATGTAAAATTACATGACTTTGTACCTGCATGAAAATTTACTGTTAAAATGTGAATCTCTAAATGTGTTTAGGAATCAACCTATAGTTTATTTTCAGAATTTAAAATTTTGACTTATGTGTGGAGTGTATATATGCATATTTTGGAATAATATAAAAAAATTCAAAATGAGCCTACCACCTGACTCAGCCATACCACTCCTGGGTATATACCCACAAGACTCATCCCACCTCAAAAATACATGCACAGCTATGTTTATTGCAGCTCTCTTCAGCAAAGAGCTGGAACCAACCCAAATGCCCCTCAACTGATGACTGGATAACAAAAATGTGGTACATCTATACAATGGAGTTCTATGCAGTGGTAAAGAAAGATGATATCATGAACTTTGCAGGTAAATGGATGGAACTCGAAGCCATTATGCTAAATGAAGTAACACAGTCCCAGAAAAAAAAGGTGAATGGTTTCCCTCATTTGTGGATGCTAACACCAAATCCCCAGTTGGCAGGCAAACTGAGCAACTTTATTATTATATTTCATTGTATCTGAAAGCAACTATGCTATTATAATGTGAATCTCTTAATGGGCTTTAGAATTGTCCTGCCACTTGTATTCACACACTGTAATTACCATATATGGATGGAAGATATGTATTCATAGTCTAAAATAATGTAAAGTTATACTTCTTTTTACCTGCATGCAACTTTACTGTTAAAATGTGAATCTCTAAATGTGTTTTGGAATTAACCTATAGTTTATTTTCACAATTTGTAATTTTGACTTATGTGTGGAGTATATATATGCATAGTTTGGAATAATATAAAATTAAAGGGAACAAAAAAGAGAGAGAAAAACCTATTCAAAGAACTGACCAAAACAGTAAATTTGTGCATCAAAAAGGTTATAAAAGACTGAGAAAAGGATGCAAGATAGGACTTAACATGTATGACAGAATCCATGAGCTCTGATGGGGGGTGGGGGAGGTAAGGGGTGGGCATAGATGGGGGAATGAGTCTAAATTTGATTCAGAATAGTGAGTTCCAGGACAGCTGGAGCTACAGGGAGACCCTGTCTCAAAAAGACCAAAAAAAAAAAAAAAAGAAGAAATGTATGAAATGCACTCAATAAAAATTAACACAAAAAAGACAGACAAGAATGAAATATAAGACAATAAAGCCTCTGGCATGCAGAAATATCATTCTAAGAGGGAGACTTAGGAGTTACACACCAACATTTAAAAGGAAGAAAGACATCAAACAAACCTCTATACCTCAAAGAATTAGAAAAAGGAGAAATTATGCCCATGGTTAGTAGAAGAAAGGAAGTAACAGAGTAAATAGAAATGAAACAGTTGTTTTGAAAAAAAAGATAAAAAATTGATACACCCTCAGACTAACAGAGAGAGAGAGAGAGAGAGAGAGAGAGAGAGAGAGAGAACACAAATGAGGGAAGGAGTGAGGGAGGGAAGGAGAGAGGGAGGGAGGGAGAGAGAATATTTCAAAAAAGTAAAGAGAAATAGAAGAGGAACCATCGCAATGAGTGTCATGGAAACAAAACAGATCATAGGAGACAACTGTGAACAGTCACGTGTTAACACATTGGACGACCCAGAAGAAGTGGATACAAAAAAGGCCAAAAAATGATCAGGACTGAATCAAGAGGAAATGAAAAAGTATGAATGGATCAATATTAAATAAGGAGGTTGAATTAGTAATCAAACATCTTCTGACAATATAAAGCCCAGGACCAGATGACTTTGTTGTGAATTCCATCAAATTTTCAAAGAATGATTATCAATGCCCTTAAACTCTTTCAGAAAACAGAAGGGGAACATTAAAAACATTTTTTTTCTGAGACATGTATGGTCTTGCTATGTATGTAGCCCTGGCTTGCCTAGACTTTGCTATGTAGACTAGCCTAGACTCAAACCTGTGAAAATCTTCCTGCCTCTGTCTCTAGTATTGTGGGAAAGCTTAGTTAGATGGGTTGGATTCTAAGCCAATGGTACCTCCCTGGCCACACCCATGGGGTGGAGTGTAGTGATGAAAAGATTTAGCATTGGGCCCTGAGAATTGAGTCATGATGGATATTTAAGCAGACATGTTGGAATAAAATCTCTCTCTGCATTTGAACCTCAATCTGCATACACGTGGTGTGCTTTCCTGCGCAGGCTTTCCACATGGGTAGTCCTAGGATTAAGTGGGCCCCGCCACGAATCCCAGCAGCGACCCAATTGGCGTCCGAACGTGGGGCAGAAGGAAACCTTAACAGCTTAGGTATGCATACCCCTAAATCTTGCCTTTTTCTTCTCTCCTGATATCTATCTGTTGTGGTGGAGCCATCTTTCCTGCTGGTATCGGTGAATGGGACAGTGGTCTGAGGGCATGTGGCTTTGTACATGTGGAGAGCCTGCCTCTGATTTGGTTCAGTGGGAGCACCCAGTGCCTTCCAGGCATGTGCCTCCTGGCATGGTCACTCCTGCAGGCTATAAAAGCCAGTGACCTTAAGGCTGAATTTAATATTAAGCCTTAGCAGTTATGTTTGGTCTTAAAAACAATTTTTCATAATTCTACAGGTCTGAAAAACTTTCTGGTTTTAAATTCCATCCCCCCAAAGAAAGACTCCTGCTGTGAGGAACCGGCTCCTCAGGCTCCTCAAGTTCGGTTCCAATCGTAACTTTTTCATATGTAGATTTTCTCCTGGTAGCTCTCCTCGACCTGAGCACACTTCTTTCTGTTGCAAATTAAGGCCTTTCACGGAAACTGCCCTCTTCCAAGATCATCCTCTTCCAAATTTCAAGTCTTGGCCATTTTTCTCTTAAATTTTGTATACAAAATCTGTTTTTGGAGAAAAGTGTGTTGCTCTCTTGTCTTCTTATGGGTTTTTTCTAAATCTAACTCTTCTTACCTAAAACCTGCTGGCTATTTGTAGATCCAAGATTGAGATTTAGCTAACAGTAATTCAAATCCATTTCAGCATGCTTAACTTAAAGTGTAATATTTTTACTTAACCCCCGGGTACCCTAGATATGGTTGATTTAATTTTATCTTGCTCCTTTTAAATGTGTTTCACCTTAAAATCTCTTCTCAGAGAATTCTTGATCAAACGTGGTCTGAGCTCTGGCCTGGCACCATAAGCCTGCCTGCTGTGCATCCATACCATCTTGCAGACTCAGCACATGGTATCTAAATCATGCCCACTAAATTTTGATTTTGGGTAACATCCTTTTGACTTCGGCATTTTGGAAACAAGGTAGATGGATTTCTAGGAGAATTTACAGGCCTCGAAGTTCTAACGACAAACTTGCTCCGATAAATTGTCTTTTTCAAGGACCATTGGTAAAAGTCTCTTTAACAACGTAAATTGATATTTTGGTTCAATTTAAATGAGAAATTTTTTGAATAAAACTGTTTTATGTTTCTTTAAGCCCATCTTCAAGCTGCGTGTATGTTTAAATCTATTTAGCTAACTAAAAACAAAAATAGATTCAATTCATAAAAAATGTTTGTGTTATACCCCTTAGTGTTAACAATTTTTAATTGGGTTTATAGCATGCATATTATTCAGTTTAATGATAGATTGTTGTTAATTATTATTAATGGTTATAGTTATTGTTGTTGAATATAATTATTAATAATGATTGATAAAAATTCAGTCTAGTGGCAAATTGTTAGCTGCTATTATTGACAATTATTCATAATAATTATTAGTGATTGTTGTGACTAATAATGGTTAATACTAATTATTGATAATTAATAATAATTAATAATGGTTGTAATTGTGGATAATTATTATTATTCTTCCAAAGTCCTTAATAGCAAGACAAGATGGATTGGTCCAAAACTACAAACAACTTTGGCCTGTCTACTTTTGGGAATCCTCAATCTTTAGATTTGTAAATAGCATAGGCACAGTTAGGCTTAGCATAGGGACAGTTTAGGCACAGTTAACCAGAAAGGACAAGATAGGGAAAGAATAGTAAACTTTAGGTATAGTTCATTAAAGGCAAGTGGTTGCAAATGGGCCTAGGAGGTGGCATATGGATCTCAGCTGTTTCATGCATTACTAGGACATTTATTCTAATTATGTAAAAATAACCCTATAACAAATTATAAGAATTTCATGTTTCTCATTGAACATCAATCAATATGGCTTTCTTCTCTTACAGGTCAAC
The DNA here is from genome assembly GCA_009823505.1 of Rhizomys pruinosus. Lineage (NCBI taxonomy): Eukaryota > Metazoa > Chordata > Mammalia > Rodentia > Spalacidae > Rhizomys > Rhizomys pruinosus. The sequence goes on from VZQC01001008.1 coordinate 3,659,373, forward strand.
CTAACAAATCTTTATTACATATGTATGTGTGTATGTATGTGCACGCACATGTGCGTATGGATGTGTGTACTTGTGTTCTAAGTATATTTTAATGTTAACAGCCATGATACCAGTAAAATCATTGCCTCTGAGTTGGAATGTGGCCCTTCCTTCTTAAGACGCAAATTTATATTAAACAGCCAAAACATAATTCAATTTCAACAAAGGTTATGGGTTATCTATTAGAAATTTAAAATAATGGATCTACACTGCCACCTACTGGTTACGCCCTTTCAACATCTAAAACAAAGATGCAACCAGGTTTTCATTGTATTAAAGTGTTAATAAGTTTTTGGGTATTTGGGAATAAAAAATAAAAGGTATAAAAATTTAAAAATAAAAAAATGAATTCCAATTAACATCATTGCGGAATTCGTGGCCACCATTTTTTAATTTTTTGTGTGCATACAGGCTGAGCCTGCATTTTGTTCAGATGACCAGTGGGTAGCTGGTGTTGAGGCCTGTGGGTGACCAGTTGGTTTGGAAAAAGGCTCCCTTTGCAGACCACCAACCTGGGAAGCTGGTGTGAAATTCCTGTCCTGGACTTGGGCAGGTGGAAAGTTTTGGCCAAGAGTGGGAAACGTGTCTCGTTGTCCCAGGCTAAGGACCCGAGTAGGAAGATGTCTCTCCGGTCAGGTCATAAAAGTGACCAACTGCCCTCTATGCAATGAGGCCAGTTCCCCACACTGTCCACGAAGTGGGCACTGTGCACCCCTTTCCCCTTAGCAGGACCGTGTTGCACCTGTTCGTGACAAAGGAAGCTTCCTAGAAGCTCCCACACAAAACACCAAAAAAAAAAAAAAAAAAATCAAGATGTAATGATGGTAATAACTTCAAATGGGGCATATCTAGCAGTCTTTATTTGATTAATGGGCATAAGAACTGTAATTTTATTAAGAACTAGATATTGAAAAATCTTTAAAGCAGGTTTTCATGCCAGGCCTGGAGAAGGCCAAGAGCTTGGAGGAAGATAGTTAAAATGGCAATACATTTGAACTAATTGGGAATGTAAAATGTTAATTGTTTTATGCATAATCTGTATTGACTTTCCAACAATAACTTTGGGGTTAAGGTACACAAATGGTCTATATTTTTCTGCGTTATACAGTATCACATTGTAACATTTTTCCTTTACTTGGAGGACAACTTAGGCATCTATAGATCAATAAAAAACAAAAAGAGGGAGGTGGTATAATATTCCTTCTGCATTCCAAACCTTTTGATAAATTTTCAATTTTGAGGTCTTGAAACTAACAATGGGAGGAGATTTGAATGTTCGCACAGGTAAAAACACCAACTTAAATGCCTGAAAACATACAACTTTTGGCTGGGCAGCATGGACTGGGAAATTCCAGCAGAGAGGCTGACCCATCTGAACATGAAAGAAAAAGTAACCTCAGATTGCCTGACTCATAGACACTGAGCATCTCTCTGAATTCTATTTGGGTTAACTATTCATAATGTGCCCTAATGAAGTTTACCTTCCAGATGCTGAGAAACCTTCCTACCTCTCCCCTTTTATAGGAAAAGGAGAAACATGATGGTACTGAAGTCATTCCCTGACTGTAGATAATAGTAAAGTCTCTATAAGCTGTGTAATTAAGCAAAATATATTAATACAGGAGAGCTCTGATATCAGCAGTGGATTATTCTGCCAAGGAGATGTTGGCTGGGGGATCCAAGCCCCCAAAATTACAAAGGCCTTTTGCCTATAAAAATGGTATATCTGCAAGGAGAAAGGTGGTAAGTCCCTGTTGTCGAAGACCTGGTGTAAGCATGAAAAAAATGTTTTGAGACGTCACTTGCTAATGTACAGTTGGCCTCTGAAATGCCAGACAGTGTTACCAAAGGTCACTAATGCAGTAAAGCAAAATATTGGTCTCTTTGATTCAAGCAAGACTTCTGTCAGTATCAGCTACACCTCAACTGCCTGTAGATACTGTGCAACAATGGCAGCCATGGGTCTATATATATCCCAAATTTAATTGGCTATTAGCTCTCTCCTTGGAGGAATAATTCATGGCTGATGCCACAAGCTTACGTCCTCTAGTGGTTAGGAGATGATATAAGCCACAACAAGAACTTGTCACCCTTTATAGAGAAACCACAGTTTGTGGATTAGCATACCATCCAAACATCTGTGTCTGTGCTCACAGCTTAGCTTGCCATAATAATATTGTTTAAATGCCTGTACATCTAATTGCTTGTGCTTTGTTAGTAGGATTAAAAAGGTACCCTGGATAAGCTGTCAACCCATGAAGGGAAACAACCTGACTAGAGTAAAAAATGACATCTCCAGAGAAAACAGACTGCTTTGCTTCTCACCCACTTGTGCCCCTTTTCCAAAGCCTAGGGAACAACTTGCGGAAGAGGAGGTATGGTAGAATTTAAGGGCTGCAGAGAGATTGGGGTGAATCATGAGACTACAGCAATATACACTGGGCTCTTATTTGATCAACATGCTTGTGCATACAAGCTTCTCCAATTGGACTATGGAAACCTTGGGCTGTTCAAGATATGGACATAGATACTTGCAAATTGGTTTTACATGCATGTTACTTACATTCATTGCTTATGCTTGACAATCAGCTTACTTCATGGTTGGGATTTTTAGATATTAATTGGCCTTAGTGTGAAAATAAAGTTTCAGGTCTGACCTGTCCCCTACTGCCTAGCACTCAAAACAGGCTTGAGCAGCTGGCTATTTAAAACTCAGGTTCCTTTGGGTGTTAGCCTCACCCATGAGCTCCCCTGCCTCTCAGAAAAATTGAAAAAATAAAATTAAAAGGGTGAGATGTGGGAAAGCTTAGTTAGATGGGTTGGATTCTAAGCCAATGGTACCTCCCTGGCCACACCCATGGGGTGGAGCGTAGTGATGAAAAGATTTAGCATTGGGCCCTGAGAATTTGAGTCATGATGGATATTTAAGCAGACATGTTGGAATAAAATCCCTCTCTGCATTTGAACCTCAACCTACATACACATGGTGTACTTTCCTGTGCGGGCTTTGCACATGGGTAGTCCTAGGATTAAGTGGGCCCCACCACAAATCCCGATGGCGACACCACATAGTATGGTGCTGGGATTATAGGTGTGCTGAATAGCTTTAGCTGTCAACTCAATATACCTGGTTAGAGGGAAGGCCCAACTCACTGCGGGCAATGCCACCCCTGGGCAGGTGTGTTGTGTAGAAAGTAGGCTGAGCACAGGCCAAAGGAGCAAGCCAGTGAGCAGCTATCCTCCATGGTCTGTGCTCCAGCTTCTTGCCCTGAGTTCCTGCATTGGATTCCTTTGACGATGGACTGTGATGTAAGCCAAATATACCCTTTCCTCTCCAAGGTGGTTTTGGCCAGTGTTTTCATGTGGCCTTCAAATCCTTGAAGGAAGTTCACAAGAGTCAACCACAGTTGGTGTTTCCAAGATGAAATGATCTCTGTTGGGGGGGGTGCTGTATTGGGTCCTTAGCACCATGATTTTAGTGGAATTTTCCACTAGTTAATAAATCTGACAAGTGAGTTAAGGACACATAGGCCACAGGTCAGAGCAATCAGAAGGATAAGTTTACTGGCAGGTCCAGGAAGTCTTCAGCTCTCAGCTGAGAAAGAAATTGGTTCTTTGGGGGGTCTTGACCTTAAACTGCCTAGACAATTTTTAGCTCCTACTTTTATCACATTACCCTCTGAGGAGGTTACCCCCATTGCCAAGAGGGAATCAGGGCGCTGACTGCTCTGACTTCTTCCATACTGAAAAGGGGCATAGGGGGTGGCGACTGGGGTACCTTTGTTCAGTGGATCTAAAAGACCCTCAAAAGTATAGTTACAGAGAGGACAAAATCCTTGACCAGTGCCTCAGACTTTTATCACTTGCATAGACTTTCTCATCATCTTCATATAAATCCTTACTAAAAAAATCTCCATTTCTGGATGGAGCTAGAAGATATTATGTTAAGTGAAGTAAAACGGTCCCAGAAAAACAAAAGATGAATGGTGTCCCTCATCTGTGGATGCTAGCACCAAGTACCTAATTGTAAGGCAAATTGAGCAACATTAATGTTGTAGTCCTCACGATCTAAACACAAATGGCTCTTTTTTTTTTATTTATTTTTGTATGTGTATGAATGTATTGTCTGCATGCAGGTCTGTGCACCCGTGTTGTGCAATGCCGCGGAGGTCAGAAGAGGGTCTCAGATTCCCCTGGAACTGGAGTTCTCCTGGAATTGGAGTTACAGACGGTTCTTAGCCACCATGTGGGTGCTGGGGATCGAACCCGGGTCCGCTGCAAGAGCGTCGGCGCTCTTAACCACTAGGCTATCTCTCCAGCCCCAACACAAATGGCTCTTATATTATGAGTCCCTAGACAGGTTCTAGAACTAACCTACCATTTATTTCCAGACTATGGATTTTTGGTATATGATGGTGGGCATGTATACATATTTTAGAGTAATATGAAGTTAAAATGGAAAAAGGTGAATCAAGAAATATGAAAATCAAGAAATGCAGTAAATATCCCTAACTGGGTCTCCAACTTAATAAGAGATGGAAAATGAGATGGGCCAGATAAACTCCATTTTGTTCAGAAATCAGTATTTCTGACCTTAACCTAAACCTTGGCTGTGCTGGGATTGAAGACATGCTAGGATTAAAGGCGTGGCCCACCATACATGGCTTAAGGCATTTACACCCTCCAAGTAGGTTTCTACCCATAAGCTGAACTGAGGTTCCATAGTTTTATAATCAAACACATCCAAAACATTAGGAGCCTGGGGTGAGTGGGCTGCTCTAACATCTTAAAGCGATCACAATAATTTTAAATAATGCCTTCATCTAAATGGAGACTAAAAGCATGGAGTGAAGTACAGTTTTTATGAGTTCAATTCACCCAGTTCTCTAAGACCAACTCTTCCACAAACAAACATACAGCACACAGGAGAGGGACTGCCTGCCAGATCAGCAAGGAGGGCACAGACCCAGGGAAGTCCCTTTGCCTCCCAGTCACAGACCATCCTGGAGATCAGCATCTATCATGCACCCCCAGCAGCCATGTGGCACCTTGACTGATGTAGGTGCCAGACCCCAAAATGGGTCTCTAGCAGAGAATGCACAGTCACCACATGGACACTCTAAGGAGCTCAGGAATTCCCCAAGCTCCAAAGACCTCCACCCAAGTCAGACCAAGATTCCTGACTAAGTGCTGATTGTAATTTTACTAGCTAGCAAAAGGAAGTTCATCTGTGGTCCTTTGAGATAGAGTTTCCTTGTAGCAGCTGGGTGGAAACTCACCAAAGCAGACCAGATGGGCTGACCCTGAGCGCATAAAGAACTCCCTGCCTCTGCCTCCCAAGGACTGAGATTAAAGGCATGTGCCACCATGCTTGGCCCAAGAGGCAGCAAAACTGCCCCACCCAGAACAAAAGCCAGTTCAAGAATTCATTCCCAGCCCTGAAGGAAAGTTAGTATGTTAAATCAGGGCTACATCCACCCAGAGAATCTGGCCCACAAAGGTTTCAAAAAACAACTCCCCCAAACAAACAAACAAACAAACAAACAAACAACAACAAAATAACCCAAACCAAACCAAAAAATAAAAAACAAACAAAGTAGACTGAACATCTTGAAAGCAAACACAAACCCAAAAGTCATCTAGAAAATAGGATCCTTAAACAGTCAACTCAGAGGCTAACTCCTATAAACTATTACCACCTGTTGTGAAGCATTTGATAGAAAGATGTCTATGGTGGGGCTGGAGAGATAGCCTATCGGTTAAGAGCACCGACTGCTCTTACAGAGGACCCAGGTTCAATCCCCAGCACCCACATGGCGGCTAAAAACCGTCTGTAACTCCAATTCCAGGAGAAGTCCAGTTCCAGGGGAATCCGAGACCCTCTTCTGACCTCCGCGGCACTGCACGACACGGGTGCACAAACCCACATGCAGACAGTACATTCATACACATTCAAAAATAAATAAAATTAAAAAAAAAAAGATGTCTATGGTATCCCAATTTTAGGCCTTTAAATGCCTTTTTAAATATCCATATTTTTGAAGTTTGCATGTGCATATCTAGTCTGGCATGCCAAAATGAATGATTCTGTGCACATAAAGGATGGAAACTTGAAGTGGCCACTTTGACAGAACCAACGAGACAATTACAATGACTGAATTACAAACACACACGAAAACTTAGACACTTGACGAGCAGGACTACATGAATCTTAGACACACGAAAGAACAGTTACCATAAACACAAGACATGCCTTTAAATCTGGAAAAAGTTGGATCCCTTTCTTCTCCTGTAGCCTGCAGTAAGAGAGACAGAGGCTCACATGGCTTTGCGTGGGGCAGGGCCCCAGGGGAGTCTCTAAACTTTCCAGCAGGTTTGGTGGCAGCTGAGAACCCTGAGCCAAAGGGGAGGTTGGACCAAGAGGCCCAGCCAAGGGGCCACTGCCACTGCAGATCCTATAACGTTCTGAGGTCTGTGTGGCCCTGGTGACCAGGACTCTGTCTGGGTGGGGGAAGAAAGGAGTGCAGCCACTTGGGAGGACTGTGAATGAGTTCCTTCCAGGCGACGATATAGGGCTGCTGATCTGGATACCCAGAAGTGCTGCGTCCTGGAGCCAACCCCCTGCTGGTCCTGGAACCAAAAATCCGGACCCCTGGCCCGGATTCTAATGAACCCCCAGTGGAGAGTTGGGGCATACCCCGTCTCCTTGCTCAACGAGAGCGATACCGTGTCCAGTTTCTCCTAACCAAGTGCCGCAGACCAGAAATTCGAGTTTAACCAGAACCAAAGTGAAAGTATAAAGAATTGAGTACTCTCTTAACCAAAAGACACAGCCGGCGGAACGAAATGTCTGTAGTCCCTCCAGTGGTCTTTGGGTGATCCTGGATGAGCCCCCAAAATGTTAGGGTCTGGAGGTCCCCCCTCAAATTGTTGTAAAGTTGTAGTGAAGAGACCACTCATAACCACATGGAGTTTTAAGGGAGGGTTTAATTTAATTACGACTCTGGGCCAACACTCAACTCGGGAGGAGTGTGGCCTGAAGTCAGTATTTCTATACACCCATAATATAAAAAGGAAACGAAGAATACAATTGTATTTATAATAACATCCAGAAGAATAAAATACTTAGTAATAACTCAACCAAGAAAGTAAAGATTGATACACTGAAAATTTATATAAACCTTGATGCAAGAAACTGAAGACACAGATACATGGAAAGATAGCTCATGTTCATAAATTAAAAAATGTTAAAATGTATACACTACTCAAAATTATATCCAGTTTCAAAGTAGTTTTGTCAAAAATGGCAATATCAATTTTATTCAAATAAAAGAAATAATCTGAAAATTTGTATGGAACTAAAAAAAGACCTCAAGTGGGCAAGGGAATTTTAAGCAAGAATAAAGATGGAGGCCTTATACTTTCTTTTTAAATTTTTTTAATTTTAATTTTTTTTGACCGTATACTTTCTAAATTACAATGTATTAACCTAAATCATATGACATTGGCACAAAATCGTAGATATAGACAAAGAGTGGGTTGAAAGCCCTGAAACAAAGCAGTGCAGATACTGTCAAATCATCTTCTATAATTGTGCCCAGAATGTCTGATGAGAAGAAGACAGTCCCTTCAATAAAGGGTGTTGGAAAATTGGATAGTCACATGCAAAAGGAAAGAAACTGGATGGAATCTTACCTTCTACGTTAACCTTTTGCCATATCTATTAAATGCAAGCCACACATCTGATAAAGGATAAAAATGGATTAAGGGATCAACTATAAGACCTGGAACTGTAAAGCATCTCCAAGAAAACACAGGGAAAGAGCCTACTGTGCTTGGTCTTGGCAATGATTCTTGACTACTGTCCTGGACCTCAGGCAACAAAAGCAAAAACAGCGCATCTGCACAGCCAAGGAAAATCAGTGGGGTGAGGGAGCTCTAGGAAGGGGGAAGAGGATTTCAAACCACCCAAGGTTTAATAATCAAAATTTCAAAAATTTCTAAAGTATATCTAATTCATCAGCAAACAGAAACCCCACGATCTGATTAAAAATGGGCAAAAGAACTGAAAAGACATTTTTCAAAGACAACATACAAATATCCAGTAGGTACTTGGAAAGTGTCTGGCACGGTTAACCATCCAGGAAATGTGACTCCAAACCACAAGGTGTCACCACACACCCGTCAGGATTCATGTCACCAACAAACTTAAAGACAGCAACCGATAGATGGCTGAGGAGGAAAGGGCTCCTCAGGGAGTAAAAATGGGTGTGGCCACTGTGGAAAAAGGGGAGGTTCCTCAGAAAGTTAAAACCGAATCATGTGGCCCTCAGTTTTGTAAAATTAAAACAAGGAGTAACCACTATCGGATATTAGCATTCAATATATAAGCCAGGCATGGCAGCTCATGCCTGTAATCTCAGCACTAGTCAGGCTGAGGCAGCAGCATTGCTGAGTGTTCTAGACCAGCTGCTGCTATACAGTACATTCCAAGCAAGCTTGGGCTACATCCATCTTAAACAAATAAATATAAACAAACAAACATTTAATATACAGCTTCTGCTACAGAACTGAAATTATATAGCTACTACCTTTTTTTTTTTTACTTTCTTTTTTTATTTATAGCTACTACTTTTTATTGAGCTACATATATCAATGGTATAAGATAAAGAATTCAGACATAAAGTTATACAGGTACAACCAACTGAAATCTTTTTGCTTTTATTGAAAACAGGTTTATTGAGATATAACTTACATACTATAAAATTAAATTACTTAAAATATGCATTTCAGTAGTTGTTGGTATGTTTCATTACTAAGATTTTTAAGTGGTGTTAAAATTATTTGAAATTTATCATTTTAAATATACAGTATAGTGATATTAAATATGGAATTCTTCACAGAGTTGCATGCCATCCCTGCATGAGGACCATGCTAAAGTTTTCTGCACCATCCTATTTTAGTATATGAGTGTGGGAAGCAAACATTGACCATGTGATCTCCGACAATGGTAAACATATGACCAAATGGAGGAAAGGTGTCTTTTCAACTGGTGGACAGCCATTTTCAAACTGGACCCCAGTGAGCAAAGCAGCATCCCCTGAACCTCATTCATATTTCAAAGGAAAATTAGTGAAGACAGATGATAGACTTTGTTTTGATGCTTTAAGATAGTGTCTTGCTGTACAGCATAGGATAAGCTCGAACTCTTGCTCGTCTTCCCTTTGTCCACCTGAGTGCTGTGATTATAGGCATGTATCATCATGCCTGGCTAGACCATGGATTATAGGCATGTATCATCATGCCTGGCTAGACCATGATTATAGGCATGTATCATCATGCCTGGCTAGACCATGATTATAGGCATGTATCATCATGTCTGGCTAGACCATGGATTATAGGCATGTATCATCATGCCTAGCTAGACCATGATTATAGGCATTTATCATCATGCCTGGCTAGACCATGATTGTAGGCATGTATCATCATGCCTGGATAGACCATGGATTATAGGCATGTGCTAGACCATGATTATAGGCATGTATCATCATGCCTGGCTAGACCATGATTATAGGCATGTATCATCATGCCTGGCTAGACCATGGATTATGTGCAAAAGATGAACTTTTAAAAGAAAATATTTGGGATATAGGGATTTGTGAGCTTGAAAGCAAAACCAATAAATTAGAGTTTATCAAAATTTAAGCTTTTGCTCTGTGAAAGACCCCAAGTCATAAAAAGATTTATTATATATTTGTAAAAGAGCTAGAAGAGAGGTTTTTGAACATTTCCCAAACAAAGCAATGATAAATATTTTAGGTATTGGATATGCCAATACCTAAAATAGTTGGACTTGCTCACATTATACTATATTGTATATAGTTATCAAAATGCCACCTGGTATCCTACAAATATATCCAATTATTACCTGCCAGTTGATTTTTTTAAGGGAAAAGACAAACTATAGACTGAGATAAAAGATTTTTAGATCACATATTGACAAAGAACTTACTATATATAGTAATATTTATTATATATTCATATATATATGAAACTTTTATTAAAACCTTTTTTTATTGAGCACATTTCCTACAACATTTCTTAATCAAATTTAGACTAATTCCCCCCATCCATGCCCACCCCTCATGGCCCCCCTCCCCCTGTCAGAGCTCATGGATTCTGTCATACACAAGTCCTGTCTTGCATCTTTTTCTCAGTCTTTTATAACCTTTTCGTTGCACTGTTTTCGTCAGTTCTTTGAATAGGTTTTTCTCTCTTTTTTTGTTCCCCTTTGATTTTATATTATTCCAAAATACGCATACATACACTCCACACATAAATCAAAGTTACAAAGTCTGAAAATAAACTATAGGTTAACTCCAAAGCACATTTAGAGATTTACATTTTAACAGTAGAGTTGTATGCATGTAAAAAGAAGTATAACTTTACATTCTCACTTTTTTTCTAGAATATGAATATTAGTATGAAACTCTTTTTTTTTTGAGACAGGATCTTTCTTTAGTCCTAGCTGTCCTGGAGCTCAGTATGTAGACCAGGCTGGCCTTGAACTCAGAGATCCGCCTGCTCTTGCCTCCTGAGTGCTGGGATTAAAGGAGTGTACTACCATGCCCAGCTTATGACGGTTCTTAGTCGCCATGTGGGTGCTGGGAATCGACCCTGAATCCTCTGCAAGAGCAGTCAGTGCTATTAATTGCTAGGCCATCTCTGCAGCCTGAAACTCTTAAAATCTGACACTGAAAGGCAAGCAATTATCTTAGAGCCTGGGCAAAGGACAAGAATAGATTTTCCTATGCCAGGCAATGGTGGTGCATGCCTTTAATCCTAGCACTCGGGAGGCAGAGGCAGGCGGATCTTTGTGAGTTCAAGGCCAGCCTGGTCTACAGAGAGAGTTCCAGGACAGCTGGGGCTACAGGGAGACCCTATCTCAAAAAGACCAAAAAAAAAAAAAAAAATAGACTTTCCTCCAAATGGTACTTTTTTTTAAAAATTTTATTTTGTATGTGTATGAACGTACTGTCTGCATGTAGGTCTGTGCACCTGTGTCATGCAATGCCGCAGAGGTCAGAAGAGGGTTTCGGATTCCCCTGGACCTGGAGCTAAAGATGGTTCTCAGCCACCATGTGTGTGCCTGGGATCCAACCCAGGTCCTCTGCAAGCAGTTGGCACTCTTAACCGCTAGGCCAGCTCTCCAGCCCGCGAAGTGGTACTTGTAAGTAAATGTTTGATACTCAGCATTACCTTAGGTACAGAGGCTTACACTGTCCTTGCTCCTTCCACCAGAACCCACTCAACACTCCTGACCTTCTGACCAGTTCTGGGTGGCCTTCCATGGCATAGAATGTCCCCTTGTCTTAGGAACTCTGAACAACAACTGTAATTCCATTCTCTCTCTCTCTCTCTCTCTCTCTCTCTCTCTCTCTCTCTCTCTCTTTTCTATCTTTCTCCCATCCTTCCTTTGCAGTTCCTGAGAATCAAACCTAGGGCCTCATGCATGATAGGCAAGTCCTCTACTACTGAGCCATATTTCCACGTTTCTTTTTACTTCTTAAGACAGGATCTCACTAAGCAATCCAAGTAGGACTTAAACTCACTGTGGCACAGGCTGCCCTTGAACTTGTGATGTTCCTATCACACCCTCCCAAGTAGCTGCGATATCAGGCTAAGTCACAACAGTTTTTTCAATGGCTATTTCCTGAACTTCCCAGACTTCAGATTTTTTTCTTTTGGTCTTTCTGAGACAGGGTCTCCCTGTAGACCCAGCTGTCCTGGAACTTGCTCTGTAGACCAGGCTGGCCTTGAACTCACACAGATCAGCCTGCCTCTGCCTCCCAAGTGCTAGGATTAAAGGTGTGCGTTACCACGCCTGGCTGACTTCAGATTTTTTTTTTCAATAGGACCTTTTTATTTTATTTTATTTTAAATTTTTTAATTTATTTTTATATGTGTATGAATGTACTGTCTGCATGTAGGTTTGTGCACCTGTGTCATGCAATGCCACGGAGGTCAGAAGAGGGTCTTGGATTCCCCTGGAACTGGAGTTCTCCTGGAATTGGAGTTACAGATGGTTTTTAGCTGCCATGTGGGTGCTGGGGATCAAACCCGGGTCCTCTGCAAGAGCAGTCGGTGCTCTTAACCACTAGGCTATCTCTCCAGCCCCTGACTTCAGATTTTTTATACTAGACTTCATATTGTCTTGTGTGTGTGTGTGTGTGTGTGTGTGTGTGTGTGTGTGTGTATCTGGTGTGTCTATATGTTTTTGTTTATTTTGTTTATTTTATTTTATTTTATTTATTTCTGTATGTGTATCAATGTACTGTCTGCATGCAAGTTTGTGCACCCGTGTCGTGCAATGCTGAGGAGGTCAGAAGAGGGTGTTGGATTCCCCTGGAACTGGAGTTCTTTTCTTTCTTAAGACAGGCTCTTACTCTCTAAATCAGACTGACCTCAGACTGACAATTTCTTGTTTCTGTCTCTCAAGTGATTACAGATGCATGCCACAATGTCTAGCTCAATTTCCTCTCACCTTTCCCCCACCCAAGTCCACTTCCTTCTCCCTTCCTCTTCTTTTTCTTCTTGTGCAGTATTGGGGATTGATGCTAGGATCTTGCCCACACTGGTGAAGGCCCTAACATCCCCAATACTGAACCAAATCCCTAGTCTTTACACTGTGTTGTAAAGCAACCTGTCCTTGTGATTATGACTAGACCTCACATACTCAGCCTCCCTCTGTATAATGTAGTTTCATTCTTTGCCACAGACTTTTCTGGTTGCTTTATCAAACACAGAGTTAGAAGGGTTCTATTACAATATAAAGAAATGGGGCCACCTCCTTAAAATTGCTTTCCAGAATATGTTAAGGTCATCCATCCCCTGGAAGGGACAAATCCAGCAGGGTTGTGTCCTTTCCTCTATGGAGCTCATGATACCTTATAAGCCTTGTTGGGGAACAGCAAGTTTGCATCAGATATGGGAGACACCGGGTAATTTTTCCTACTCTGTTTATGGCTCAGAAGAGATCACACATGGGATGAGGGTGGGGAAGTTAACCAAAGCTGAAGGTGTCCAGTAAAAGGCTGTACCAGGCTAGCTCAGGGTATTGAGCAAAGCTTGATTTCCCTAACCAGTGATGGGAAGCAGGTCACCACAAAGAGGTGTGGGTGAGGAAAAGGCTTTGGCTTTGTGGGTGAGGACATGGCTGCAGGCCCTCAGTCACTGATGTAGAGTATACAGAACAGGAGAGGATTCTTCCAGACAGCTCAGCTCTGCCCTCTGTGTAGTCCATTTCCTGACATGGCTCCACACGGTGAATAATGCAGTGCTTCTTGGTGCTTCTTATTTCTTCCCTAAGCTTTAGACAGCCTTGTTCACTCCTAATTTCCTATTTCTCTTTCTCCCTCTGTCGCTTTGCCTTATTTATCACTACTCTTCATGCTTCAGCAAACTCACTTGCTATAAATCATCTTGAAGACACTAGATTCTCTCGGGGAAATAAATCCTAAATTGTGTGATGATATCAGTAATAGCTACCGAGTCCTGAAAAATGGAAAAACACAGAACCAAGAATGAGAATTGCTTCACCTCCTTAGTGCCCCTTAGATGGAGCTGTCTTGCATGGCCTCACTGGTTTTTATTTTGAAAGCAGAATCCCCTGTTTGCACTGAGATTCAAAACATAGCTGAGGATAATGTATATTTGAGAGAACCAGAAATAAAGAAGAAATATATTTTATAATGATGCTTTTATTGAATTTACCGCCCCTGAGTGTAAGCTCTGAGGGGTTAGGAAGCCACTTGTCTGGACAGTGGTCTAATGGGAGATTTTATTCCTGCCTTCAGCAGTAAATATTGAGTTTCCTTGTTTCTATTTACCTTTCTTCTGCAAAGATTGCTCAAGCGCTTACATGGTGCAGCATCAAGGGACCCCAGGGCATAAACCACGTCTGAACCGCACCTCGTCTAGGAATGGTGGGCCCTGAGTGATCAGCCAAGTGGCTCTTCCCTGGGAAGTGCTGAAGCTGAAGAGCCAGCTATCCAGAGAAATAAAACCTGAAGGGCAGGGTTTGGAGGCTGTAACCAGAATACTATTTATTGTTTCCCTTTTACCCCTTTTTTGTTGCTTTTTGTTTTTGAGACTGTCTCCCTGTAGCTCCAGCTGGCCGGCCTAGAACTTGCTGTGTAGACCAGGGTGGCCTAGAGATCTGTCTGCCTCTTCTCCCTGAGTGCAGGGATTAAAGGTGAGTACCACCATACCCAGCCCCCTCTTTGGGGTGAAGTTAGAGAAAGCAGAGGGGGCATTTCTGGTGCACTAGAGTTACATTTGGCATTTATTCTCTGCTAAATGAGACTGGGGTGCTGCAGAGGTGGGAGGAAGAACAGTTCTGCCTAAGAGTCTGACACACATGAGTCTTGTGCTACAACTGGTGATATCTTATTGTTCCCATCTGGGGGTCCCTTACCTGTGGTATTCCTTCCAGGTGGCTGCGTTCCCGCTCTTCATGGTGACTGTAAATAATCTTAGCAGTCTCAGGAATCACATGCTTACCTCATAATTTTTTGCTATTGGAGTCTCTCTGTGGATCCAAGTACATCAGTGATTCCCAGCGCCCAGCATGGTCTGGTGTCAGCTCTCCCCAGGCTACACTGCCGGCAAGCCACTCTTCACAGCTGGCAACCTGATTAGTCTCTGTCCAGCCCCACACTAGCACACCAGGCTAGTGGTCTGATAATACTCAAAATTCAGGCCTGCTCCAGCCTGAATACTCACAAAGTAACAGCTGCAGGGGTTGGGGGGGGGTTCTGTCTTGATGGTAATGGAGAATCCAGTTTATTGTATGCTGCAGGTCACTTTTATAGGTAGAATGATATCATCTCTAAGGGCCAATCGCAGACCCCTGCACCACGCCCCCTATATACATCACCCACTACTACTCTGCCCAGCATCATGGGGTCATGAGCTACTGACTTATGGGGTGGGGACTGGGGAGCCTTGTGACTTCCATCTTATGGCTCCCCCACTCTAGATGCTAGCTGAAAAGCTAGCCCCTAACTCAAACTGGATCTTCCAACAATACACCACACAAAGAAACACATATACACACACATACACACCACATACACATCAGATACATACACATACCATCAAATACATATATGCCCTAGACATATATGTATCTAACAGATACATAGACACCTTCCCTCCCACAAATTTAAGATTATAACACCAAGGCCTCAATAAAGGAACCTCTTAATGAACTTGAGTTGGGCAAAGCTTTCCGAGTCAGGATAAAATTGCCATCAACGGGGCTGGGGAGATGGCCTAGAGGTTAAGAGGGCCGACTGCTCTTGCAGAGGACCCAGGTTCGATCCTCAGCACCCACATGGCGGCTGAGAACCATCTGTAACTCCAATTCCAGGAGAACTCCAGTTCCAGGGGAATCCGACGCCCTCTTCTGACCTCTGCGGCACTGCACGACACGGGTGCACAGAACCTACATGCAGACAGTACATTCATACACATAAATAAATAGAAAAATTGCCATCAACATGACAAAGCAGACATACTTAGAACGTCTGTTCATTTGGCAACACCAATAAAAAGATGAGATTACACGCTTCTCAGAGGAAGAAAGTTCACTGCAATCCATAGAGTCAAGAAAGATCTTCTTTATTAGTTTGCTTCTTTGTTGCTGTGATAAGACATTGACAAAAATCAACTTGGGGGTGGAAAGGGCTTATTTGGCTTATAGGTTCCAATCCATCACTGCAAGGAATCAAGGAACCTGGAGGCAAGAACTGAGGCAGGGATGGTAGAGTATTCCTTCTCAGCTTCGATAGCTTCAGTTGTGAACTTGGCACACCTGAGAAGAGGAAACATCAGTTGGGGAAACTTCTCTCTAGGACTGGGCTGTGGGCATGTCTGTGAGGCATTGTCTTTATTGTAGAGTGATGTGGGATGGCCCTACCTGATGTTGGTGGTGATAACCCTGGGCAGGTGGTTCTGGGTTGTGGAAGAAAGCAGGCTGAGAACAGACCATGGAAGCAACACAGTGAGCAGTGTTTCTCCATTGTCTCTACGTCAGTTCTGGCCTCAGGGTTCCTGCCCTGTCTTGAGTTCTTGCTTTAGCTTCTCTCAATGATGGACTATCATTGGAGTATGTAAGCCATATGAACCCTTTCTTCTCCAAGGTGCTTTTGATCAGTGTTTTATCACAGCAACAGAGAAGCAAACTAGGACAAGTGATTACTGGCTTGCACCTAGGCCCATACTCACCTACACTTCTTGTATAGCCCAGGCCTACCTGCCTGAGGATGGCACCTCTCACAGTGGGTTGGACACTTCTACATCAATTAGTAATCAAGAAAATGTCCCATAGATATCACACAGGCCAATCTGATCTAGGGAGTTCTTTAATTGAGGTCCCCTCTTCCCAGGTGGTCAAGTTGATGACAAAACTAACTAGGATAGTTACTGTGCAGAATATATAAAGCATAAGATGGGAAGATATGTGAACCTCATAAGAGTACATGTGAATGACCAAGAATCATTGGAAAGTTGCTTAACCTTCATTAATTATCAGTGAAAGTATAAGACCTGGGCAAACTCCAACCTATACCTTTGGAGGTCACAAACTTGTGACTCCTAACACCAGCATCCTTCCTGTCTCTGAAGCTCATGCTGAGGACCCAAGCAAATGCTAACTGGTACCTGTAATCTCAGAAACCTGTAACTTGTGACACTAGATCCCTGGCCACCTCCAGGCTCACACTGCAACCTATGAGAACCCGTTAGTCTATTTATGATCACAGAATTGTGACTTGGAACTTCAGCTTTCCCTTCCACTATCTACACCCAACTTAAGCATCCTGCAGACCCAGGCTTCAGAGGTTAGAGGCTATACAAAACCTCAAACTCAGTGCTTTGTATCAGTGTTCCATGTAGACTCTGGCTCCCGAGGACAGAGGCAGTATGAAACCCCAACCAGACACACCACCAGTGCCCATGCACCCTGCTGATTCCAGTTTCTGACTCTGACACCTCCCTCCAACTGTCACCTGGTGCTGACTTACTGAACAGACCCTGGCTCTTGATGTCAGGACTGTGTGAAACCCTATCCCTAGTGGATATGTACTGTATGTGTCCTGGCTCCTGGTTCAGAAGCTGAACTCTGCTACACTGCAAGGACTACCCCCTACTCCCCACACTTATGCAGCCAGAAACAATTTCACACTTAGCTGAGCAGAAATCCCTTCAGCTACTCAAGCCATGAATCAGCACTGAGTGTCTTCACAACTAAGTTTCAGGCAGCACCTAGCTAAACCAAGACCAGATAAGTAGAGGGAAGACCAAGCACCAATTCAATCACTCAACCCGTGTGTGCCCCAAAGTCTCAACCAACAAACTCAAGCAGTAAAAACATAAGTAACATGAAAAGCCAATCAACTTGTCTTTTATAAAAACTACTAATCCCATAGAATGGCCCTCAGTGAGAGTGACTTAAACATAATTCCAGATAAAAAATTTAAATGAACCATTATAAATATGGTCAATGATTTCAAAGGGAACATAAACTCCAGAATGAATTCAAACATCATGCAAATAATCTCCTAGATGAATTTCAAGAGAACAAAAACTGCCCAATGTAATAAGGAAGTCTCTTCAGAATGTGAAAATAGAACTCAATAAAGAGAATACTGAAGGAAAATCAAATTGAAATGATAATGGAAGAAAAAAATCCAATAAGCCAAATAAAATGCTCAGTGGAAAGCCTCATCAATAGACTTGATCTTGCAGAAGACAGAATGTCAGGTCTGAGGACAATTATATTGGATAATTCAATCAAACAAATGATAAATTTAAACAATTATGTGAAAGGCACATAATTTGGGACTCCAGAAAAGATAAAATCTATGAATTATGAGTTGGGCATGGTGATTCATGCCTTTAATCCCAGCATTTGGGAGGCAGAGGTAGGAGGATCTCTATGAGTTCAAGGCCAGCCTGGTCTACATAGTGAGCTCCAGGACAGCTGGGGCTACAGGTCTCAAAAAGACCAAAAAAATCTATGAATTATGGACACAGAAGAGACAGAATTCCATGCCAAAGGCATAGAAAATGTTTTCAGTAAAATCATGGGAAAAAGTTTGTTGACTAGGGAAAGAGAGGCTCATCCAGCTACAAGAGGCATCTATAACAAGCAAAAAGCAACAGAGAAAAGCAAGAAGAAAGAATGTTAGAGCAGGGGATGGGGAGGAAGCTACAAAAGCTGCTTCTGGGTACCTCTGTGGCTGTTATAATCATGGACACAATGCAGCTGTGGCTATTTACACATGACTGTGCCAAAAAGGACATGGAAGTAGGAGGACCAGTTGGGAAGAAAGGGGTCATTAGGTGTGAGAGAGAGATAAGAGAGGTGGGTGAATATGATCATAATACGTTATATACCCGAAATTGTCAAAAATAAAAGGAAAACAATAATCAGTGAAAGCATACTGACAATTAGACCCACCAGAACATCTAACATTACAAACATAGAGACTAATAAATGCCGGTAGAGTAACCAGTGCCTCTTACAAGGCTGCCGAGAATGAACAATTTGGTAAAATAACTTGGAAAAAGTGATTAGCAGTGCCTACTAGAACTCCCTCTGCCCATCCTGAGATCCACTACTTTCAATCTACTGTACAATTGCTATTCACACACAAGTACTGGAAGGAAGACTGAGTATTATCCCTGCAGTAGTACTGATGTACTAGAACTAGTGTAGTCATGACACAGATGATAGTAAATAGAATGGCTGGATAGTTGGAATGTGTCTTAGTTTATTCTCACCAGAGCACCTTAAGAAAGAAATGGTTTAATTCAGCTGGAGGTTACAGTTCATCATAGGTTGGAAGTCACAGAGATAGGAGCTTCAAGGAGCAGTGCAGAAGTAGAGAAGGATGGATGTATGCCTGCTGCTCAGTTCACTTTCTCCATTTATACACTCCAGGGTCTCCTTCCCAGGGAATGATCTGACTCAGATTTAGGTGGGCCTTCCCATATCAATTAATGTAATCAATATAATCCCCCACAGGTATGCTCAGAGGATCTTCTAGATGATTTCAGATTCTGCCAAATTGGCAACACTAACCATCTCAACTCCACCCTTTTCAATGTGATACCCAAATATATCATATTACAGCTGTAATTTCCACTTATTCCCAGAGGTACATGACCATCTTAAAATATAAAATTATCTCAGTTCAAATGTAAAAGTCTCCCTAGTCAGGGCTGGAAAGATTGCTCAGTGATTAAGAGCACTAGCTACTCTTGCAGAGGACCCAGGTTTGGTTCCCAGCCAAAACCCACATGGCGGCTAAGAACCTGTAACTCCGGTTCCAGGGGTTCTGATATCCTTTTCTGATGTCTGTGGGTACTGTAATAACATGGGTGTACTTACATAAAAGCAATACACTCATACACATAAAATAAAAATAATAAATTAAATATTTTAAAAAGTCCCTGTAGTCTTTAACAATTACAACCAACACTTTAAAAGCGAACGAACAGCAATGGTGACAGCACGCATAAAACCCATGCAAAATCAATCAGACAGAAGCCAGCAAAGAACTGAAGAAATGGGCAGGAGGCCCTAACCTTAGTTGAGGAACTATTGGCAGCTGATTAAAATTCAATAAAAAATATACACTGAGAAAAAAAATGAAATCTCCTAACTGTGAGCTCCTAAGAAGCAAGTTACATACTTCTGACATACAGTGAGTGGCACAGGGGAATCATTCCCATTCCAAAATGGAAGAGGCAGGGAGTAACAAGAAATAACAGCAAAGCAAAACCCAAGTAGCTCTGTGTTCAACATTTGTGGCTTCTCATATAATAAACTCAGCTCCAAATGGCTTAGGTAGCCCCACCCTCCATCTCTGCTACCTGCAGCACACAGACATCCTATCCTAGGCCAGCTCCACTCCATGCCCACTTCTTGCTGGATGCAAGAATATCAGAGATGTCAGGACCACAGGGTGGTGGTCCTGACATCTCTGATATCCTGGGGTCTGTACTTTGACTTAATCTTCAACTTCACAGCTTTACACAATGATCTCTCAGGGCCTCTTCAAAGTCGATCCAACCCTGCACACACTGCATGGCTTCAGCTGCTCTGTGAAATCATAGAGAAAGGCTCCATAACCCATCAAATATTGCATCTTTCATGTTTCCAAATTAGCCACACATGGATGACACTGCCAAGTTCCACTGATTGCTGGAGATGGAGCCTTATATCTTGGAGCATAGCTGTTTCAGCTTTGGTGTGGTGACCTTGGGAAAACACTTCACTAGGCAGTTGCTTTCAAGGAGCAGGGAAACTGCTTTAGCTTAGGCTTTCTTCTTTCAAATGAACTTCAATATTCATAAGATGGATCCTTCAATGGGTAGGACTTTGCCCTCTGGACACCTTTCTTATTGTCTTAGCCCAGCAAGGAGGTTCTGTTCAGTGATACTGATATTTGAATAATTATAGCTGCTTTCTCAGCACCAGCCTGAGTGCTCTCTGGTCTTAAAATTTCTTCTGCTAAACAAATTAGTCCATTATTTTTAAATTCAACTTCACTCAAGTTCTCAGAACATAGAGAGAATGTAGCCAAATTCTTGGTCAAAATATGAATGTCTACTTTCCCAGCTATTGATCACTTCTGAAGCCTTGTGAACCAGGCCTCTACGATTTACATTTATCTTAGCAATTTTTTCTTCCAAGTTCCCACCAGAATTGCCCACAAGCTCTGCATCCAGCATGGTAGGGCTTTTCTAACCCAAAGCACCAAACTCTTCCATATTCCAGCCACAAAACAGTACCAAAGGCCCAAGAGCCACAGACTGGTCACAGCAGCATGCCCTGTTCTCAGTGCCCATTTCTTAGTTCCATTTTTTTGTTGCTATGACAGAATATCCTTACCAGAGCAGTTTAAGGAAGAAAGTGTCTATTTTGGCTCACAGTTCTGGGTTACAGTCCATCATAGTAGAGAAGTCACAGAGACAAGAGCTTCAGAGAGCTGGTCACAATGCATCTGCAGTCAAGAGGTAAAGAGGAATGAATGAATGTATGCTGCTCGGCTCCCTTTCTCCATTTATACAGTCCAGGATCCTCTGCCCAGGGAATGGGCCCACACACATAAGAATCTTTCCACACCAATTAATGCAATGAAGACAACTTCCCACAGCCAAGCCCAGAGGCCTTTCTCCCAGGTGATTTTTCTGTCAAGTTGACAGGTAACATTAACCATTGCAGAATACTTGGATAACCTAGGATATAATCATATATGAAAAGTGCATATTGACAGACATTACAGTATGAATGAATGATCTGCTTGTACATGTAACAAATATACAATAAGTTGAGCATTCTTAATCTGTAAATCTCAAATGTGAAATGCTTCCAAATCTGAAGCTTTCTGAGAAACAGCATGACCCCCCCAAGGAAAATGCTACACACGACCTCATGGGAAGGGTTACAGTCAAATGTAGATGTATTAAAAGTATTGCATAAATTTAATCCACAATCCTTGGGTACAAGATACACATGAAACATAAGTGAATTTTGTATTTAAACTTAGGTCTTATTTCTAAGATATCTCATTATGCATATGCAAATATCTCAAAGTTAAAAATTCAAAACCAGAGATATTTCTGTTCCAAGAATTTGAATAAGGAATTCTTAATCTAAAAAAAAAGGAATTCTCAATCTATATTTCACTCCACTAATCGCTTTAAATTTAAAAATAATAAGAGGAATCTGTGGGCTCAACGTCATGCTACTGGAAAGAACAGAGAAGCGAAAGGAAGCAGGCTCCTGAGCAAGGCAAGGGGCTGGATGGCAGCAATGTTTCAGTTTAAAAAAATGGAATTCTTAGCCGGGTATGATGGTGCACGCCTTTAATCCTAGCACTTGGGAGGCAGAGGCAGGTGGATCTCTGTGAGTTCAAGGCCAGCCTGGTCTACAGAGCAAGTTCCAGGCCAGCTGGGGCTACAGGGAGATCCTGTCTCGAAAAGACCAACTCCCCCCCCAAAAAACCATGAATTAAATATGTATTAAAAATGGAATTCTGAGGGGCTGGAGAGATGGCCTAGCGGTTAAGAGTGCCGACCGCTCTTACAGAGGACCCGGGTTCGATCCCCAGCACCCACAGGGCGGCCAAGAACCGTCTGAAACTCCAATTCCAGGAGAACTTCAGTTCCAGGGGAATCTGAGACCGTCTTCTGACCTCCGCGGCATTTCACGACACGGGTGCACAAACTTGCATGCAGACAGTACATTCATACACATACAGAAATAAATAAAATTAATAAAAAAAATTAAAAAAAATGGAATTCTGAGATGGCCTAGCGGTTAAGAGCACTGACTGCTCTTACAGAGGACCCGGGTTCGATCCCTAGCACCCACACAGCAGCTGAGAACTGTCTGTAATTCCAATTCCAGGAGAACTCCAGTTCCTGGGGAATCCGAGACCCTCTTCTGACCTCTGTGGCATTGCACGACACGGGTGCACAGACCTACATGGAGACAGTACATTCATACACATAAATAAAAAAATGGAATTCTTGAGAATTTCATACAATATATGTTGATTGTATTTAGGTACCCTTCCCTATCTACACCCCATTACTACACTCTCCCAATTTCATGTACTCTAATGTATATGTATACACATATATATCCTATATAGTCAAATTTCTGTCCTCCAGTGCACTTCAGTGTGGATTCATTCACTGGAGCTTGGTCAACCTACCAAGAGTCTCACCCTTAAGGCTGGATCTCCCACTCCCAGGAGCCATCATTGCAATAGTTCCTCAGGTAGGGTTGGGGTTTCTTACCCACTTTCCTACCTCTATGCTGGGATTCTGTCTGACATGAGCTTATGTGAGACTTGTGTGTGCTGTTGCCACTGCTGTGAGTTCATACGAGTAACTGACCTGCCGTGGGGAAACTCTGCTTCCGGTGCCCGTCCACTACTTCTGGCTCTTACGGTCTTTCCAGCCCTTCTTCTGCAATGATCCCTGAGCCTTGGAAGGCAGAAATTTCATCCACTTCAAAAGCTAGAAATCCAGCCCATATAGGAGAGCCTAATGATCTAATGATTACAGAGGCATAATGAAGTTTCTGTAATTCATGAAGCAGTACATTTTGATGTTTTTCTATTTGTGTATTCTTCAATAAAAATGAAAGGCAGGACCAGCAAGATCCACCAAGCCTGATGACTCTGGGATCCACATGGTGGAAAGAGAGAATGGACTCCTGCAAGTTGTCCTCTGGCTTCTGCGTGCGTGCGTGTGTGTGTGTGTGTGTGTGTGTGTGTGTGTGTGTGTGTACAAAATAAATATAATAAAAATGTAATGAAGGATAATAAAAATTATGAACCATGAATAATCTTTATGTACACTCATAAATAGATGGGTAAAGGACTCTCCAGTCCAGTTTCTGTCTGCACACACTTCAGATTAGCAGCCTTTCTGGCATGTGGTTGGACATTTGCTAGTTTGCTGCTGACTGCTTCATTTAGTTTGAATGCTTTCATTAACATCAGCAAACCACAGTCTGGCCCTTCCTCTAATCCTTTTTCAACTGAGTCAGAAACATCTTTAAAGATATAAATTATGTTATGCCAATCTCTGCTTGCAACTTACCCGACAGCTTCCAATTGCATTGGAATAAAACCCAAACCCTCTCAAATCTTTATTGTCTTGTGTCACACGGCCATGCCCACTTCACTAGGTTCCTGGGTGTGTGAAGTTCCCTACTCCAACAATGCAGACTGAGCCTTCTGTCTGCTTTACCCATACTGGCAGCTTTCTTAACTCTTTCTTGTACCTGTTAGTGACTTTCCTGAAAGATTCCAATGCTGCTTCTCTTCCTCTTCTACTTCAAATATCTGCTTCAACTTGCAAATGACTCTCATTTTCCTGTTGGGAGAATTTCTTTGACTCTCCTGTCTGAACCACCTTCTCCATTATCTTACTGTAGAATAAATTACTTATTTTGGATCACTGTTATCATCTGTAATAACATTAAGTATCCATTCATCCATCCATACATTTATCTACCTGATATATACATGCCCCTGTCAGAATTTCAATCTGGAAAACTTGCTGCCTATTCTGTCTTCTCTATCCAAGGACCTTGTATGATTATGGGACACCTAATAGCTACTCATTGAAAAAACTCTGAAGATACACATGGATATTATAGATGCAAATTCAATACACCCTCTGCTTTGTACATGAGCATTACATCCTTTTCCTAACTCCAGTGAAAAAGAAACAAAATGAGATCACGTTTTCCCTAAAAGTGGTCTGCAGAACAGTGGGTTCTGAGGGTGCAATAACATGTGGTTGCTGTTCACCTTTTACCTATGTATCAGAACCCCAAAGAAATAACCAGAGAGAAAGCCTAGCCATAACTCTTATGACATGCTAGTTAAATATGTGTGTATGTATTCATGTATATGTATAATTAAATGTATGTGCATATCTATGTCAATAGTGCAGTTTGCATTCACATCTTTTCTCTTTGTTTGACCAGTAGATTACCAGGAGATCCTTGTAAAGACAGGCCAGCATTCAGAGATGGAGCAAACAGTCACAACTAGTGTGAGAGGACACAACATTCACAGAAACAGCTAATCGGAAGGAAGCAAGATCTTTACTGTGTGTACCCAGTATGTACCCCTCCCCAAGATCAGCAGGAGAAGGATGAACAGCAGGTATGTTGTACCTCCACCACTGTACCTCAAGGACTCACGTAAGCAAAGTGAAGACACTGCAGGGGAAGGGCTATGATGAAATTCAGCCTATCAAATGTAGAAGAATATTTTTCAGATTAAAAGATAAAAAAACCTCAAAGCTTCCTAGTGCACGTATCCTGTGATGCAGAATCTCTGTGGAGGAAGAGTAAACTAGAAGGATCAGTGCCTTGATAGAAGGTGCTCAGAGGGTATGCTTTTTGGAATGAACCATGAAGATTAGGGGAAGCAACACATATCCACATAATGCAACATAAATGTTCTCTTTTGATTTGAGTTGGTTCACTTGCTTACATTTTAAAAATTTGAAATAACTTCAGACACACAGAAAACCCATTCAAACAGTGACAAGGGTACACTTTTCAACTAGGTCCCCAAAAGGTTTGTTTTTGACATGTGCTTTACATTCTTTATGTGAGCTGAATCTACAGACTGCATCAGAATTTCATTCTCTGCATCAGCATACATTCTGTTGTTAGTATCACAATACCACATATTGATGAGCTGTAAAGAAAAGAGGTTTATTTTGGCTGGCATACATGGAGGTATACAGTGAGGGGCTGAATCTTCTGACATCTTCCTGCTGACAATGCAGGGCTCCATCTGGTGAGAAACAGGGTATGTGTGCAGTGCAGGTGCACACATTTTGGCCTCTCTCCTTACAATGCTACCAGGATCCAGTTATACAGGTCCTACCCAATGAGTTTAATCCTGATCACCTCCCAAAGGCCTCACCTTTAACCACCATAGTTGTATTAAGTATCTGCCTGCTTAATGCCTCACAAAAGGGGGGAGTCACATTCCAACACAAAAGCTGTGGGAGATATCAAAGTCATACCCATGCTAGAGCCCTTATGGTCCCAACAATGTCCTTTGGAGCAAAATAATTATTTTCTGGTATGAGATTCCACATTACATTTCATTCTCATGTTTCTAATAGAGCTTTTAAAAATCTGAAGCCAAGTTCCAGACTTTCCTTTTAGGATCTTAATATACTGGGTAGGTGCGACATGTTCCTCAGTTTGGGTCTGTCCTATGAGGCTCCATGATCGGATGTTGCTGGAATCCATGGAAAAGGTGCTGTCTCCAGTGACTACCATTTGGCTCACTACTGATGATGCTGACTTTGATCTTTTGGTTAAGAGCACATTGCTATTTAGTGGTCCTCCACTAAACATTACAGACTATTCTACTTAGAGGTAATATGCACCCTGCAGGCTGGTATGTGTTTAAGTACCCCATTTCTCACTGAATCTACCCACTGGCTTTACATACAGTGATACCCTCATTGGCAGCAATTTGTATTTAGTGGCTTTCTAATCTCTTGAGCATTCTACTAAGACAGAGAGCCTTCCCTTGTTCCTTGTTAATTTCTCTATTCATTCACTAACTTTCAATAGATATAGGCATATACATTTTTTTTACTGAGCATCATTACCACTTTTAATGATAACCTGTTACTATAATTATTAGCTCGAGGTTCAGATGGTCTCAGTATTTATTATGTGATCCATCCTCTCATTGTTTGGTTCTTGTTTTTCCTGCCAGTCAAGTTTGGCAAACATATCAATGTTTCTCTGTGCACTTTTTTTTTTTTTTTTTTTTTTTAGTTTTTGTGGTGCTGCAGTTCAAACCCAGCGTCTTTTGCCTTCCAATGATTGCCTGACACTGGTCCTTTGCACCTTTTCTTATGGAGTCCACTTTTCTTGGAGTATGTGTGTGTGGTATGCATGTTCACATGTGTGAGGGCACATGTGTATGCAGGTATGTGTGCATCTGCATGTGGAGGCCTAAAGTTGACTTTAGATATCCTTCTTAATCACTCTGCACATTATTTATTGGAGCAAGGTCACCTAACTCTGAGATTGTTGCTTCAGCTAGTACAGCTAGCCAGCTGCCTCTCCAGTGTTGGGACTATAGGCAACTGCCATGTTTCTCCAGCTTTTACATGAGTTCTAAGGATGGTAAATGCTTTATCCACTGAGCCATATTCCCAGCCCTGGAATCCACTTTTTGATGGATAATTATGATTACTTTTTAGCCAATTTATAAGATTTCTCCAGTTTTTCTCTTCTCACTATCACTTCCCAAATTTTACTATCACAGTATTCCCTGGGTTCCTACACTCTGTGCAGTGCCTGCTTGCTTAGACATAAATAGCAGGTCTGTGAATTACGTTTCTCTCTTTTCCCTATAAAGTACTATTGGACCTACATAAGAATTCAATACTTGGTAAGTGAATAAGATAAACAAAACCAGTGGGAACCCCTTGACACCATAAAAACTGCAATTCTAGATGATTCTATATATTAGATTGAATCCTATCATCTTAGCATTAAGAGTTTCTGCATCCCTGATATGCTTTGTCCCTGAATTTTGGTTACTCTGAAAGGCAGTTTTGTCTTTCATTATAGTTTTTATTGTCAGGATCTCTTTTTTGTTTATATGTTGATATATGTGACACTGTATTTTATTTATTTTTTATTTTTACGTGTGTGTTATACCTGCATGTGTGAAAATTCACTTGTGTCACTCAGTGCCCATGGAAGTCAGAAGAAGGCATTGAATCCCCTGGAACCAGAGTTATAGACAGTTGTTATCTGCCATGTGGGTGCTGGGATTTGAACCCAGGTCTTCTGCAAGAATAGCCAGTGCTGTTAACCACTGGGCCATCTCTCCAGCCCCATAACATTGTATTTTATTTTATATATTTATTTTTATTTATTTATTATTTATTATTTATTTTTATTTTTTAAGGGATTCTACAATATAATGACACAGTTGTTTGCAGATAACATTGATGTTACTCAATATGTCATACAATTAGGTAATTGGTGCATTTTGCAAGTATCTATGTCCAAATTTTGAACAACCCAAGGTTCCCATAGTCCAGTTGGAGAAGCTTGTATGCACAGGCATGTTGATCAGTTTCTAGGGTTCCAGACTATATTCCTGTAGTCTCACGATTCACCCCTATCTCTCTGCAGCCCTTACAATTTACCACACCTCCTCTTCCGCAGTTGTGTTCCCTGGGCTTTGGGAAAGGGGCACAAAGTGGGTGGAGAAAAACATCTAATTTCTTTGGAGTTGTCATTTTGGACTCCAGTCTGTTCAGAGTTGTTTCCCTTCATGGGTTGACAGCTTTTCCAGTGAACCCTTTCTTAGTCTACTTTTAACAAAGCACAAAGCTATTGGATGTACATGCATTTAAGCAGTACCAATTATTATTGTCAAGCTAAGCTGTGAGCAAAACACAGATGCTTGGATGGTTATGCTAATCTGCAAACTGTTGTTTCTCTACAAAGGGTGACAAGTTATTCTTGTGGCTTATAACATTAACATTCCTAACCACTAGAGGACACAAGCCTGTGGCATCCATGGATTATTCCTCAAGGAGAGAGCAATAGCCAACTAGGATTTGGGATATATATATAGACCAATTGGCTGCCTGTTGCACAGTATCTCCAGGGCTGTTGAGGTTTTTGTAGCTGATATTGAGGAGAGTCTAGTTTTCTTGCTTGTCTCTGGGAGACCAATATTTTGATGTATTGCTTTAGTGGCCTTTGGTAACGCTCTCTGGCCTTTCAGAGGCCAGTTGTATGCTAGCAAAGTTGATGATGTTTCCTCATAACATTTTTCATGCTCACCACTAGGTCTCACAACAGGGACTTCCTTGCCTTTCCCCTGCATATTCCACTTATAGGCAAAAGGCCTTTATAATTGGGGGGGGGGGGGCGTGGTTTGAATCCCTAGACAACATCTCCTAGGCAGAATAATCATTGCTGATGTCAGAGCTTTCCTGTAGTAATATATTTTGCTTAATTACACAACTCTTAAAACACTTTAATTTGAATTGGCTCTAGATAGAGAAATATCCTTTGATAGTTCCTATGCCTATCAATTAATAAGTTATGCCGGTTTTATAGGAAATTACCACAAATTGGCTCTAGTTTACAATTAGGGGGTGGTTTCATTACCCTCATGTTTTTCTTTTTCCTATAAAGGGGAGAGGTAGGCAGGTTTCTCAGTATCGGAAGGTAAACTTCATTAGGGCCCCATTATAAACAGTTGACCCCAATATTATTCAGAGAGCTGCCTCAGTGTCTGTGACTCAGGGAGTCTGAGGTTCCTCTTTCTTTAATGTTCAGATGGATCAACCTGTCTGCTGGCATTTCCCAGTCCATCCTGCATAGTAACATTGTATTTTAAATTCCTGCTTCATTTTGGATCCAAGATACTCCTCCATATGTAGAGCAGACACTAAAATTCAGCTGCACACAGACTCACTTTGTAATCTCCCTACCTTTGACTGGTGCTGGCTCAGTTTTCTGTTTGACAGGCCAAAGATGTAGGAATTAATCTCAACATTTTTCCTTTTTTTTTTTTAAGTTTATTCTGCAGAGGTTTATGTTTGGGCAGAAGTTAACTGCTTCAGTTCAGTCTTTGACCCCAGTCTTTTTTGTTGTTCATTTTCTCCATTTGGTTTGCTCATGTACATATATATTATCTATTATATATATATATATATATATGTAACATATATACCAAAATTATGACCTCTGAAAATGAACTGCATGTTAATTCCAAAATATGTTTAGGAGTTCACATTTTTCTCTTTAATTTTATATTACTCTAAAATATGAATACATACCCTCCACTCATATACTACAATTACAAAGTCTGAAAATAAGTGGTAACTTAATCCTAGAGCCCACTAAGGGATTCACATTATAACAGCACAGTTGTTTTCAGATAAAAAGAAATATAACATTAACATTGCTCAGCTTGCCTTTCAAATAGGCATTTGGTGCTAGCATCCACAAATGAGGGATACCATTCCTCATTTGTTTTTCTGGGACTGTGTTCACTTAGCATAATGGCTTTGAGTTCCATCCATTTACATGCAAAGTTCATGATGTTATCTTTCTTTACTGCTGCATAGAATTCCATTGTGTAGAGGTACCACATTTTTGTTATCCACTCCTCAGTTGAGGGGCACTTTGGTTGCTTCCAGCTTTTCACTATTGTGAAGAGAGCTGCAATAAACATAGATGTTTGTGTATCTTTGCAGTAGGATGAGTCTTGTGGGACATACCCAGGAGAGTCTTGTGGGTATATACCCAGGAGTGGTATGACCGGCTCAGGTGGTAGGCTCATTTTCAGTTTCTTAAGAGTCCTCCAGCTGGGTGTAGTTCTGCACACCTTTAATCCCAGCACTCGGGAGGCAGAGGCAGGCGGATCTCTGTGAGTTTAAGGCCAGCCTGGTCTACAGAGTGAGCTCCAGGACACCTGGGACTAAAGGGAGACCCTGTCTCAAAACGCCAAAAAAAAAAAAAGAAAAAGAGTTCTCCACACTGCTTTCCATAGGGGTTGCACAAGTTTGCATTCCCACTAGCAGTGGATGAGATGAGTGTTTCCCTTTCCCCACAACCTCTCTTGAATTTGGTATCCTTGTTTTCTGGATTATAGCTAGTCTTACCAAAGAAAGATGAAATCTTAAGGTGGTTTTAATTTGCATTTCCTTAACTATTAGTGATGTTGAACACTTTTTAGGATGTTTCTCAGCCACCTTCACTTCTTCATTTGTGAAGTCTCTGTTCAGATCTTTACTTCATCTTTTGAGTAGGTCATTTATATTCTTCCTCCTTGTTTTTTGAGTAGTTTATACACTCTGATGTTAATGCTCTATCAGATATATCACTGGTGAAGGTTTCCTCCCACGGTGTGCATTTTCTCTTCACTTCTTTGACTGTTTCTTTCACTGTACAGAAGCTCTTGAGTTTAATAAGGTCCCATTTGTCAATTATTCACCTTATTTTTTGCACAGCTGCTGTTTGATTTAGAAAGTCTTTTCCTATGCCAATGTCTTGTAGGCTACTACCAATGTTTTCTAAAGTTCATATGGAGAAACAAAAGACCCTGATAGCCAAAGCAACCCTGAACAAAAAAAGCAATACAAGAGGGATTGCCATACCAGACTTCAAACTATATTATAGGGCTATAGTCATGAAACAGCTTGGAATTGGCACAAAAACAGACCTGTAGATCAATGGAACAAAATTGAGGATCCACACATGAGCACATCCATTTCAGCCACCTCATATTCGAAATAGGGGCCAAGAAGACTCAATGGAGGAAAGACAGCATATTTAGCAAATGGTGTTGGCATAACTGGATCACCACTTGCAGAAGAATAAAACTAGACCCCTACCTCTCACCATGTACAAAAATCAACTCCAAATGGATCAAAGACCAGAACATGTTTCTTTTATAAACTATATGTGGCACATCTGTAAGCCCTGGTAAGTTTTAAACATAACTTGAAATGCCTCATTTGGTCCTTTCTATTTTACTTTAACTGATAAAATAATTATACAAATTTATGAGCTGTAGTGTGATGCTCTGATATAGGTGTCCACTGAGTGACCATCACATTGGAGTGAGTGGGACACTTGTCATTTATTAACTGTTTTTTCATGGTGGGATATTTAAAAACTGAACTACTAGTTATTGTCAAATATAATATAGTATATATTTTCAACTAGAATCACTGTGAAGCAGAACACCAGCACTTCCCGCTGCTACCTCACTGTGACTTTGTACCACTGTCCAGCATCTCCCATCCACCTGCTTCCCTTTCCTCCTCTGGCTCTGTCAGCTGCTGATCTCCTCTTGGCTTCTGTGAGATTGATTGCGGCTCTACACATGAGTGAATATGTCCATGATATGACTTTCTGCACCTGGCTTCTTTCAGTTGACATAACACATTTCAGGTTTATCCACATATCATAGGTCATAGGATTTTGTCTTTTTCAGAGCTGAGTAAGTACTTCAGGAAGTAATGTTAACTTAGCTAATGATGGAGTTCTGCTCAGAATCCTCTAATTATGTTTGTTTTTACTCAGGGGAAAAGTCAAAGCCCCCTCCCCCCACACCATGGTGCTCTGAGAAGCACAGCACTTGTCCCACTCTAGCCCCAGCTACCTCCCTCCCTGCTTTTCCCAGCAGCTATGTCCCCTTGGTTGTTTCATGAAAATGTCAGCACATGCCAGCTGCAGACTGTGCCATCCTCTCTCTCTCTCTTGGGACAGTCATCTGCTTCCCCAGGTCTTGCATCTTCCCCATACCACTTTCTGGGGGTGTCTCCCTGAACATCCTAGTCTATAGGCTGAAGTCCCTGGTCCTCACACTTCAAATCTCCCTTCTCAAGCTTGTCACCTTTAGCATTGTTTATTCATATTTTACAATTACACATAAATTTTGCATTTATTGTCCATTTCCCACATAGTATGTAATTTCCATAAGGACAGGGAGTTTTAATTAATTAAAAATAAGTTCCTGGTACAAAATAGGCATACGATACCCACTTGAAAAAGTAAATTGAAATTTAATGAGTCTTACATTTAAAAAGCTGTTCCTTGACCTTAGATGGACGATCTGGCCAGAGGAGCAGCCCTCAGGCTGCCACTGAGCTGTGTCCTGGGGAAATCATGGTGTGTTCTCTATATCAAAAGTGAAACAAGTGGACTTGCCTGCTCTTTACTCTTTAACCAGTCAGTAAAGCTGAATATGCTATCTATAATTGACAAAAATCAAATTGCATGATGGTGTAGACAATCAGATTCAGTGCCCTTATTTGCTTTTAAACTTACAAGCCAATACGTTCCATTTCTAGAATAATTCTAGAAATTTTAGAAAAATAAATGCAGTTGTTCTCTGAAAGGCTTTTAATAAAAATGAAAATGGTAATATTACTAGCAGATTAATTAAGCCTCTCTAAACCTCAAAAGAATTGTAGAAGAGTTTAGAATTGCTCTCAAGACAATAAAAGAAGGGAGCACAGTCATTTGCCCACATTTTATGGACTGTTAAAGATCATCTGTGACACATCCACATGAGCTGCTATTTCCTTGCATATAGTCAGTGCGTGTGGTATATGTATGCACAAATGTAGTGTCTGTTTCCAGAGACACAAGGAGTATTTGGAAGTATGGATGTGTGTGCATGTTCTTTGAGATGGTCAGGGTGAAACAGTGCAGCAGAGATGGCACATGATCTCTAAGTTGAGGAGGAAGGATTTAGACACTGCAGGGAAGCCACATCCATGAATTTTCACCCTGGTTGCCCAAACAAGACCTGTTTAATGACAACACCACTGACATGGTAATGTGGATGGGGGAAATTTCATAAGATCCTAACTCTATATGAAGAACTATGACAATCAGTGATTGCTGGGAGAGAAAAGAGAAGAGATGAGAGAAGAGAGGAGAGAGGAGAGAGGAGAAAGGAGAGAGGAGAGAGGAGAGAGAGGAGAGAGAGAAGAGAGAGGAGAGAGGGGAGAGAGAGGAGAGAGGAGAGAGGAAAGAGGAGAGAGAAGAGAGAGGAGAGAGGAGAGAGGAGAGAGAAGAGAGAGGAGAGAAGGAAGAGAGAGGATAGAGAGGAGAGAGGAGAGAGAGGAGAGGAGAGAGGGGAGAGAGGAGAGGGGAGAGAGGAGAGAGGAGAGAGAAGAGAGAGGAGAGAGAAGAGAGAGGAGAGAGGAGAGAGGAAAGAGAAGAGAGAGGAGAGAGGAGAGAGGAGAGAGAAGAGAGAGGAGAGAGGAGAGAAAGGAGAGAGAGAGGGGAGAGAGAAGAGAGGAGAGAGGAGAGAGGGGAGAGAGGAGAGAGGAGAGGGGAGAGAGGAGAGAGGGGAGAGGAGAGAGAACCTATTTTCTCTAGGGCTGATGAGCTAGGTCATCAAATACCAAGTGCTAAGTCCTAAATACATATGCACATAAACATGGCTAAATGGGCTGAGCATTAATAATTACAGAAGAGTTATAAAATTCAGAGGAAGTACTGATGTATGAAATACTCAAATAATTAAAAAGAGCTTCAGATTTGGGTGAGGCTTCAGGCGACACTTTGAAAGAACACAGAACTTCTGAGTTGACAGCATGCCTTGTAGCTGGAGTGTGTGACCTCAGGGGATTCCTTCTGCATGACTGCCTGATCCTACCTTTTCCTTCATGGAGATGCAAGTCACATTATCCTCCGTCACAGAACACCCTTAGGCCATTGTTAGCCTTTCAGCCCATTTTAAGAAATACACTGAAAATTATATTAAAACAACCATCACCTTATTACTTATTTTCTTAGAATCATACCAAGAAACACAAGTAAAAAATAATGAAAAGGTTTCTAAATCAATATGATCATTATTTAGTTTCTATTTTCTGCCCATAAAATTAAGATTTTTACCTTAAATTAATAAGGTCATTGGAGAATCATAAGAGTGTATCAGGGGCTGGAGAGATAGCCTAGCGGTTAAGAGCACCGACGCTCTTGCAGAGGACCCGGGTTCGATCCCCAGCACCCACATGGCGGCTAAGAACCGTCTGTAACTCCAATTCCAGGAGAACTCCAGTTCCAGGGGAATCCGAGACCCTCTTCTGACCTCCGCGGCATTGCATGACACGGGTGCACAGACCTGCATGCAGACAATAGACATTCATACACATACAAAAATAAAAAAAATAAAAAAAAAAGAGTGTATCATGCAGTGAACCAAATGGCATGTACTATGCACAGCATGGCTATGTCCTGGGACTTAATCTTAGGTTCCTGGGGTCAGGGCTGTGTCTTTTTCATCTGATCTCCTGCATTCAGTACAGTGTCTGGCCTGAGGTAGTTGCTTAATAAACATCTGTAGACTAGGGGCAGAGCACCTGTGCATTCTGTGACTGGGTGTCTCAGAATATGAGTGGTTCCTCATACTGAGACATGAGTGCCCACCTAGAGGTCTAAAGCTCACTCACTGGAAGCACCGGTGTGCAAAACTGCACCCCAGTGCACTTCTGCCTGTATCACACTGTCTGTATCTGTGACTGTCACAGTCTCACAGCAAGGAATGGTGCTTTGTACTGACGACTCCTGGAACACGACAATTGAGACATAAGGATGCCAGTTTGAGGAGACCTGTGCTTCGGAGAATGGACCATAGTCACCAGACTGCTAAGAGCTCAAGAGAAGACAAGAGAAGGAAACTTTGCTACAGAGAATTACATAATATTCTTAGATTTTCTATTATTGTTGTTGTTAGTCTGTGAGACAGGGTTTCTGGTAGCCACAGGTGGC
This sequence comes from Rhizomys pruinosus, assembly GCA_009823505.1. Taxonomy (NCBI): domain Eukaryota; kingdom Metazoa; phylum Chordata; class Mammalia; order Rodentia; family Spalacidae; genus Rhizomys; species Rhizomys pruinosus. Next base: position 3,694,330 of record VZQC01001008.1, read on the forward strand.
CTGGAACTCGCTGCGTAGGCAGACTCACCTGCCTCTGGGAGCGCTGTGTAGGCAGACTCACCTGCCTCTGGGAATGCTTGGATTAAAGGTATGTGCCACTGTGCTTGGCTTTATTGCTACTTTTTTTATGATTTTTGTTTTTAATTTTTAAACTGAACTTCTGTGTACTTCATATAGAACATCTCAATCCTACTAGCGCCCTTACACAGCCCACCCCCACTGGAATTCATACACTCTGTCATTTGTGCCGAGGCCCACTGTGTCAAGTTAGTGTCCCCAGATGTTCCTCAGTGAAGTTCATCCACTGATGTCTAGTCAGCCCATCCAGAGTTCCTCACTTTAAGACCAGCTCTCACTTTACTATTATTTTTAATTAACTAATTTATATATTATGTTTGTGAAAATAAAGCCACAAGAGGATAAAAAGTGAAATTCTTCCTGTGCAGGGCTCCACTCCTCACAGAAGAAATTAATGAAGAGTTTGTCAGGTCCAGCTGACAGCTTCTGACTGGACCACTGAGGAGCCATGTTGGGACTGCAGGATGTTCAGGTTCAAAAGACCACTTGGTCTTCTTGTTGATCTTATAAATGGCCAGAAGCCTACACAGCAGAAGATTAAATCCCAGGGACAGACACACATAAAGGACCCTGGGGCTTCCAACTGGTTGTCAGAAAGGAAAGTTCTGGGCCCCTAGTTTGTCTATGGTCCTATAGGCCTTTGACAACTGCATGGATAAGAAGACACCTGGGAAGATGTTGCCAGCCAGCAATCCCCGGGGTGTCTCAGAATTGATTAAGAGGAAGCCAAGCCTGCCTCCAAGACAGTGGTGCCACCTCCTTCCAAGAAAGTTTCAGGGGGAAAAACTTGAATGGTGGAGCAGGAAAGGAAGACAAAGGATATAGGAGTCGAGAGCTTCGGGAAAGACGGTCAGGATGGGGAGCCCAGCCAGAGAGAAGAGGAGACTCAGGAAACTGCAAAGGGCACCTGATTAAGAAGGAAAGAGCCATAATGTCTTAGCATAATCCACTAATGATGGAGTCAACAGTATATTTCAAAACCCTCCACAAGTCTAAGTTCCATACTGCATGTGTGGGAAACCGGCACATAGGGACTTCAGCTTAGTGGCCAGGCTTATAAAGAGAGAAATGTGAGACATTTATCCTCTGGGCTTTCCTTGGTTAATTCTACCTCAGCGAGATGATAAGGACCACAGCAAATATCTCATGACATTTTCCTTTTATATGCCACAGTTACGTTCCCAAGCCAGCACAGAGCCCCTTCGTGTCCCTCCTGGCCCCAGAGTCCTATCTGTGGCAATGCATTGGGATCAAACATTTCTACAGCCTTCAAAGGCAGAGACTCCTTTAGGAAAATTCTTGAAGTAGAATTTCTGGGTTCAATTGAACTTCATGTTAAATTTGGATAGAACAGTCCCATTAGTTTTCAAGAACCACACGCCATGAGCATGCATTCATCCTGATGTAACCGAAGGAGCCAGGAAAATAGAAAGGAACTATTAGGGTTTTCCCTAATAAGAAAGACCTTGAGAGGGAGGGATAGTAGGAGACAGATATTATCAGGGGAAAATGGGAAACACTTTAACTGGTGATGGAGGACAGAGGACTATATAGAATGGAAAGGGAGATAATGCTTACTTAGATGGTGGGAAAATAGCAAGGGAAATACAGTACTTAATAAACCTAATGCAAAATGCAAGTGCATGTGTGTAACTGAAGGCTATATACTAAAAATCACAGTGTTAGGCTTTCTTTGGTTGCCTGGAAAAATGAGCTAATATCTAGTGTACAATAAGCAGTAAGTGTGGCCTGAGAGCCATGTGGCTCTGAGTGGTGACATCTTATTTATTTATTTATTTATTTATTTATTTATTTATTTATTTTTGTATGTGTATGAATGTACTGTCTGCATGTAGGTTTGTGCACCCGTGTCGTGCAATGCCACGGAGGTCAGAAGAGGGTCTCGGATTCCCCTGGAACTGGAGTTCTCCTGGAATTGGAGTTACAGATGGTTCTTAGCTGCCATGTGGGTGCTGGGGATCAAACCCGGGTCCTCTGCAAGAGCAGTCGGTGCTCTTAACTGCTAGGCTATCTCTCCAGCCCCGTGTGGTGACATCTTTAGCAGATAAACCTCAATACTGGAAAAGCAGCAGGAGTTAATATGGTATTTAGAAGTGAAATAAATTTAGCTGGGCGTGGTGGTGCACACCTTTAATCCCAGCACTTGGGAGGCAGAGGCAGACGGATCTCTGTGAGTTCAAGTCCAGCCTGGTCTACAGAGAGAGCTCCAGGACAGAGCTGGGGCTACAGGGAGACTCTGTTTCGAAAAGACAAAAAAAAGTGAAATAAATTTATTTTATCATATCATCATCTCTCTTTGAATAAATTAAGAGGAGTATCTGATTTTTCTTTCATCTTAAATGACAATTGAAAAATATCAATAAAGTTTTTAATATTTGAACATGAAAATTAGTGTCAGGCAAGGGAAATATCCCTTTGAATTGTTGTTCAGGGTAGTCCAAGAAACTATAAAATAATATAGGGTATTGCTACAGCACTTGATTGCCTCCCTGAACTTGAAGGCAAGACCCTGTTTGTAAGGACGTGACATATTTCAGATGCAGGACTTGGAGGAATTGAGCTGGAGCTGACTTGGAAACTACCTCCCCAACGACGAGCTCTCATAGTTGCAGAAGCTACTATTCATGTTGCCAAGGGAGAAAACCAATGATCGAGCCGTAAAGCCTATGAACCACAACAATCAGGCTAGCAAATTATTTCTATTGGGGCAGTAGTGGCACTTTTATCTTGGGGTTAGTCAAGAGCTGTCTAACTGGACTCAAGTTCTGCTCAGTGGGAGGGAATTCGTGTGTAGCAGTGAGTATGCGAGAGCTGGACTCCTGACACTGTGGCCATGGCTAGCAATCTTCATCTTATAAATGTTTGCCAACCTGTTGAACAAGATGTGGTACATTGTAGATTACTGTTTGAATTTCCTTTTCTCTGATAACTCCTCAATTTGATGAAAAATTTCATACGTGAACATATGCAAATATTCTCTGTAAGCTCCCTATGTATATCACCTGATTAGTTTTTCTTGCTTATATTTCTTACTGATTTGGGCCATTCTTTGTGTATTATAGATATTATACTTTCAATTAATTTCTCACTATTGGCTATAAGTCTTCTTGCTTTTTATGATGAACTTTGCCAAAGACATTGAAAATTTAATGTGATATGTATTGTTTATGTCTTTTGGATTATGGGATTCTGTCACTTGCTTAGAAAGTCTTTCCTACAAAAAAAATACTGCTTTCTGATATGTTCTCTTTATTGGCAACTGATTACATCTAGGATTCACTTTTGTCCATGATTAGAGACTGAGCTAATGAACTTTCATTGTGGATGATTGAAATGTCACGACACAGTGAAATGATCTATCTCTTCATCACTGATTTAAATGTACCACACTTATCATACACCAGATATGCTTTTGATGCTCCATAAGGTGACAGGAACTGGGTGGCACACGGAAGGGCTTTGAGGAACTGGGACTAGATTTCTGCTGCACAAAGATTGGTAGCTTGTATAGAAACAGGGCTACAAATCACTTTTGCACATTGTAACTTCAGCAATCATAATACAAAATCAAATGACCAAAGTGACCAAAATTTTACAGGAAAGAATCATCTGTGGGTTATAGTTGCTTGAAAGTTAATCCCTACACTGTGGGAAAGCAAAAGATGAGGGGGAAAACTTAAGACTGGGTACTTCTGTTAACCACCTTCAATTAAAAGAGCGAGGTGAGGAGAAGTGTGTGGGAGGATGGGGGCAACAAAGCCAAGGGGAATGAAGCATAGCTGAGAAGGCTCCTGGGGGAACATGGGCATGGATCCTGGCACCTGCAATTGATTGGGATGCAAAGCCATTGCAGAAGTAACTGGATAGCCTGTTTCTATGTAAGTTCTCATTCTGTGAGAAGCAGAAATTTAATCTCAGTTTCTTGGAGTTCAAAGCTTATTGTACGGCAGAGGAAATGTGAGCCTCATGTAGCAGCCAACTGAGGCGGAACAGCCTTAAAATTACCCTGGAGCCCCTAACACAAACTGACTGCACGTGGAAAGCAGGCTGAGAATAATGCCTGCCCTAAGGAGGTCAACACCCTGCAGTGTTCTCTTCTCTAGAGAGGAGCCAAGACCAGAAGAGTGGATGGTGGAGTTCTTGTCAGAAAACATGGGGCTCTCAGCCTTTGCAGAACACCTCTGGTCAGTGTTGTCACCTGTTTCTCTGTCTTCTTTTTTCTGGATGAGTATATACTGTGCACATGTGTGTGAGAGACTTCCTGGCTGGGGGTGTCAACCAACTTGCCCTTTGGTCCATGGGTCTCTAGACTAAGAGAAGCTGGGTCTGAGTCACATAGATACTACTGGGCATCATATAGAAATCCTTAAGTTTGAGGTTTATGATGGTTAATCCTGATTGTCAGTGACATACCTGGGAAGTGGGAATATGAACCGAAGGATTGTTTCCATCAGATTGGCCTGTGAGCCATCTGTGGGGCATTGTTTTGATTGCTAACTGATGTAGAGGGCCTGTAATACTCTGTGGGGGGTGCTATCCATAGGCAGGTGGTCATGGGCTGTGTAAGAAAGGTAGCTGAGGGCTGGAGAGATGCTCAGTGGTTTAGAGCACTGGTTGCTCTTGCAGAGGACTGAGGTTCAATTCCTACCACTCACAGAGCAGCTAACAACCATCTATAACCTCAGTTCCAGGGGATCTGATGTCCTCTTCTGGCCTCCATGAGCATGGCATGCATGTGCTTACATACATGCAGATAAAACACTTACAAACATGAAAATAAAAATAAATAAAATTAAGAAAATAAGAAAGGTAGTTGAATGCAAGCCTGGGAGCAAGCCAGTAAGCAGCGTTGCTCCATGATCTCTGCCTCAGTTCCTGCCTCCAGGTTCCTGCCTCGAGTTCCTGTTTTGGTTTCCCTTGGTAGGCTATAAACGGTAAGGCAGATGATTCCTTTCCTCTCCATGTTGCTCTTTTATCATAGCAACAGAGAAACAAGCTAGAGCAAGGTTGATGGGAGTTGGGACATTTCCCATGAGAACAGTAAAATTTGAATTTGTGCAAAAGAAGTCTGAATCAAATGCTTAGTGACCGCAAAGAAGGATGGACTGTGCTTGGCACTGAAACTATACACCATTATCCATTCTTCATGTGCTTCTGGACACTGAGAAGACTGCTCCTGTCCTCTCTGTCCACATGGACATGTAACTTGCTCAGTCTCATGAAATAGAAGTGGCACATGACATCTGGAGTAGATATACTGAATTCCCCATGTTCAATACCTGGTCCCACCCTTTGTCTTCCTCCAAGATTAAAGCTGCAGAGATGTGGGGTTGTTTGTTACTGTATGTAACAAACTAATCAAATGTATCTTTATTTATAGCATAAAACTGTAGGAATGACTTTTATAAAATGGACATAATCTGGACTGATGACTTAATCTTTGCAAACTCACTGAATCTTGTATCTGTGATCAGGGCACCTAACCTTGTTTCCTGGAAAGCTGGATTTGCTAATCCATCCCCCAAATGACAATGAATGAATGTTGGTATTCTTAATAATTAATATATCAGACCACCAAAAGACAGTGCCCTATCTTCAATGACTATAGTGAAGGCTGGGAAGGAAGCTTGGCATTGTGTGAGACATTTTAGAACTAGAGATGAAAAGGCAGGGTTGTCCGATAGGATAAAAACTGATCCAACCTTGATTTCCCCAATTGAAGCTGGTGAAACAATTTTGAATAAAATTTGGGGGAGACCTGACTTGAGTGTACAGTTCCAGACAGATATGAGACAGTTCAACCAGTACAGTTCCAGGGCACAGATGATTCTAAGAGATTTCCGAGGGGACTGGTATTCTCTGAGCTTGGGCTCACTCTTAAAAACTAACTTAAGAGGGGCTAGAGGGATGGCCTAGCGCTTAACAGCGCTGACCTCTCTTGCAGAGGACCCAGCACCCACATGGCGGCTGAGAACCATCTGTAACTCCAATTTCAGGCGAACTCCAGTTCCAGGGGAATCCAAGACCCTCTTCTGACCTCTGCGGCATTGCACGACATGGGTGCACAGACCTACATGCAGACAGTACATTCATACACATTAAAAAAAAACTAACTTAAGAATCAAGCTGTTTTATTCAGGTATACATGTAATGTTGGTGTAAGAACGGTACATCAATCATCTCTATATTGATGAGCATCCAATTTATAATTCTGCAGTCCTCAACCCTGAAGAGGAGACTGCTGTTTGGGTATTTGGCTCTGCTGTTCTCCATTTATGAAACGTTTAGTGTTCAAGGCTCAGTCTTGGACACTTTTTCTATTTCCTTCTACACTCCTCCTCTGGCATATAAATGTATCCCATCTAGGCTTGAAATATTATTTAGGCACCAGTGTTATCCAAGTTTAAAACTCTATACCAAACTGTTCCCTCTGTAGCCTATTCCTTCCTGAATGGTGCCTTACACTGCATTGGACCATCAGAACTGAATGGATTATAATTGGCTTTTATTACCTCATAGACGGCAACATAAGAAGTGTAATTTGGGGCTGGAGAGATAGCCTAGTGGTTAAGAGCGTCGACTGCTCTTGCAGTGGACCCGGGTTCGATCCCCAGCACCCACATGGCGTATGAGGACCATTTGTAACTCCAATTCCAGGAGAACTCCAGTTCCAGGGGAATCCGACACCCTCTTCTGACCTCCGTGGCATTGCACAACACGGATGCACAAACTTGCATGCAGACAGTACATTCATACACATAGAAAAAAATAAATAAAATAAAAAAGAAGTGTAATTTGTGTCTCCAAATGTCCTTCTATGTAGATCCATCCACTGGTTTCTGATTAGCCTACCCAGAGACCCATCCTTGGAAGCAACCATCTCTCCACCTCCTGACAGCCATTGGTTGCCAAAAGTTTCTTAGGTTGGGTTGGCCAAGGGTGGTGATCTAAATACCATTAAATTATACTGTATTAAAATCTCAAATATTCAGTAAAAAAGAAAAAGAAACAAATGTAATAATTCAAACCTTGAACAGTGTGATAAGGATGGAAGGAAGGAGAACAGGAAGGTAGATATAAGTTTGATCACATTGCATAAAAAAGATAAGAATGGAAATCAGAATGATATAGCCCATCAGCGGTCTTCTTCAACATTGTATTGATCATATATGGGACTAAGTCCTCAGCAGCTTCCCTGGGATCCTGGTAGTAGCAACCACACCCTGAATCTACCACCCCAGAATTCTCAAATGCTACAAGAATGGCGGCATTTTCAAGGATCCCTTTATCGACAGCCTGTAAATAGGAGCATTGCTTCTCCATGAACTGATTTCTATAGTCACCTGAATCCAAGACCAAAAGCAGAATGAAACAGATCCCAACAGAGCAGGCCTTAGGTCTTCCTTCATCTCCTTTTAGGCCTATGAAATGATAATCAGAGATGAGGCTGGCTGAGGTGGAGGCAGCAGGCAGTGTGACAGAGCCCTGCTGTCCTGCACAGCCTGCAGGAGCAATACAAGCCCTAGGCAGCCATGTCCTCCAACCCTTGGGGTTTCTAGTAAGTGGTTCCAGCATCTCCAGCACATGATCTGACCATGTGCAATTTTCCACTCTGGTCCCCCAACTGCCAGAGTGCCTTGTGTCTCCACTTCATTCTCCCAAACTTCTGCAGCAGAGCTTGTGCTGCTGTGTAAGCTGCCTTGTTTCTACACATGGTCCCTACATATTCTGAGGTCCATTTTTGACTCTTCAGTTCCTTTTACAGTAACAGTCCCACTGCACTGTTAATTCAAAGCACTGACATTAAACAGGTCACCTACCCTCTTTGTTCTTCCACTGTTGCTTTGGCTACTTAGACCTCTACTATTCAATGGGCAGTTTAGAATCCATGTTTCAAGGTCCACGAATAGCCATGGTGAAACTGGAGGATTTAGATTGATTCTGTATTGAGATTGATTTGTAAATTATCAATTCAGGACAACTGTGTCTTGAAATCTATAGTGAGATCACAGTGAGTGAGTTTCTCTGATTTGTTATTAAGCCTGGGGCAGATGCCTTATCTTTGGTACCTGTGCCTCTACCTTACTCTCCTTACCAGAATTTGCTGTGAAAAAGCCATCCTTGCTGAGACCCACAGGATGGCAGTGATTCCGTCCCATGAACATTTTACTAGAACTCTGTGCACTGTGAAATCACTTTCAGTGATCCTTTCCTGGAGCAGTCTTCTCCACTTCCTCCATTCCATCTTGCCCCACTGTTTTTTTCCCCACTTTTCATCTGCTTTGCTCTCTTCCTTACTGGCTTTTCCATGGCTATCGGACATGTAAGGAAACTTTTCTAAGGGCTCTGCTCTAAGATGTTACTCTGCCCTATGCCTTCTCCATAGATGAAGTTATCAGTACCCATGTTTTTTTTTTTTTTGTCTTTTTGAGACAGGGTCTCACTGTAGTCCCAGCTGGCCTGGAATTCACTCTGTAGAGCAGGCTGGCCTTGAACTCATAGAAATCCACCTGCTTCTACCTCCCGAGTGCTAGGATTAAAGGTGTGCGCCACCACACCCAGCTAGTACCAATGTTTTAAAGTACATTCAAATGCCAGTAATCCCCAAAGTTATATTTCCAATCTTGGATTTATTTTTTAACTAAACACTTTACTGACACAATCATCTGGAATTATCATTTTATATTTGATTCATGTACACATTACATGAATATACATACATACATAAAGATCGGAGTAATCTTTAAACTTTGATCATATTTGAACTTTCTTTGGAGCTTCACCTTGGTTTTTAGAACTGATGTCTGTATGACATCTCCACTTGGACATCTCACTGTTACTTCACACACAAGACTAAAATTCCATGCCCCCCTTCTCACCAAATAAGCTTGTCTGCCAATTCTCCTGACATTAGTAAATGATTATTCCATGTCCTCAGTTGACCAAACCAGGGTACTACTCTCACCAGTGATGTAATGGTAGGATTTCTGCCCATAAGTTACCACTGGGGCCACCCATTTTTATCCAGCTGCTCCAGGGGGTCAGTACAGAACAGTTCCCATATGCTTCCCACTCCTTGACAGATTTCTTGGCCTTGCTGTTCACACATGCACCATCATATTTCTCTCTCTCTCTCTCTCTCTCTCTCTCTCTCTCTCTCTTTCTCTCTCTCAAGTCTCTCCATGTCCCCAGCCCTCTGTGACTTGGCAGTCTTCTACCCTTCTGTTTCCTACTGAGACTCACAAGTCTCACACCCTCAATGACCTAATCACTCCTTAAAAGTCAAACCTCCTGACAGTTCCACAGCCTTCCAACAACACTACACTAGGGAGCAAAGCTTTAGCACAGGACTTTTGGGGGAACATAGAATCTAAATTATGGCAATGACATAATGTACTTGTCAAAACTCATGGAACATATAACAGCAAGAGAGAGTCATAATGTAAACCATGAACACTGGGCTGTAACTCTATGTCTGTGCAGGTTCAACTCCAACAGATGCACTACTCTGGAAGGGGATGCTAAGAGTCGGGGATGCTCTGCATGTGGGGATAGGAAGCATGTGAAAGTTGTTCTGTACTTTCCACTCAACTTTTCTGTGAACCCAAAACTGCTTTGAAATAGAGTTGGGTAGGAAACTATTCCTGATGAAAAAATACGTGCAGAGCCACATAAATAGACATTTCCCCTCCAGTAACACTTATTGAACAGGATTTCATCCAATGGGAGCTGAATGCCAGACAGGAAAAAGAAGAGAGGAAGGGAATCAGGGGTAGGAGGGAGTGAGTGAGGAAGGGGAGAACCCAGGGAGGGGTGTTAGAGTACAGCCACAGGAGGTGGAGAAACAGGAGAGAGGAGCGGAGAACCCAGGGACGGGTGTTAGAGTACGCAGAAGAGGGAGGGAGAAACAGGAGAGGAGAGGATGTGAATAAAAATAAATATAGGTTGGGCTCAGCTGCCTTTTTCCTCTTGTTTCCCCTAGATGTTTTCTTTCATGTCTAAGAACTGCCTGACAGTCCCCCTAGGCTCTTTTACTCCACAGCTCCACTCTCCCATGCTCATTTACTTTATTCACTCACCCAAAGAGACAGAACCAGTTAACGGGACTGTTTATAAACAGCAGGAAGCTAGCAGCACATTGATGCTGAAAAGCTGCTCTGACTGCACACATGCAGATAGGGTCTGGACTGCGTGGTTCTCCACTGGAGATAACTGAGAATAGGTGGCTCTGGTCTGGCCCAAGGGGAAGCCAAGGTTCAAACAGTGCATCCTGCCTGCTAGTAAAATATGCTTTTAATGAAGCCATGCTTCACATGTGCATCAACAGACACACTAAGATGACTAATTTCAGCTCTATAAGTCTTGAAACTTACAACTTATGTTGGAAATCTGTTCATAACATGTGCTTAAGAAAACAAACAAAAATGGCCAGTAGAAAAGTCCATATTAGGAAACAGAACTTTCTAGTCAGTTACTCATATGAACACAGCAATGGTGACAGCCTGCATAGGTCCCATGCAAACCCAAACCAGAAAAGCAACCCAGAATAGACACGAGGAAGTGGGTAAGAAGTTCTAATCCCACTGAAGGAAACTGTGGCAACTGCAGGCTGCTGGGAGGGGCAGAGACAATCTCTTTCAAGTACAGGATTCTTGCAGATTAACCAGGCTCTGTGTACAGACCCACAGTGAAGGACATTTGGGGACACAAATTAGATTCTATGAATATATATATATGTATATACATATATATGTTAGAGTATATCAAATTGGGTGGGGACAATTAGGGGAAATGTGGATAGGGGAGGAGAATCTAAATACCATCAAATTATATTTTATGAAATTCACAAAAATTCAATTAAAAGAAGTAAAAAATAAACAGAATAAAGACAACAGAATACCAAAAAGAGACTATCCTAAGCTGTTTAGATCATTAATTCATTGCTGACAGCAGATGAACAAACTGCAGAATAATAAAAAGGGAGAATTTCTATGACTGTCAGACTGTGCTAATCAGAGGACCAGGAGGCAATACATGCCATAATTTCCCATCTCTCCAGAGAAGAGTGATGCATTTAACAAATGGATCTGGAAGAGAAGATCCTCCCTATTCACAAATAAATTATGGATAAGATATACATATAAGAAAATTAACTGTAAATATTATAAAAATTCCATTTGAATATGTGTATGAATGTCATGAAGACCTGCTTAGAAATTGTAAAACATGTCAAGTAACAAAGAAGGTGATAGGAAGATGGGCACGGTAGTGCACACCTGCAATTCCACCACCCAGGAGACTGAGATAAAGTTACTTTGAGGGGTTCAAGGCAACACTGGGCTACATAGTGGGTGTCAGGCCAGTCAGAGGTGCATAGCAAGACTCTATCTCAAACAAACAAGTCCAAACACACAAACAAAACAAGAAAATGAAAGAAATATGCAACACCATGGTTTTGCTATGGAAAAACACATAACACAAAAAGACCTTAACCTACTTAGAATAATAGCGGGAACAAATACCCAGGCAAAGTTCTAAAACCCTTCTGAAGAGAGAACTGTGGCAGCCTGTTAACATATAGACAAATGGGGGAAGAGAAACCTGGGCATAGGACAGGAAGAAGCAGTTCACAGGAAAGGAGATCAGACAGCCGTGTTCCTCCTCAGAAGCAGTCATGAGAAGCACTGCAGTGGCCACTGCAGAATCATTTTCATGTTTCTGACATGATGCCTATATTTTCTGTGGGAATGTTAATTTCTGAACTCTGTTTGGACAGTAATCTGTAGAAAGTTATTCAAATTCAAAACGCGCCCTTGTTGACTCAATGGTCCCACTTGGGGAAATATAATTTATAGAAATAAAAGCATTAGTACATTGGAGGGTGTTTGAAAAATTTTGAAGTGATGGGGAACACTGGAATGCTTTCCAGTGGGGGAATATTTGATAAACTGTAGATATTCAGATGTGAATGTTACATGGCATTTAAAAAGGGTTGGACTTAAACTACTGATGGGGAAGCCTGTCCATACTGTGTGTACTATGGTGTAGTTTTCTAATGAAAACTCAGAGTGACATGTAGAGAGTAAATAGTTGTCTGTAAAAGAACACGATCATATTCATATTTACAACTGTAAGGACAAGTGTAGCTGGCTATTTGCATATAATATTAGCTCAGGCAAGCATACACTGAATACCATTATTAATGCTATTCAATTAATTTAGAAAAATTCATTATCTTTTTGATGAAAGTTAACTGAGTATTTTGGTAAAAGGTGATGGTTTTCCAGGGAAACCAAGTGAACTGTCAGAGGGGTTGGGTGAGCAAGACCCAGTAGGAACCCGGATGTAGAGCACCTGTGATCTGTGCGTGGAGGGGAACAGGGCTGAAGGAAGGAGGCTGAAGTCCAGTAGGGAGGTGTTCAAGCCCACGGCTCACAGCTCACAGTCCGAGTCAGAGTCCTTATCTTCTAGCTCTGTGACTAGCATCTTGATAGTAAAGAAGAGAACAAGTTGGTGGCAGTGGGAGATCAAAGCACACATCAAGTAAGAATAGAAAGGAGGAATTCCAGGCCTCAATGTATGTGAGTACCAAAGGTGCTCCGGGTGTATGTAAAACAACATTCTTTTTGTCTATTAGGTAAAACCTTCAGAATATATTTAACCTAGCAGACCACTGGCTTTTACCAACTCAAAGATAAGCATGTTGTCAGATAGCATTTGAAACCTATAGCAGAGACTTCCCTAGCCTGCTGTGACTAACCTACTGGATATTTTCACCAATGTATTTGATAAATGCATTGACTTATGACTATCTTTTTGTTATGTGAGTATTAAAATCTCATGTAGCCACTTCATTGTGGAACTTGCCGTTCAGGAAAACCTGAATCCATGTTCTCAAGCCATGCTCGTCACATTTGACAGAACAAACTCTCAACTTTCTTGGAACAAAAGCTGTGCTTTGTGTCAACATTCTGGAACAAAAGTGTGGAGGAAGTATGTCAGTGGAGAAGCTTTGTGGCAGCACTGCTGAGGGGGAAGAACTGCAGGTGGACACATGTGTCTGGAGGAAAGTATACAGAGCAGAAGCGGTCAGACTTGAGTCTTGGGGCACAAGAAGCACCATAACACTTATGGTATTCCTTCAGTGTGAGCTCAGGAGTTGCTGCAAGTTTGGGAACACAGGCTAGGGTGGTGGAGCTTGAATGCTCAGAGGCCCTCTTTGGCTGGTGTTCTATGTGCAGATGGCTGGGGCGGGGTGGGAAGTGGGAGGAAGGAGAGGAGCTGGGAGATGAGTCAGAAGGCCTCTGCCTCATCCCCAGGGAGGAGAAGGGTCCAGGAGGATGGCAGCAGTGAATGATGAAAAAGGGGCTTAATTCTGTATATAGCTTGAAAACTCAAGTTAAAAAAAATCCAAAAAGAATGAAATAAACAAGGGGGAAAGGAATTAGAAGAGATGAAACAAATAAACAGAAAGTACTTGATAAGATGGGTGAATGTAAACCCAATGTGACACTAATTAAATTAAATGTAAAGAGACAGATGCTCTAGTTAAAAGCAATAAGTTGGCAGGCACATATAAAAATTCAACTGTAGATTGGTTATAAAAGACATCTAAGATATGATGATACAGAAGGATGAAAATAGAAGAGTAGGAAGAAATGCAGAGGGTAAATTCCAACCAATGGAAGCTGGTGTAGCCGTGTTAACAACAGTCAGAATGGACTTTGAGGTAGGAAGCATTTGCTGGCAATGAAAAAAAGTCCTCTACGATTTGAATATACCACTAAAAAATTCACCCTGAACACTTATCGAAACATGCTCTGGCCTAGTTAACGTTCTATTGCTGTGATAAAACACTCTGACCAAAACCAGCTTGGGTAGGAAAAAGTTTATTGGTCTAACACATCCTGACCACAGTTCAACATTGAGGGACCTGAGGGCAGGAACTGCAGGCAGGGCCTGAAGCACAGAGCAGGAGGAATTCTGTTTACTGGCCTGCTTCCTCTGGCCTGTGCTCAGCCTGCTTTACTACACAACCTACAACTACCTGTCTTAGGGTGGCACTGCTCACAATGGGCTGGGCCCTCCCATATCATTAACGATTAAGAAAATGCCTCACAGACATGGGCACAGGCCAATACCTTAGTTGCAGGTCCCTCTTCCCAGGCATGTTGATTTGACAACTGAAGTTATCAAGCACATGCACCCAAGAGGTTCAGATTGCAAAACACTGTGCTTCTGAGTGAGTGTGGTAAATGCATGTACGTGCATGTTTATATATGGTGTGTCTCCTTGTGTGCTCATCGATGCCAGAAGTCAACATCTGGTGCCTACAGCTATTGCATTTATTTATTTATTTATTTATTTATTTATTTATTTATTTATTTATTTATAGAGATCTTACTACATAGTCCTGGTTGTCTTGGAATTTGATATGTAGACCAGGCTCTGTCTGCCTCTTGAGTGTTGGGATTAAAGATAGGCACTGCCACCTCTGGCTGCTCCACCTTATCTTTTGAAACAAGGTTTCTCAATGAACCAGGAGTTCAAGGTTTCTGCCAGACTGGCTGGCCTACAAACCCCTATATCTTCCTGTTTCTGACTTCTCTGCACCAGATATACAGAAATATGCCACCATGTCCAGATGTTATGTGGGTGCTAGGGATATAAACTCAGATCCTCATGCACTTTGCCCACTGGGAAAATCTGTCTAGCCCTTGCAAAATACTTTAATACACAGAACATCATACTATGGGGGGCAAAACAGCATTTTAAAAATCTTTCAAAGGATAAAATAATATAATAAAAGGGTACTTGGGTTGGTTCCATGCCTTTGCTATTGTGAAGAGAGCTGCAATAAACATAGATGTGCATGGATATTTGCAGTAGGATGAGTCTTATGGGTATAAACCCAGGAGTGCTATGGCTGGGTCAGGTGGTAGGCTCACTTTGAGTCTTTTAAGAGTTCTCCACACTGCTTTCCACAGTGGTTGTACAAGTTTACATTCCCACCAGCAGTGGATGAGTGTTCCCCTTTCCCTACAACCTCTCCAGAATTTGGTGTCTTTTGTTTTTTGATCTTAGCCAGTTGTATTGGAGTGAGATGATATATTAGGGCGGTTTTGGAGTGAGATGATATCTTAGAGTGGTTTTAATTTGCATTTTCTTAATTATTGATGTTTTTAAGATGTTTCTCAGCCATCTTTACTTCCTGAACAAGTCTGTTCAGCTCTTTATTCCATCTTTTGAGTGAGTCATTTGATTTCTTACTTGTTTGTTTTTTGAGTAGTTTATATAGTCTCAATGTTAGTGTTTTGTCAGATGTATCACTGGTGAAGGTTTCCTCCCACTCTGTGGGTTTTCTCCTCACTTCCTTGATTGTTTCTTTCACTGTACAGAAGCTTTTGAGTTTGATGAGGTTCCACTTGTCAGCTGTTGACCTTATTTCCTATATGGCTGCTGTTTGATTTAGAAAGTCTTTTCCTAATCCTATGTTTTGTAGATTGCTACTGACTTTATCTTCTCTTTTTTTTCTGACTTTATCTTCTATCACCTTTGGGTTTCAGGCTGAGGTTTTTGATCCACTTGGAATTGATTTTTGTACAGGGTGAGAGGTAGGGGTTTGATTTTGTTCTTCTACATATGGTGATCCCGTTTTGCCAGCATCATTTGCTAAAGATGCTATCTTTCCTCCAATGAACTTTTTTGGTCCCTTTATCAAATATGAGGTGGCTGAAATTGTATGAGCTCAAGTTTGGATCTTCAATTTTGTTCCATTGGTCAACGGGTCTATTTTTTGTGCCAGTACCAGGCTATCTTTATGACTATAGTCCTGTAATATAGTTTGAAATCTGGTAAGGTGATCCCCCTGTATTGCATTTTTCACTGAGGGCTGCTTTAGCTATTCAGGGTCTTTTGAACTCCTAAACATGTATTGGGGATAACATTCAGTTTATTCCTGGAGGACATAATTCTGGTACATATATGACATTTATATAGGCATATTTTGGAGTAATATAACTGGGAGGGAACCACAACAACATAAGGACTGGGCCAAAGAATGGACTGATATAGTTAAATTCTGCCCCAAACAATAAACCTTTGCAGAGAAAAACCTTAAAAAGACTGAGAAAAAGATGCCAGACAAGTTTGGCAGAATGCATGAACTGGGGTGGGGTGGGGGGAAGGGAAAGGGGAATATGTCTAAACTGAACTGAAAAATGATGTTTGAAATACACAAAACATCGATAAAAGTATTGTATTAAAATAATATAATAAAAGGTATATTCTTTGATTATACTACAAGTAAAGCAAAAGAGATTACCAGCAAGCCTTGATATGGTTAGAAGATTTAACATCATCAAACAACTAGAAGATTTGCCTCAAAAGTTAAGGCGGTGGAGTGGCAGTGGGGTAGGGTTACAGAGGAAACAAGACTGGCTGAGGCTTGATCACTTTATGAGCTAGGCAATAGGTCGAGAAGGATTCCTTTACTGTCCTATGCATATTTGTAGATATTTAATATTTTCCATAGTTCAGTGTTAGAAAATATATTATATAAAGTCAGTAGAAAAAATCATTATGAAAAATACAATTGAAACATTGAGTGAGAGAAGAAAGCATAACTGAAATAATAAAACAGAGCAAATGATAAAATATTTGTGCCACAAACTGTGGAATTCAAAAAAGTGATAGAGGGAACTTTCATTGCTTTGGATATTATATTAATTTCTTATCTTGTTGATGCACCAAGATACCTGGCAAAAGTGACTTAAGGAAAGAAATATTTATTTTGGCTCTCAGTTCTAGTGTACTATCTATCATGATGGGAAAAACTTAAGAATAATGGTTGATGTGTGGGAGAGTATAAGCTGGCAAGCAGGACATTATCAATATCACAAATGAAAAGGAGTGGCACCTCTCAGATGCTACACACACACACGCCTTTAATCCTAGCACTTGGGAGGCAGAGGCAGGTGGATCTCTGTGAGTTCAAGGTCAGCCTGGTCTACAAAGTGAGTTCCAGGACAGCTGGGACTACAGGGATACCCTCTCTCGAAAAGACAAAAAACCCCCCATAGCTTATTAAACATGACATGGTGAAACAGAAAATTTGAGCAGGATATTTTACTCTGCTTCTACATCTTTTAAAGAAATTGTATTTATCATGAAAATCCTTAAGTTAAAACCAAAATAGACAAAGATTCAATGCTACCAGACAAACTATAAAAACAGTTTCTAAAGTCTGTATGAATCTAGCCTACCTGTGACACCCAAAATCAGGACAAAGCATTAAAAGAAGATCATGGATTCACAAACCACTGTGAACAAAATTACAGTCATTCATGCAAAATACTAGTTGAATCCTACTATACTACAGGAGAAGAATTAATACCAATAAAATATATTTCAAGAAAGGTTGGGTTAATGATTAAAAGCTAACAAACATTATTATTTCAGGATAGAAAAAAGAAGTTAACCAACTTTAACAGCTATTCATCATTTTCCAAATCCTGAAAATTTGGAGTTAAAAAAGTCACTGAATAGGGAATGGTTATTTTTTTTAAACTTTACATCTGCCCAGAATCCTCTCTGTTATGTGGTCATAGCACAAGACCAGAGCCAGTCCCCTGCCCACGTGGCTGGACCCTGTAGGAGACTCCCAGCTTCCATGAGGCTCTGGCTATTCTGCCCAGGGACCCTCTCTACTAGGCCCCCAACCCATGTAGATGGACTCTGTAAGGGATCTGGCTTCCTCCTGCCTCTACACCCCTCAGGGCTCCTCTAAGGTACCCAGCCCATAGCCTTGCCTTGGGACTCTGGCTCAGTGAGTTAAAAAACTGTAGAAAGGCAATACCAACAGCCTAACTCCAGATGGCCAGATCCTACCATAGAAATACAAGCAATAAAAATTGGGACAATATGTCCCCTGACTCAATTCACCAAAATTATAGTCCCCAAGAATAACTTAGATGTAATTCAAGACAGAGAATTCAAACAAGAAATTATTAAGACACTCAAAGAATTTAAAGAATTCAAATAGGACATGAAAATACATGTGACAGGACTTGAAGGGGGCCAAATAAACTCCTTATAAAAGTCTAAGAAATCACAAACAAAAATAGCTGAATAAAATAATAGATAAGTCAGATGTGAAAATTGAATCTAATAATGAGAAATACTGAAGAAAACTGAAACTGAAATGAAGCTGGAAATGAAAACTCAATCAGTCTTAATTAAAATTCAGTTGAAAGCCTAACAAGCAGAATGGACCATGTATAAAACAAAATATCAGGGTTTGAAGAAAAGGAATTATATCACTCGATCAAAGAAAATAATAAATTAAAAAAACACAAATGGACTATTCTAGAACTTTGGGATATTATTTAAAGAGTAAATATGTAAGACACAGGTATAGAAGTAGGAGAAAAATTCCAAGTCAAATGCATAAAAGTATTTTCAATAAAATCATAGTATAAAATGTCTTGAACTTAGGAAAGAAATGTCTAACCAGCTACAAGAGGCACACAGAACACCAAACAGCATCAGAAGAGAAACTGCTCATAACCATATTATAGTTAAAACACACACTGACAGAACAAAGAAATGGTACTGAAAGCTGAAAGAGAGAAAGCTGATGTCACATATAAAGGCAGGCCCATTAGAACAACAGCTGATTTGCCAATGGGAACTTTAAAGTCAGAGGAGCTTATAACAAAATGCTTCAAGTTCTGAAAGAACATAGATATAAAGCACACTATTCTGCTCAACAAAACTATCCATCATAATTGAAGCCAAAAAACCTTTCAATGATAAAAAACAGGGTAAAGGAATTTATGACCACCAAAGCAGAAATACTGGAATACTTTAAGAGAAGGATAAAGGCTGGGCGTGGTGGTGCATGTCTTTAATCCCAGCTCCCAGCACTCAGGAGGCAGAGGCAGGTGGATCTCTGTGAGTTCAAGGCCAGCTTGGTCTACATAGTGAGCTCCATGTCAGCTGGGACTAAAGAAAGACCCTGTCTCAAAAGACCAAAAAACAAAACAAAAAACAAACAAACAAAAAAAACAACAAAAAAAGGCAAAGGTTAAAAACACTCAAGAGGCTAAAGGAAAAAAAAAAGAATGATGCTTGCGTGGTGATTATGTAAAGTAGGACTAACAAAAGCAACCAAATGACAGCACAATACATATCTATCAATAATAACTGAATGTGACTGAACTTAATACTCTTATCAAAAGACATATGATTGGCTAGCCAATTAATTAGAAAACAGGGCACATTTTTGTGGGCTGGAGAGATGGCCTAGCGGTTAAGAGCACCGACCGCTCTTACAGAGGACCTGGGTTCGATCCCCAGCACCCATATGGTGGCCGAGAACCGTCTGAAACTCCAATTCCAGGAGAACTCCAGTTCGAGGGGAATCCGACACCCTCTTCTGACCTCCGCAGCATTGCACGACACGGGTGCACAGACCTGCATGCAGACAGTACATTGATACACATACAGAAATAAATAAAAATTAAAACAACAACAACAACAACAAAAAAAAACAAGAGGCATAGTTTACTTTCAAGGAAAGCCAATACCTTAGAGTAAAGCAATGGGAAGTAAAAGGCTATGCCAAGCAAATGGGACCAGGAAATAAGCAGGCATAACTATTCTAATAGATTTCTAGGTAAAAATAAACAGCAGAGATAAAGAAGATCACTTCATTTTGATCAAGAGAACAATCCACCAAGAGACATTACAATTCTAAACATACATACACACACCAAACGGGAGTATCCAGTTTCATAAAACAAATACTATTAGGGATTAAGCCACAGGTTAACCCCAACATAGTAATAGTAATAGCTTCTTTCAGTAATGGATAGGCTTTCAAGGAAAAAAAAAAAAAACCATAAAGAAACATTGATACCAAATGGACCTAACAGATATCTACAGAATATTTTCCCCAAACACTACAGAAACATCATTTTCAGCAGTTTGTTAAAATTCCTCTAAAATAGACCACATACTGGGACATAAGTCAAATCTCAACTAATTTAGGAAAAATGAAATAACTTCGTATATTCTACCTGACCACAATGGCATAAAGGTTGAAATCAGTTTTTAAAGAAACTCCACAAAATACACAAACTCATGGAACTAAACCACACATGAGTAAATGAAGAATGGTTCACTGAGGAAATCAAGAAAGAAATAAAAAAAAATTCCTGGAATTAGATGAAAAGAAGACATAACATACCCAAACGTCTGAGATGCAATAAAAACAATTTTAATAGGGAAATGTAGAGTTCTAAGAAGCTACACTAAATAATCAGAAAGAGCACAACTAAATGACTTAATGATAATGATGTATGCCAGGAATTTGGCAGAAGAAGAACAAAACAAACCCAAATCCAGTAAATAAAAACAAAAACCATCAAACAAGGGCAGAAGTTAATGAAATAGAAACAACAACAACAAAACAAAAACAATAAAAAATCAATGAAATGAATCGTTGGTTCTTTGAAGCTTCCTTATACAACAACGTTTGATGCACACAGAAGGCCACAACTGGCTAAGTTTTAGAGAAGAAATTTTGGAGTGCTTGTCCCTGGAAAGGACTCCTATATTAAATTTCAGAGACCATGGCTCAGAGACCCCTGTGGAAAACGGGGCAGAAAAACTTTAAGAGCCAGAGTTGGTGCATGGACACAAGAAAACAGAGGCTTTCAGGCCTCTGGGAACTTATGCATATGAACTTGCAACAATGGTGACAGCATGCACAAGACCCATGCTGATTCAGAAAAAAACCCAGCACAGAATGAGGGAAATGGGCAGCAGGCCCCAACCCTAGCCCCAGCAACCATTGTCAACTTCAGCTTTTCTTTTTTATTCTTTTTACTGTGCACTAAACTTTTGGTTTTATTTTTATTTTGGCATGCCTAATTAAAGTACACACGTACTGATTTAGAAATATGGGTATTTTGATGATATAGTCAAATGTTTTATAAATTTGGGTACCATAATTATTTTTAAATCTATTAAACACTATCCCTAGGTCTATTAAATATTTCACAAAACACTTAAATACTAATTGCTTATACAAAACAACATCTAAGCTGGTTGTGTAAGAATTCCATTTATTAAATATCTTTTTTTTTTTGGTTTTGGCTTGCTTGCAAGGAATTTTAAGGTATTCATTTGTCTGATTTAAAGTTTTTTAGTTTAAAAATAACAAAAAATAATCTGAACAAAAGGTAATAATAAGATATTGTTTATTAAAATCTATGATATATAATTAAATATGTATGCATGCTCAACATAAACTTATGTTTCCTAAAAGTAATTTACTTGATATCAAATTTGCTTATAAGTAAAGTCTCATACCAACTAAAACTGTTAAATTAACCAAAAATTTTTTTTCAGGTCAAAATGTTATTTCTTTGATCCTTATCTTAATCCTGGTTCCACAACATGGTTCCTATTCTTCAAAAATATAAACAAAGTCTCTCTCTCTCTCTCTCTCTCTCTCTCTCTCTCTCTCTCCATATACAGAGAGATGTAAATAAATATTATACTTAGTAAATTCTCACAAGTGGTAATTTTTTTGTGAATGTTATCATATATATTCATTATATATTAATACAATATAAAAGGGTTAAAAGGTTGATGATAAGGCTCTCTTGACGGTACTTATTGAGAGATAGGCTTTCTGCTCTAGCCTTGGCCACCATGCCTCCTGCCACAATGGACTCTGATTCCCTGGAACCATCAATCAAAGCCGCCAAGGTCAGGCAAAGTGCACAGGGACATCCCTGAATAAAGAAGGCCCTGAAAGGCCATTGCGTGAAGCTGTGAATGTGAAGCCTGGTTGGCAGCGGAGACCCCAAGAAGACATTCGAGATGCCAGAGCTGTGAGATATTTGCCAAGGAGAGCTGCATACAGGGATTGGTAGTTACCTAAGGAAGAGAACCATGCGGCATGCAATCCTGGAAGAGCTGAGCCATCTAAGCCCTTTGGAAGTAAATTCCCAGAAGTTGCATATGGAGCTACTGGACTTGGTGTTTGCCCTGCTGGTTTTTGGTCTTGTTTTGGTCCAGTACTTCCTCACTATGCCTCTATTCTTCCCTTTTGGAACGAGAATGTGCATTCAGTTACACTGTATGTTGGGAGTATGTAATTTGCCTTTTGATTTTTCAGGAACTTACAGTTAAGAGATTGGCTTGTGTCTCAGAAGAGATTTTGAACTATAGACTTTTGAATAGAATTGAGACTGGTAAAGACTATGGGACTTTTAAGGTTGGACTAAATGCATTTTATATGGTCAGGAGCCTATGGGGGTCAGGGAGTTGAATGTGGTGGTTTGAATGAGAGTGTCCCCCATAGGCTTTAAGTATTCAGAGATTTTGTTTCCAGTTGGTGTCACTGTTCTTGGAAGTCTTAGAAGATGTGTCCATGTGGGTTGTGCTGGATAGCTTTAGTGTCAACTTGACACACCTGGGTTGAGGGAGCCTCAATTGGGGAATTGGCTCCATTGGATTGGCCTGTGGTCACATCTGTGGAGTATTATCTTGATTGTCAAGTAGTGTGGGAGGGTCCAGCCCACAATGAGTGGTGCCACCCTGGGCAGGTTGTTGTGTACAGTATAAGAAGGCAGGCTGAGCATGAGCCAGGGGAGCAAGCCAGTGAACAGCATTCCTCCATGGCCTGTGCTTCAGCTCCTGCCTCCAGGTTCCTGCCCTGAGTTCCTGCCTTGGGCTCCCTAAGTGATGAACTGTGACCCAGGAGATGTAAGCTGAATAAACCCTTTCCTCCCCAAGTTGGTGTTGGTCAGAGTGTTTTGTCACAGTAATGGAAGACAAACTAGAACAGAAATTAGTATCAGAGAGTGGGCTATTGCTGTGACAGACCTGATGTTGGTGTTTTGGGGAAAGATTGTAGAGGCGTTTGGGAACTTGGGCTGGGAGATCATTGAATGCTCTAAAGATTTGTTCTATGGGCTTGGAGCAGTTTTGCTCAAGGAGTTGTAGAAGATGGGGGCCTGGCTTGTGAAGTTTCTAGTTTCAAGGAAGCAGAGATCATCAGGACTGTTATATCTGTGTGTTCTGCGTCAGCTGGGGCTGAAGAATCAGCTGTAAGTAACAAGAGACCAGAACTTGAAGTGAACCCTTTGCTTTTACTGGGACAATTGATGCTGGTTAGCTGGGGCTGAAAAATCAGCTGTTTTTTTGTAAAAGTAACAAGAGACCAGCATCACTGTGGTGAAATTCTGGGAAAAATTTCTTCATGTCAGCACACGGACCTGTGGATCCAGAAGGGCCCCAAGCCTCCATGTCTCAATCACACCCCGCCAGAAGCAGGATTTGGTATGTGTGAAGAGTCTCATATATGTTCCGGTGTTGAAGCATGAAAGGGATTTCACAGAGAACAGCTGAGGCCGGGGAACCATGATAGGTCAGAAAGGCCACTGGTCAGAGTGTGGCCTTGTTCAGTGAAGACCTCAGGATTCTAGAGGTCAGGAAGAGAAGCTGAGGTTTTGCCTTCAGGACGAGGTCAGAGGCAACCTTCAGTTCAGTGCGTGATCCCAGTGTTTTGCAGATGCCGGGGGAGTGGGGACGATACCAGAGTCGGGCAGGTGGTGGAATGGAGTTGCCTGAGCTGCTGAGTTTGAGCTGTGTGTACCACAGATGGTCAGAGAGAGAGAGACGGGGAGCGGACCCAAAACCCTTTGGAGCCCAGAAGATTGTGAGTGAGGCCAGATGTCCACTTGAGCTACTTGCTGGACTTTGAGTTTTGTTGATCGTGGCCTGATTCTTCCCTTGAAATAAGACAGTACTTGTTTTGGATTTTACAGCAGCCCACAGTTAAGAGACTTTTAAGCTGTGAACTTTTAAGAGTTTGGACATTTTAAGGGACCTGTGGGGCTTTAAGGTTTTACTGTCTTAGGTTCTGATTAGTAAGTTAACATCTTAGTACTTGGGGATAAGAACTGGAAGGTGATGGTTTATATGATGTGTTTCGTGGGTGTCAAGTTGACAAGGGGTCCAATTGCGCTGGATAACTTTAGTGTCAACTTGACAGGAATTGGCCCTGTGGCCCATCTGTGGAGTATGTCTGATTGTCAAGCAAGTGGGAGGGCCCAGCCCAAAGTGAGTGGTGCCACCCTCGGCAGGTTGTGTGTGTACCGTTAAGAAGGCAGGCTGGGCATGAGCCAGGAGGCAAGCCAGTAAACAGACATTCCTACCATGGCTGGTGCTTCAGCTCTGCCTCCAGGTTCCTGCCCTGAGTTCCTGCATTGGCTCCCTAAGGATGAACTGTGACTCACGGAGTAAGTGTAAGCTGAAATAAACCCTTTCCTTCTGTATTAGTAAGGGTTCTCTAAGAAACAGACCAAGCAACAGGCTGAATATATTAGCTATATAACAATTTTTGTGTTTGCTCACATGACAGTAGTTCAGGATTCCAACAGTAGCTCACCACACTGGAAAGGCCAAGACGAAGAATCCAGGGATTCTCTACTTTTAATTATTATATCAGTCCGCAAGCTGGATGTCTCAGTAGTTCCCCAAATCACAGTGGCTGAAGGCCCAAATGGGTTCCAGGAGCATCTGCCAGTCTCAGTACATCCTGGGATCCGAAAGGGTTTTGATCACAGCGCGAAAGACAAACTCACCAGATGAGAGAGGCAGCCGCAGAGGAGAAAAAGGGACCAGCTCCTTCTGCCATGGCCTTGAAATTACTGCCTGCGGCAGAGAGGTAACACCCACATTTAGGTGTGGGCTCATCGGGTTGGGCGGTCAATCAGGAAGACCCTTTTCTCTTATTTGTCCTTAGTCCATCAAGTTGGCACCCAGTATTAACCATCACAATCACCTTCACTTGTCAACTTGAACCCAATAAATAGCCTCTCCTTAGAATTATGCTTAAATGTCATTGCAAACATGCAGGGTCATTAATCACCTAACATGTATAAGTATCTCATGTAGCAATAGCAAAGCATTATTATCTTAGAGTAGGTGGTAATGTCCTTGAAAGAACTGTAGTCCCTCAGTATCTAATAGCCTAAAATGACGACGACTTAACTAATATCTCAGTTTGCACATTCAAAAGGGGAACAACACAAGTATCACTTAATATGATATATAAACAAGCCCATTCTTAACCAAATAGGACAAAAGTTGCAACAGGAGAGGTCAGATATCTATTATATCCATTATATGTTTTTATTATCTATTATAAATTCATTATGAATACCTATATAATCCACATGTTCTGCAACTGGTCCGCATGGACTCAGCTGATATTTATGACTACCTTCTTCTACACATTCTGTATTTTCCCTCCACCTCAGCAAGCACCTCTGCAGGTCTTGGCTATTTCCCCGGAGGAGTGGACCATACCTATCCATCCCTGAAGGGTCTGGGCCTTTATGTTGTCCTGTTGGGTTTGGCTTGTTGGAGTTGTCCCATTGACCTTAAATCATAGGACATGGTGCACCAGAAGGCCCCTACAGATCTCCTGACCTTCCAGAAAAATCTTCCTTGCCCCATTGTGGAGAAAAAGTCCAATTTCCCCTGGGTAGTCTGGATCAACCACTCTCCTACACTGTTATTCCTTCCTTAGCCTGTTGGCTTAAAGGCAAAGGAGAGTAGAACCCAAATGGCCAGGGGGAGTCTATAGCTTCCGTTCAATGGAATAGTTTGCTGTATTCCTGGCAAAAGCACTCCCCCATTGGAGCCAACACATCTAGACCAGCAGAACACAAGGTCGTGGGTACAGTGAAGCAAAATTTTCCTACTGCGTCACTAGTGGTGATAGTGAGTGGAATGTTCCCACTTGCTACTCCTTGGTTCCTGCCCATGAATTCTGGCTATAGGAGAAACAGTACCATATAAGTGGACGCTGATTCAAAGCATATACTGCTTGATGGAGAACCTTGCCCCAGCCCTCCAGGGTATTGCTACCAATTGGTGCTGTAACTGTGTTTCAAGAGGCCATTCCATCGTTCTATAAGCCAGCTTCTTCTGGGTGTGGGGAACATGTAAGACCAGTGGATACCATTACATGGGCCCACGTCCCACTTCTTGGCTGTTGAAGTGAGTCTTGGTAGAAGCAATGCTGTGAGAATACCCATGCTGGTGGATAAGGCATTCTGTAAAGTGCCCTGGATGGTATAGTTTTGGCAGAAAAGAAGCATTTGTGCATGGAAAGGCAAATCCATAACCAGACTAAATATCTATTCCTGTAAGGACAAAAAGGCTGTCCTCTCAATGATGGAATGTTCCAATGTAGTCAACCGCCACCAGTTGCTGGCTGGTCACCCCGGGGAATAGCCCCATATCGGGGCACAATGTTGGTCTCTGCTGTTTGGCAAATCTGGCACTCAGCAGAAGCTGTAGCCAGATCAGCATTGGTGAGTGGAAGTCCATGCTGCAAGCCCATGCATAACCTCCATCTCTGCCTCCATGACCACTTCGTTCATGGGCCCATTGAGCAACAACAGGGATAGCTGGAGAAAGGCTGACTATCCACAGAACGAGTCACCCGATCTACTTGATTATTTAAACTATCCTCTGCTGAGATCACCTTTGATGAGCATTTACATGAGACACACGTATCTTACATCCTTTGCCCATTCAGAAGAGCTCTCATCCACATACTTCTTCCCAATGTCTTTCTCACCGTTTCCAGTCCTGGCTCCTTCCAAGTCCTCACCATCCAGCCCAACCATGGCTACAGCCCATGAACAGTATATAATCGAACCTCTGGCCATTTTCTCACTTCCAGGCAAAAATGCACAACCAGGTGCACTCCCCAAAGTTCTGCCCACTGTGAGACTTTCCTTCACACAGGTCCTTTAGTGGTTGTTTCAAGAAATGGTTGTAATGCTGCAGCTGTCAACTCTGAGATGGTGCCTGCATAACGTTGCGGAACCTCAGTAAATCCAGGCCCTAGTCTGCTCTTCCTCAGGTCAACTGATCATAGGGCAAACCCCATGAAGCCATAGGTGCATGCTTGAGCACAGGAGGCATTGTAACAGAGTGGGAACCATAGGCATTTGGGCAGATTTCTTCATTGTAAACTTGCTTGTGGCCCCCAGGGGCCCTGCCCGGGCCCTGTCCATATGTACCACTTCCATTTGAGAATGGACTGTTGCTGTGCATGTCCTACTTTTATGGTCTGGCTGGGTCAGATAACACCCAGCTCATGATGGGAGCTCAGGTGCATGGTGACTTGGTGGCCCATTGTCAAACGTTCAGTTTCCACTAAGGCCAGATACAAGGCTAAGAGCTCTCGTCTCTCAAAAGAGAAGAATAGTGTTTTGCAGATGAAGGTAGAGCCTGCTCCAAATCCCAAGGGCCTCCGCTGTTATTCCCCTATGGGAGGCCTGCCACAGACTCCAGAACAGCATCTCTATCTGCCACTTATACCTCAAGCACCATTGGGTCTTGCTGGATCATATGGCCCTAGGGCAGAGCAGCCTGCATCTGCACCTGACCTGTTGAAGAGCCTTTTCTCTGTTCCAAGCCCCACTCCAATAGTTTGCTGTCCTTCGAGTCACCTGGATATATGGGTCGTAGTAACACACCCAGATGAGGAATTGCTGATCAAGAATCCAAAAAGGCCCACCAAATCTTGTGCTTCTTTCTTGGTGGGAGGGAGGGCCAGGTTGCAACAACTTAGTTTCTTTACCTAAGAAGGAATGTCTCTGCATTCTCCAAACCACTGAACACTTCCTAGAAACTTCACTGAGGTAGATGGCCTTGAATTTTAGTTGGATTATTTCCCATCTCTCATGCGCATATGGCTTTACCAACAAGTCTAGACTAGCTCTACCTCCTGTTCACTGGGTCCAATCAGCATAACCATCATCAATATAGTGGACCAGTGTGAATTTTGTGGAAGAATCAGGTGATCAAGATCCTTCTACTAGTTATGGCACAAGCTGGAGAGTTACACAACACCTGAGGTAAGACAGAAATGTATACTGTTGGCCTTGCAGCTGAAAAGCAAATTGCTTCTGGTGTCCTTATGAAACAGTATTGAGAAGAAAGCATTTGCCAGGTCAATAGCTGCATATCAGGTACCAGAGAGACATATTAATCTGCTCAAGTAAGGACACCACTTCTGGTACAGCAGCTGCAATTGGTGTCACTAACTGGTTGAGTTTTCGATAGTCAACTGTCATTCTCCACTGGATCCATCTGTCTTTTGCACAGGCCAAATTGGAGAGTTAAATGGAGATGTGGTATGACATCACCACCCTGCATCTTTCAAATCCTTGATGTGGCACTAACTCTCTCATCCCTCCATGGATACATTATGTTTTTGGTTTCACTATTTTTCCCTGGTAATGCAAGGCAACACCAATGGTTCCATTTGGCCTTTCTGGACCAAATAGCCCTCATCCACAGGTCAGGGAACCATGTGGGGATCTGCCAATTTCTAATTATACTATCCCAATTATACATTCTGGGAATGAAATAACCTAGGGATGCGTTCTGGGGACCCACTGGGCCCACCAGTTAGTCAGACGTCAGCCAAAACCCCATTATATCACCTGACCTCCATAGGCCCCTACTTTAACCAGAGGGCCCAATGCTTTTAGGGTCCCCTGGGATCAGTGTCAACTCAGAACAGTATCCATAGTCCTCGAACAGTCTGATTATTTCCTTTTCCCCAGAGTACAGTTACCCTAATAAAAGGCCTCAGGTTCCTCTGGGAAGGACAGAGGAGGCAAACAGCATAACTCTTTGGTATTGTGATAAGGTCCTCTTCCTCATGGAACCTGGCCACCCTTTCATTCAAGTGGTTCTGGGTCTCGTGAACGTGTCTCAATGTCTGAAACTGGTTAACTGGGCAGGATTTGCCTACTCCTGAAATCCAATGTTGACTCCTGTCATTTGTTCTAGGGCTTTTCTGCTATACATATCAAGTAAAAACTTCAGTAGGCTCTTATGTATTTGGTTCCTGGGAACGCATGATTAATTAGCCAGTTCCAAAGATCATTTGGTATGCCATTATAGGCATTTTTTTTCCTTTGCCACCCCTTATGATAATTATGGTAATACGCTCATCTGGTCTTCAGAATATTCAGTGTGCCACCTGACCTACTCTGAGTCCTGTTAAACCTATACATGTACATTTAATTATTGCAAACGAGCAACAACTTTTCTAACTGTAGATCTGGCAAAGGAAATAGAGTCAAAAAAAAGCTCTTCAAATGTTCTGGTGTCTCTCTCAGTACTTTCCTTTTTATACAACTCAGTGAAATGCACTATCTACTGGGTCCTCATATTGGTAGAAATGTGGTTTTACAGTTCGAATCCATTTCAGCATGCCCATCTGCCTGACCCTAACAATCCCTTCATCAATACTAAGCCAAGGAATCATCAGGCATCTCTAACTCTGCTGTTAGTAGGCCATGTTTTAATCAATACATCAGCCAACCATCAAATAAATTTTTAAACTTGTTTTTAAATCATTTTTGTAAAAATTTATTTATTTCCGTATGTGTATTGAGAATGTATTGTTTGCATTTGCAAGTCTGTGCACCCGTGAGTGCAAATGCACGGAGGTCAGGAGAGGGCGTGTCGGAGCCCCTGGAACTGGCGGTCTGTCTCCTGGAAGTGGAGGTTCAGACGGCTCTAGGGCCGCCATGTGGGTGCTGGGTTTGCTGGGGTGCGAACCCCAGGGTGCTCGAAGATCTAACGACGCGGTAGGGTGCTCGTACCCGCTAGGCCATCGCTCCAGCCCTATACACCGTTTTTACCCAACTGCTCAGCTTCCATGTAAATCCTAGCATCTCTATAAGTGGGTGCTCTACTCGATAAACCAGTATGATTCCAATTTTATATTCCTTTCCACCATTATCCCACAACCTTAAAATCCATTCCCACACATATTCCTTAGGCTTCTGCTGGCATGAATCAAGCAAACTATTTAAACTCATTTAATTAATTAATAATAATCTAAAATAAATGGTATAGCGGACCTCCTCGTGGACCACACTATCTATCTCACCTTGAGGGGCTTGCTTAGACTTTAATCTTCTCCTCCGCCCTCCTCGTGGTTTTATAGGTTTATAGACCCCTTTCCTCCGCGCAACCAATTGTTGGGCCCTTCCGTTTCATCGTCTCTGACTCTCATTCCACGCTATCTCCTCTCTCTCTTAACCCCTCCCACTGGGAGGCGGGAATTAGTTTCCTCAGGCCAAGGGTGGGGGAGGAGGGATCTGCAGAGTGTAGATTCTCTGCCTAGGGGTGGTGAGATTAATTCCTCAGATAAGAAAATCCCTCAGAATCCGATGGTTCAAAATCCTCATCATCATTGTTCTCCCACACATCTCCATCCCAAATTTCAGGGTTCCACCCTTTCCCCCCCAGTGCTCTCACTTTAACTGCTGACACTCTTCGTGGCTGGGACTTAAATTTGCATTGTAATCAGCGAGAACGAGACCCTAATGAGGGCTCCAGCTTGATTTTCTGCTGCTTTAGCTCTTTGGCTGCTGGAGAGAAGATTCTCTTCCAGAGCACACTTGGAAACCTTTAAACTGTTGTTTCGAATCTGGAGCTGGTCATTTTTATCACTGAGCTCCTTATTTTCCTCTAACACTTTATCCAGACATGCTAGGAGCAACAAGGCAACATCATTATTTTCCTTATTTTTCCGCAATTTCTCGAACGTTTTATATATAAAGCCTCTAAATTCCTTGCTTCTCACAAGAGGCAAGTCAGGTGAGTCAAATGGATCTATCTTCATAATTACATCAAATAGTCTGCACCAAGGATTATCATTCCTCTTCATGCCACCAGGAGAGCCTTCAGTAACTCTAGGCTTCATTGGGTTGGAGAGCTGGCTCCAGAGACTACCAAGCCCACTACAGAAATTCATCCTTTCAATTCTGTTTCTCTAGAACCACTTCTGGTACCAGGATCTGTATTAGTCAGTGTTCTCTAAAGAAACAGAAGCATCAGGATGAATATATATAGCTATATACAATTTATTGATTTGCTCACGTGACAGAGTTCAAGGATTCCAACAGTAGCTGCACCACACTGGAAAGGCCAAGACGAGAATCCAGGGAACTGCTCAGTCCACAAGGCTGGATGTCTCAGTAGTCCTAATCCAGTGCTGAAGGCCCAAATGGGTTCCAGGAGATCTGCCGGTCTCAGTACTGGGATCCAAAAGGTTGATCACAGTAGCAAGACAAACTCACCAGATGGGAGAGGCAAGCTGCAGAAGAAAAAGGAGACCAGCTCCTTCTGCCGTGGCCTTAAATACTGCCTGCTGGCAGAAGGTGACGCCCACATTTGGGGTGGGCCATCAGGGTTGAGGGGGTCCAATCAGAAGACCCTTTTTCTCTTATTTGTTCCTTAGTCCAGTCAAGTTGACACCCATGATTAACCATCACACCTCCCCAAGTTGGTGTCAGTCAGAGTGTTTTGTCACAGCAATGGAAGACAAACTAGAACAGAGACCTTAGAAGGTGTGGCCATACTGAAGGAAGTACGTAATAGGGGGCGGGCTTAGTGAGTTTAACAAGCCTTGTGGTCTCCAGTCTCTTTATCTCTTGATGGTGGTTACTACAAGATGTGAACCTCGGCTTTCTGCTCCAGCCCTGGCCACCATGCCTCCTGCCATAATGGACTCTGATTCCTTAGAACCCTCAATTGTAAGGTCAAATAAACTCTTCTTGTTATAAGTTAAAAAAAGGTTGATGATAGGGTATGAAATAGAAATATTTTAAGAAGAAAGAACTTATGTATAAAAATTGAAATGACTGCATATTTTCAGAATAGAAGGGATAATGGAATGTTTAAGCAAGTTTATGAAAGGGCTGAACAGGTTTATAGAAATACCAGGTTCTCAGGGGTCTGAAGATATGGCTCAGTGGTTAAGAGCACAGATTGCTCTTGCAGAGGACCCACATTAGTTCTATTCCCAGCACCCACATGATGGCTAAGAACTGAGCTGGGTGTGGTGGTGCATGCCTTTAATCCTAGCAGTTGGGAGGCAGAGGCAGAAGGATCTCTATGAGTTCAAGGCCAGCCTGGTCTACAGAGTGAGTTCCAGGACAGCTGGGGCTATAGGGAAACTCAGCCTCATAAAAAAGTCAAGATATAATAGTTACTGTTACAGCCAAAATTTTAAAGTCTACTCCTCTAACCTGTACTACCCAGTCTGCTATATTATGTGAATGTTACTTTCTTTTGTCCATAACAAGATAATTTGCCTCAAGAGGAGCCAGATTTCACCTCTGTAAACCAGATGGAACAGTCCATAAACAAACAAGCAAACAAACATGCAAACAAATAAACAAACATACCAACAAACATACATACAAACAAACAGTTTTAGTGGCCTTAATCTGAATTCCAATCAGCTGAATTTACATTAATGAGATGGGTCTATAGTTCTATTTTTTTGGTTGTATCTTTGCCTGGTTTTGGTATTAGATCGATGCTGGCTTCATAGAAGGCATTTGGAAGATTTCCCTATGTATGTGTCCTTCTGAATAGTTTAAGTAGTAATGGCTGTAAGACCTCTTTAAATGTTTTATAGAATTCTACTGTGAAACCATCAGGGCCTGGGGCTTTTTTGGTTGGGAGATTTTTTATTACATCTTCAATTTCCTCAAATGTTACAACTCCAAGTGGACCAAAGATCTCAACGTGAAACCTGAAACTCTGAAGGTGATAGAAAAGTTGGTAGCAATCTACAAGACACAGGAGTAGAAAAAGACTTTCTAGATCCAACAGCAGCTGCACAGAAAATAAGGTCAAAAGGTGACAAGTGGGAACTCATTAAATTCAAAAGCTTCTGTACAGCAAAAGAAACAATCAAGGAAGTGAAGAGAAAACCCACAGAGTGGGAGGAAACCTTCACCAGTGATCCATCTGACAGAGCATTAACATCTAGAATATATAAACTACTAAAAAAAAAACAAAGTAAGAAAACAAATGGCTCACTCAAAAGATGGAGTAAAGAGCTGAACAAAGACTTCATCAATGACGAAGTAAAGATGGCTGAGAAACATCTTAAAAAGTGTTCAACATTGTTAATAATTATGGAAATGCAAATTAAAACCACTCTAAGATATCATCTATCATCTCACTCTGATAAGACTGGCTAATGTCAAGAAAACAAAAGACACCAAATGTTGGAGAGGTTTTGGGGAAAGGGGAACACTCATCCACTGCTGGTGGGAATGTAAACTCGTCCAACCACTAAGGAAAGCAATGTGGAGAACCCTTAAAAGACTCAAAATGATCCTACCACCTAACCCAGCCATACCACTCCTGGGTATATATCCAGAAGACTCATCCTACTGCAAATATCCATGCACATCTATGTTTGTTGCAGCACTCTTCACAATAGAGAAGAGCTGGAACTAACCCAAATGACCTTCAACAGATGAGTAGATAACAAAAATGTGATATATCTACATGATGGAGTTCTATGCAGCAGTAAAGAATGATGACATCATAAACTTTGTAGGTAAATGGATGGAACTCAAAGCCATTATGCTAAGTGAAGTAACATCATCCCAAAATACCAAACCGGGGATGGTGTCCCTCATTTGTAGATGCTAGTGCTAAATCCCCCAATTGGAACACAAGCTGAGCAATGTTATTGTTATATTTCTTTGTATCAGAAAGCAATTGTGATATTAGAATGTGAATCTCTTAATGATCCCTAGAAGTAACTTACCACTTACTTTCAGACATGGTAATTAATGTATATGTGTGGAAGGTATATATTCATATTTTAGAGTAATAAAAAATTAAAGGGAAAATGTGAACTCCTAAACATATATTGGAGTTAACATACAGTTTATTCCTGGAGGACATAATTCTGGATCATATATGATGTTTATATAGGCATATTTTGGAGCAATACAATTGTGAGGGAACCACAACAACATAAGGACTGGGTCAAAGTATGGATTGATATAGTTAAATTCTGCCCCAAACAATAAACCTTTGCAGAGGAAAATTTTTAAAAGATTGAGAGGAAGATACAGGGCATGTATTGCAAAACACAGGAACTGAGGTGGAGTGAGGGGAAGGGAAAGGGAAATATGTCTAAACTGAACTGAAAAATGATGTATGAAATACACAAAATCCCAATAAAAGTATTATATTAATAAGAAAAGAAAAAAAGAAAATGCTGCTCAGGTATTGTAGGGATTCCATTTGGCAGAAGCACTGAGGGAGTCAGCAAGCAACCTCCAGCTTGGACTCCTGCTGATCTCCTGCTCGCCTGTGAAAACCTGCCCAGCACCAATTGTCTTTTATGCTTTGGGCAAAGCATTATCGCATTCCTGTAGTGATCTGGAATATATGGAGTGAAATCCTGCATGTCTTAACCCCTAATTCTGTATGTCCCAACCCCCACAAGGTCCTGTATATGAACCCACATTTACAGCAATAATCTGAGTTATTCCCTCGTGGAATTGCTCCCAGTCTCTTTCTGAGTCTGTCTCTTCTTTATTCCCTTTCTTTTTCTCTTTCTTATTTCCTTTCTTTTTCTCTTTTTTTCTTTCTTCTTTCTTTCTTTCTTTCTTTCTTTCTTTCTTTCTTTCTCTTCCCTCTCTCTCCTCTCTCTCTCTCTCTCTCTCTCTCTCTCTCTCTCTCTCTCTCTCTCTTTCACTGGGCATTGCCTCATATCTCCCTCACTCTACCAGGGCTTAGGCCTGGATTGTTAACCAGCTGGTGGGGAACAATCCTGGGGCTTGCAGTCCTGTGGAACTGTGGCCCTTGGTACAGAGATGAAGAACATTTTGTGGAAGGCTGCACATGTGTGATACATTAATTGCTACAATTGGCACTGCAACATGGAGCACAGCTTTTCATTAGACAAGAAGGAAAAAAAGGTAAGGTTTATGGTTTTCAGGTTGTATTTGCAACTCTGCCCCTCTCCTGAGCGAGGCAGGTCAGTGGGCACTGCTTGGTCAGACTCAGCCAGTCCTGCCCTCTTCCGAGTGAGGGCATCATTTTAGGTTCAGGCTGTCTCACAGCCCCAAATTCTCTCTTCAGTGAGACATTTTTTGGAGGATTCAGAGAAGGGAAGTGAGCCACCCCTGAAAAGGAAAGGTGTTCAGGGTAGCGGCCAGGTTTTGGCACATCCACACAAGCTTTCCATCTTGGTTTTAGTTCTTTTTTTTTCTCTAACCTTTAACTTTGGTTCCTGCAGGCATGAGGCAATTACTAACCTAACTGTGATCCAGCCTGCTGGACCAGACAGCTGCAAAAGTTTTCTGCCTGTAAGCTCTTTCTATTTACTATCATTTCTCTCCCTTTCCATCCTAAATACATCCACATGCACACATACACACATGCATCAGCTGGACTCTCGGACCAAGGGAATGGAGGCAATGCCCAGCAATGTGCACCAGGGAAAGAGGAATTCAGCAGTCCACTCCCTGGCTGGAATGCTGGCTGGCTTGGTGGGACTATTTCCACATGGCTAGTAGACTACAAATCCCACAATTCTTTGAGTCTGCTGTAGGTCTGTTAACTTCCTTTTTAAAAAACATTTCAAGCCAGCAGATTACAATTCCCAGAATGCTTCAGGCCTGTTGCTGTGGTGGACAAAACTTCAAATGATCTGTGTTCTTTCTCAAACAGGTCTACCCAAAATACACAAGGATAATGTACCTTCAAACCTTACTGTGGTTTTTCTTATGGTGCTTATTCAAAATTGAGTTTTAATTGTTCTGTTGCTTGTATATCAATTTTTATCTCAAGATAATATTTTTATAATATGCCCATTCAAAATCTGTTAAGTTAAATTCTATCTCAAGCATGCTTATTAAGATATTAAATTTCTAAATCTAATACATGGGTACCCCTAAAACATCTTTAAATAAAATTTGCACAATTAATCAATTAAATAAGTAGTCCTAGGGAATTCTAATGTCAATTAATAAATCCTAGACAATTCTAAAGTTAATTAATTAAAAAGGTCCTAGACAATTTTACAGTCTTTTAGATATGCTTTCACCGTTTAAAATTCACAGGTTTCTAGACCATGTGGTTTGTAATCTACTGCTGAGACGAAATAACAAGTCATCCTAAATCACATTTGTCTTTAACTATATAAAATAATACTATCTTTAAATTTCAGCATCCTAAAAGCAAAACAGGCAGATTTGTATGGAGATTTTCAGGCCAGCCCAGTCTGATAAAAGGCTTTAATACTAATAAAATGTTCTTTAGCAACTATTGGTCATTAAAAAAAGAAAAAAACACAGTTAAAAATACTGTAACGTTTTGGTTTATTAACTTGTTATAATTTTACTGCTTACATAAATTTAGTGTTTAAATTAAGTAAAGGCTAACTCTAAAACTAAGATTAACATTTTTCTCCCTAATTTTANTTGGTTTAGTTCTTTTTTTTTTCTCTAACTTTAACTTTGGTTCCTGCAGGCATGAGGCAATTACTAACCTAACTGTGATCCAGCCTGCTGGACCAGACAGCTGCAAAAGTTTTCTGCCTGTAAGCTCTTTCTATTTACTATCATTTCTCTCCCTTTCCATCCTAAATACATCCACATTGCACACATACACACATGCACCAGCTGGACTCTCGGACCAAGGGAATGGAGGCAATGCCCAGCAATGTGCACCAGGGAAAGAGGAATTCAGCAGTCCACTCCCGGGCTGGAATGCTGGCTGGCTTGGTGGGACTATTTCCACATGGCTAGTAGACTACAAATCCCACAATTCTTTGAGTCTGCTGTAGGTCGTTAACTTTCCTTTTTAAAAAAAACATTTCAAGCCAGCAGATTACAATTCCCAGAATGCTTCAGGCCTGTTGCTGTGGTGGACAAAACTTCAAATGATCTGTGTTCTTTCTCAAACAGGTCTACCCAAAATACACAAGGATAATGTACCTTCAAACCTTACTGTGTTTTTCTTATGGTGCTTATTCAAAATTGAGTTTTTAATTGTTTCTGTTGCTGTATATCATTTCTATCCAAGATCATGATTTTATTATATATGCCCATTCAATAACTGTAATGAAATTCGAGTCGCAAGCAGGTCGACTTATTAACGATAATTAAAGTGCGAAACATCGAAGTTACATGGGTACCCTCTGAAAACATCTAAATAAAAAATTTGTCCAATAATCAAGAAAATAAGGTCCTAGGGAATGTCTAACTGGCATTAGGATCGAAAGCCAGAAAGGCAAACGGGTATAGAATAAAAAGGCCGAGACCAGGTGACAGGCGGTGAGAGAGGCGGGCACCTGGGGAAAATGCCACACGGGGCTCGAACCAGGGGGTGGGAATCGACTGCGGGGGAGATCGATACTGAACAGAGGCAGCCGAAAGACAAGGGGGCGGGAACTGAGAGAAACGAAGGACGAGCGGGAAATGGCCGAGCAAAAAAGCCCAACCAGGCAGGAGTGGTATGGCGAGTTTTATGCGCCAGCCCCAGCAGGCGGATAAAAGGCGGGGCTTGGAAGGACGATAAAAGGGGCGGGAGCAACTAGGGGTCATGAAAAAAAAGAAAAAAGACACAGTGAAAAAGACTGGAACGGGGGGGGGGAGTGAACCGGGGGGAATGTGAGGCGGACAGAACGTGAGTGGGGAAAGGAAGGAAAGGGCTAACGCGATAAACCGAAGGAGTAACAGTTTTTCTCTCCAATTTTATATATATAATAGTGGAGAGTAAGATAGATGTTATTTATATAAAAAATATATATATATATTTTATATATATATATAAACTTTATTTCTTCAGGATTAAGTCTTAATCACGTAACTTAAAGATCACAATGTATGTTTAATCAAGGTTTATCTAACTTATGTTTACTTTTACCCAAAATTTATTCACACATTATGTAATGGTAAGCTAAATTACTTATGCTCTTTAATAATTGGTCAAATACTATCAACGTAAAAGATTGGTCACACTTAAATTTATTGGAAATACAAGTTGTTATTACTTTTACTCATAATTCATACTGGATTTCCAGGTGACAGCCTTAACACTGATATATACCAGTGTTCCCAATGTCTTTCTGTGATGTTATCTGTAACATCCCCTTTTTATCTACAAAATAACTTAGCTTTAAAAGACTGCTTTTCACTTCTTAATCAATGATGGACCTCAAAACACTGGTTCCTGTATTGGTATGCAGTACTATGATTTTCAAAAAGGGTAAATTCTCTTAAAATAGAAGTAAAAAATTAATATAATGCCCTCCAAAATACAGCTTACTTCTTCCTTACATTAAGAGACATAAGAACTCTTGGAGGGATATTCTATTTCTCAAAAAAATCTATTAAAAATGTATCAAAGCCAGGTACTGTACTGGCTGGGGCTTCTCCCAATGGCCAATTGTATCAGTACGTCATGGTGCACACCTTTAATCCTAGCACTTGGGAGGCAGAGGCAGGCGGATCTTTGTGAGTTCAAGGCCAACCTGGTCTACAGAGTGAGTTCCAGGATACCTGGGGCTACAGGGAGACCCTGTCTTGAAAAGACCAAAAAAATATTACAGCTGTCTTTTATCAAGCCAAAAATCAGGCCCAATAAATCTATCAAGGCTAAAGACCATAGGTAAAACTCCAAGTACTAAACTGAGACATTATTTTGTTTTTCAAACTTAAAGACCTAAAATATTTTATTCTTAAAAGAACTTTAATCAGTCTTCATCCATTTATCTACTAAAATGATAAATGAGGTATTTTCTATAAATACCAGCAGTAACATAAAAAGAATGGTATTTCTAACCACCTGTGCCATGCCAACAGCACAACCTAGTATAATAAATAGTGTTTACTAAGTGCCTATGCTTTTACTATTCATATTCCATTAGTAAATTACAGAAAATATCCGCTGGAAGGCCTAAACTCCTGCTCAGCCCGAGGCCACCTGCTGGACTCACCCCTGCCTTGCTCTGTCTCCAGGCCCAACGCCCTCTGCCCTCTGGTAAAGACTTGGAGCTGGAGCTGAGCTGTCAATCTCCTGCTGGGAAAAGGCTGGGACAGACTACAAGGCCCTTCAACAAAGAATGGATTGCTCTGCTTCTCACCCACCCTTCCCCCCCTTCCTCTTCAAAGCCTAGGAGCTGCTTGCTAAAGAACTGCAAGAAGCCAAAAGGATAGTTGTGGACTCTCATAGACCAGACTTTATTCCATCAACACAGTTAGATATACAGGTCTTTCCAGCCAAGCTTGAGACTTTGGGGGTACAATTAAAATCACCATCTATGTTAAGAGGGGAATCAAATAATACCTGTGTGTCTTGGGTGGGGAGAAAAAATGTTCCTTTTAGAAGGAAAATATTACTCATGTCTATGTCATGGAGGGAAAAATGTTGTCTTTATATATGGGAGGAAAAAATGTTGTCTTCATATATGGGAGGAAAAATGTCTTTATATATGGGAGAAAAAATGTTGTCTTTATATATGGGTTGTTGACAAAGCCCTATTGCCTGCCCCCAACCCAAGTCCCTGTAGGGCACCTAAATAATCCCTTTTGATAGGACCAATCTCCTCCTTAGGAGGTAGACTTTCTGGTTTGTCAAAAGCCAATTTGGGGTCATAGCCCAGAGTGTCCTATTCCAATATCAAGCCATCCCTGAAAGTTCTCTGGAGAAATATGACAATGCTGCTCCATTTTAATAAAAATGAAGGGGAGCTGTAAGGCTGAGGCTTTTTGTCTGGCTAGAATTGGGAACTTCAGTCACTGTCTCGACAAACCCCCTCCTTGAAACCTCCCTGGGGGGCCAAGATATGCGGTATTCCTCATTCACCTTGGACAAAGCACTAGACCCCGAGGGCTCCCCTTTGATGTATGGAGCATATGTCATACTTCCAGCTTACTATACACACACCCAGGTTGTGTTGCCCCCCAGTAGGAGCTGTGTTGGCTCATACTTCCCAGAGTATTCCCTGAAGAAAAAAATAATAATGCTGTGACAACAGAGCCTTTTTTAATAAAAGAAAAAGGGGGAGATGTAGGGATCCCATTGGCAGAAGCACTTAGGGAGTCAGCAAGCAACCTCCAGCTTGGACTCCTGCTGATCTCTTGCTTACCTGTGAAAACCTGCCTGGCCCCAATTGTCTTTGATGCTTTGGGCAAACCACCGTCTCATTCCTGTAGTGATC
Source organism: Rhizomys pruinosus (assembly GCA_009823505.1). Lineage (NCBI taxonomy): Eukaryota > Metazoa > Chordata > Mammalia > Rodentia > Spalacidae > Rhizomys > Rhizomys pruinosus. Next base: position 3,734,549 of record VZQC01001008.1, read on the forward strand.
TGGAGTATATGGCATGAAACCTTGCCTGTCACAACTGCCACAAGGTCCTGTATAAAACCCCAGATTACAGCAATAAACTGACTTACTCCCTCATGGAATTGCTCCCAGTCTTGTCTCTGGGTCTGTCTCTTCGTTATTTTCTTTTCTTCTTCTTTCTTCCTCCTCCTCCTCCTCCTCCTCCTCTTCCTCCTCCTCCTTCCTCTTCTTCTTCCTCTTCTTCTTATTAATCCTTCTTCTTCTTCTTCCTCTTCTTCTTCTTCCTTCTTCTCCTCTCTCTCTCTCTCTCTCTCTCTCTCTCTCTCTCTCTCTCTCTCTCTCTCTCTCTCTCTCTCTCTCTCTCTCTCTCTCTCTCTCTCTCTCTCTCTTTCACCGGGCATTGCTTCCTATCTCCTTCACCCTCTCTACCAGGGCTTAGGCCTGGATTGTTAACCAGCAGTCCCTCGGAACTGTGGGCCTCAGTCTAGAGAGGAAGAACACCTCGTGGTAGGCTGCACATGTGTGATACATTAATTGCTACAAGGTATAAGACTTCAAATCTTGGCCTAGTCAACTTTGTAGTACCTACCTGCAGTCCAAAGAAAAACCCACTATTGTTCTTATCTAAAATTAAATGATGGCTAAATTTCTTCCTTCTCCCTGTGTAGAGACCATTTGGCAGGGAACTCACACTGTGCTTCTAGCCACCCCAGTGTCTATGAAAAGCAAACCCTGAGTCCACAGTGCCAGGCAGGGGAAGCCTCCCTTCAAGTTGTTTGTCAGGGTAGTCCAAGAGACTCCTAAAATAACACAGGTTATTTCCAAAATCCTAGATTGATTGCCAGAACTTGAAGGTAAGATCTTATTGCTGAAGACAGGGCATACATCAGACATAGGACTTAGAGCAACGGAGCTGGAACTTACCTGGAAGCCTCTTCCCTGAGGACTAGCTCCCTTAGTTTCAGAAGATACTATGTAAAATCATAAAAGAGAAGAACCAGTCAGTGAGATGACCCCACGGTTAGTGAACCAGATGCTCTTAACTAAATTCCCTTCAGTCTCCTACCACTGACTGCTCACTTGACCCCCACACTTCATACTGATGTTCCAGCCTTTTGAGACCACCCCTCTTTGCTGACCTCCCTGTCCAGAAGGAACTAGCTAAAGAAAGACCACCGTTTTGCCTTATTATCAAAAAAGGTTGGAATGTTGTTCGTGGCAGACTCCTAAACTGGTAGCACAGCTCCCAATATTCTAAAATTCCTAGAAAGCCACAACTGGCCAAAGTGCATAGTATAGCAGACTTCAAGGTGCTTATCCCTGAATAGGACATGTATGCTACCCACCATTGTGGAAGAGGGAGAGGAAAGATTTAAAGAGCTCTGTCCAGCCATGTATAATTGGCTATGTTTACAGTACCACACAGGAATTTGCTCCCATTGAGCGGGCCTTAAGTCAAATTAGACAGCTGTTGGTTATCCTCTAGCTACTACTGTATTAACAGAGATAATTTACAGGGCCAGTCTCTGTTGTGTTAATTAGGCCTTACAGCCGGGTGGGGCCATTGATTGATTTCCTCTCTTGCAGCTTGCACAGTATCCTCTAGAACTATGAGAGTTAGTCTTCAGGGAGGAGACTTCTAACTCAGTTCCAGGTCGACTGCTCCAAGTCCTTGGTCTGAAGGTTGTTCTGTCTTCAACAAGAGCCTGACATTCATGTTCTGGGAGACAATCAAGGGCTGTGGCAATAACCTGTGTTATTTTGGTAGTTTTTTGGGAGTCTCTTGGATTAAATTTACCAACGCTCAAAGGGAGGTTCTTCTTGTCTGGCACTGTTTCTTGTTATATAGCCTTCAACTACACACACACACACACACACACACATATATATATATATAGTATATAATATATACATACATTATATATTATGCATGCATGCATAATTATTATATATTATATGTATATATAATATGTATATATTATATATAATCAAATTAAAAATCTATACATACTATATATAGTACATGCATTTTTGAGTTATTTTTATTTTATGTATGTAAGTGTTATGCCTACATGTATGTATGTGGACCTATGCTACGCAGTGTCCATGGATGACAGAAGAGGGCATCAGATCCCCTGGAACTGGATATACAGATAGTCGTCAGCCACCATGTATGTGCTGGGACTTGAACAGGGGTCTTTTGAAAGAGCAACCAGTGTTCTTAACTATTGAGCCATCTGTCCAGTCCCTGTATGTGTACTTTGCAGCAGGCTTTTGAACAATACATTTCCCCCTGGTTTTTCTATACCACCTAAGGATTATTTCTCTCTTCTTTCCCCCTGTATTACCCTCCTTCTTCCTTCTGGATAAAATAGCCATATTGTCCCCATGTCCCCCTTGATAACACTGGTTATACCTTTCCTTGGCATATACCCAAATGACTTATACTACTGTAGAGACACTTGTGCAGCCACATTTGTTGCTGCTCTTTTCACAATAGCTAAGAAATGGAAACAACCTAAATGCTCCTCAACTGATGAATGGATAATGAGAATGTGGTATATTTACACAATGAAGTTTTACTCAGTGATAAAGAAAAATGAAATCATTAAATTTTCAGGTAACTGGATGGAACTAGAAGCTGTTATACTAAGTGAATTAACATAGAATCAGAAATCAAGAGACTTATGTTCTCTCTTATTTGTGGATCTGAGCTCAAATTCTTATATGTGAATATATATCCTGATGCAACCATGGGAGCCAGGAAAATGGAAAGCAACCATGGGAGTAAAGGGAAAGAAGGAACTTGAGAGAGAGAGGATAGCAGGAAGGAGGAATGTACACTTTTTTTGTTGTCATTAATTGTGAAATGGCTGAGTGACTATATTAATAACATAGAAAACTGACTTGCTGACAAGAAATACTGGACTCAAAGGAACCTTCCAAAATGAGAAAAGCATGAACATATCAGAAATATATAGAACTATTAATGCATAACAATCCAACAGCAAAATCCTAAGACAATAAGATAAATCTTATGGACAAGAACAGAATAACCAAAACTAGTTCACAATGTGTCACTATGTAATGTTTTCAAAACATAGAAAAAAGTTGCAGTTATGTCAGTTAGAGCCAAGGTAAAAAATGTTCACAGAGAAAGGACCTTAACCATCTTGATATTTTGGGTAGTTGATTTATGAGAATGATAAATTCTTTTTAAAAAATGTTTATTCTTTTTTTAATCTTACTTTTATTGAAGTTTTGTGTATTTCTTTTTTTGAGACAGGGTCTCCCTGGAGCTCCGGCTGTCCTGGAGTTCATTATATAGACCAGGCTGGCCTTTAACTCACAGAGATCTGCCTGCCTCTGCCTCCCAAGTGCTAGGATTAAAGGCGTGCGCTACCATGCCCGGCTGAAGTTTTGTGTATTTCATATAACATTTCTTAATCAAATTTGGACCCAATTCCCTTTCAACTAGAAGCCATTATGCTAAGTGAAGTAACACAGTCCCAGAAAAACAAACAACTTATGGTGTGCTAGCAACAAATCTCTTTATAAGGCAAACTGAATAATTTGTTTTTATTTGTTTTTTAGTAAATATAATACCTGATGTTACTCATCAACTTGCTATGTAATGTAGGAATGTAAAGTAACATTGTTTCTTTACCTGCATACAACTGTATTATCAAAATGTGAATCCCTAAACATGTTTTGGAATTAACCTATAGTTTATTTTCAGACGTCATAATTTTGGTTTATTTGCAGTGTCCATATAGGAATATTTTGGAACAATATAAATTGGAAGGAACAACAACAAAAAGACTAGGTCAAAGAACTGACTGAAACAGTAAACTTCTGCCCAAAACAGTAAGCCTCGGGATTGAAAAATTTTAAAAAGACTGAGAAAATGATGAAATACAAGTATGGTGGAATGTACCTTTTTTTTTTTTTTTTTTTTTTTTTTTTTTTTTTTTTGTCTCTTTCCAGACAGGTTCTCCCTGTAGCCCCAGCGTCCTGAAACTCACTCTGTAGACCAGGATGGCCTTGATACACTCACGAGATGCCGCCTGCACTCTGCCTCCAATGTCTAGGATTAAGGCCTGCTGCCACCATCCGGCGAAGTACTGCACTTTTTTTTTAAAACAAAAAAACAAAAAATAAAAAAAAAACTCTGCTTCACAAATGAAATTTTGAACGCAAACAAAGATTTATTTTCTTTTCATTCTTTTAAACATACTGTTCATATTTATTTCAATGGAATAGACTTATATTTCTGAGAACTGCATTCTTGGACAGTTTTCATTGTATGATAACAGTTAATATACAATGAAGATAGCTACAGTGTCACTAGGTACCACTCTACTCTTTTTTTTTCTGGTCATGGTGTGGTCTTTTTATTTTTTTATTTATTGTTTTAATATTTTTTTTTGTATAAGATATAGTAAAAAAGACGAATCTTAGACCTGTGTCCCCTCCCAACCTCCCTACCCCACCAGATTCACTCTTTCAGTCCAGTTCTTTGACGCAGTTTTTCGTTGTGGGTTTGTGCTGATGACGCTTCAGTGTCAACTGACACACCTGGGTTTGAGGGAGCTCATTTGGGAATTGGCTCCTTTGGATGGCCTGTGGCATGTTCTGTGGAGTATTGTCTTGATTTTTGAGGCATGTGGGAGGGCCCAGCCACATTATGCCCTGGTGATGCTATAAGGGCAGGTTGTTGTGTACTGTATAAGCGGCAGGCTGGGCATGGAGCCAGGGGAGCAAGCCACGTGACAACAGCACTTTCCCCCATGGCCTTGCTTCAGCTCCTGCTCTCCAGGTTCCTGCCCGAGTTCCGTGCCTGGGCTCCCTAAGTGATGAAACTGTGACCCATGAGATGTTTGTAAATCGAATAACCCTTTCCTCCCCAAGTTGGTATTGGTCAGAGTGTTTTGTCACAGCAATGGAAGACAAACTAGAACAGAAAATGGTACCAGAAGAGTGGGGTATTGGTGTGACAGACCTGACCTTGGTGTTTTGGGGAAGGATTCTGGAGGCATTTGGAACTTTGGGCTGGGAAGATCATTGAATGCCTAAAGACTGTTGCTGTGGAGCTTGGAGCAGTTTTGCTGAAGGATTTGTAGAAGATGGAGGCCTGGCTTGTGAAGTTTCTAGTTTCAAAGGGGAGCAGAGATCATCGGGACTGTGTAATATGTGGGTTCTGGTCAGCTGGGGCTGAAGAATCAGCTGTAACAAGAGACCAGCATCACTGTGGTGAAATCTTCTGGGAAGAATTTCTTCACGGTCAGCACACAGAAGCTATGATCCAGAAGGGGCCTGAGCCTCCATCTTGAGCCAGAAGCAGGACTTGGTAATGTGTAAGAGTCTCCTATATGGTTCTGGTGTTGAAATTTGATGGGGTCACAGAGAGCAGCTGAGGCTTGGCACTGTGAGAGGTCAGGAAGGACATTGGTGGAAGTGCACCTCGGTTGCAGTGAAGACCCCAGGATTGCAGGGGTCATGGAGAGAAGCTGAGGCTTTGCACCAGGAGAGGTCAGAAGAGACCATTGGTGAGGGTGCTGCCTCAGTTTCAGTGGCGACCCCAAATTTTGGAGATGCCAGGACCATGGATGACCACCAAGAGCAGCAGCAGGTGTGGAATGGAGTCATCCTGGGCCTGCAAGATGAGTTGTGTGTGCCACGGATGGCAGAGTCGGAGAGGGGGAGCTGCCAAAACTCTTTGGAGCCCAGAAGATCGTGAGTGAGTCCCAGGTGTCCAGCCTTGAGCTATTTGCTGGACTTAGGTTTTGTTTGAGAGTGCCTGATTCTTCCCTTTGAAATAAGACAGTACTTGTTTTGGATTTTACAGCAGCCCACACTTAAGAGACTTTTAATAGAATGAACTTTTAAGCATTTGGACATTTTAAGAACTGTGGGGCTTTTAAGGTTGTACTGTCTTAGGTTGTGATTAATGTTAGCATCATACTTTGGGGATAAGAATTGAAAGGTGGTGGTTTAATAGTGATATGTTGTGTGTCAAGTTGACAAGGGTCAATTGTGCTGGATAGCTTTAGTGTCAACTTGACACACCTGGCTTGAGGGAGACTCGATTGGGGAATTGGCTCCATTGGACTGGCCTGTGGTAACGTCTGTGGAGTATTGTCTTGATTGTTGAGCAATGTGGGAGGGCCCAGCCCAGTATGGGTGATGCCACCCTGGGCAGGTTGTTGTGTACCGTATAAGAGGGCAGGCTGGGCATGGGCCAGGGGAGCAAGCCAATGAACAGCATTCCTTCATGGCCTGTGCTTCAGCTCCTGCCTCCAGGTTCCTGCCCTGAGTTCCTGCCTTGGGCTCCCTAAGTGATACACTGTGACCCAGGAGATGTAAGCTGAATAAACCCTTTCCTCCCCAAGTTGGTGTCGGTCAGTGTTTTGTCACAGCAATGGAAGACAAAGTAGAACAGTGTTTTTGTTGTTCATTTCAATATGCATCACTCCCCACAAGAAATGTTTACAACTAGGTTACTGGCACTAGCATCCACAGATGAGGTATACCATTCATCATTTGTTTTTCTGGGACTGTGTTAGTTCACTTAACATAATATCTTCCAGTTCCATCCATTTACCTGCAAAGTTCATGATTTTTTAAAATTTCTGTTGTATAGAACTCCATTGTGTAGATGTACCACATTTTCTCTATCCACTCGTCAGTTGAGGGGCATTTGGGTTGGTTCCAGCTTTTTGCTCTTGTGAACAGAGCTGCAATAAACATAGTTGTGCATGTATCTTTGTGGTAAGAAGAGTTTTGCGGGTATATACCCAGGAGTGGTATGAACTGGGTCAGGTGGTAAGCTCATTTTGAGTCTTCCAAGGGTTCTCCACACTGCTTTCCATAATGGCTATACAAGTTTACATTCCCACCAGTAATGGATGAGAGCTCTCCTTTCCCCCAAACCTCTCCAGCACTTGGCATCATTTGTTTTCTTGAACCTAGCCAGTCTTATCGGAATGAGATGATATTTTAAAGTGGTTTTAATTTGCCTTTCCTTAAGTATTCGTGACGTTGAACACTTTTTAAGATGTTTATTAGCCATCTCTAATTCCTCACTTGTGAAGTCTCTGTTCAGATCTTTGCTACATCTTTTGAGTGATTCATTTGTTTTCTTTCTTCTTTGTTTTTTGAGTAGTTTACATACTCTGGAAATCAATGTTGTGTCCCATGTATCTGCAGTGTAGGTTTCCTCCTACTCTTTGGGTTTTCTCTTCACTTCCTTTATTGTTTCTTTTGATGTACAGAAGCTTTTGAGTTTTATGAGGTCCCATTTGTCAATTGTTGGCCTTAATTCTTGCCCAGCTGCTGTCTGATTTAGGAAGTCTTTTCCTATGCCTATGTCTTGGAGTCTGCTGCCAACTTTTTCTTCTATCACCTTCAGAGTTTGGGGTTTCATGTTGAGGTCTTTGATCCATCTGGAGTTGACTTTAGCTCAGGGTGAGAGGTAGGGGTTTAATTCCATTCTTCTACAGGTGGTGATCCAGTTTTCCCAACCCCACTTGCTGAAGATGCTGTCTTCCTCCATTGTGTCTTCTTGGACCCCTTGTCAAATATGAGGTGGCTGAAATTGTATGTGCTCAAGTTTGGATCTTTAGTTTTATTCCATTGGTCAACAGGTCTGTTTTTGTGCCAGTACCAAGATGTTTTTATGAGTATAGCCCTGAAGTATAGTTTGAAGTCTGGTATAGAGATCCCCCCTGTGTTGCTCTTTTCACTCAGGGTTGCTTTGGCTATTTGGGGTCTTTTGTTTTTCCAAATGAAATTAAGGACTTTTGTCTAAGCCTGTGAAGAAACTCTTGGGGATTTTAATTAGGATTGCATTAAATCTGTACAAGAGTTTGGGTAGAACGGACATATTTACTATATTAACTTTCCTAGTCCATAAGCATGGGAGGTTTTTCCATCTTCTAATGTCTTCTTCAATTTCCTTCTTCAGGGGTTTAAAATTTTTGTTGTAGAGATCTTTGGTGTCTTTGGTTAGGCAAACAAAGATTTATGCATGTGGATAGCCTGTTTCTTCATGGACACACACACTTAGAATTTATTGAACTGTGTACTTAAAATGTGCACATTTATTTAAATTTTACTTAAAATACTCCTGTGCAAGTACTGAACTAGCGTTAGCTCATTTAAAATTTTGTATTTAATATCAATTCTCATATTTGTGTTGTGAAAATCTTTTTCTGGTTTGTAACTGTGGAAGACTAATTTTACACCATTTCCCCCTCCTCTCCAAAGCCTAGGAGCTACTAACTAAAGAAAAAACCTGCCAGAGGCCAAGAAAGTAGTTGTAACTTACAACTATCACAGAGTGGACTTTATTCCATCAATATAGTTATATCTACAGGACCTTCCAGCCAAACTTGAGACTTTGGGGGTACAACTAAAATCACCATCTATATTAGATGGGGCTCAAATAATACCTGTATATCTTGGGGGGAAGAAAAATGTTGGTTTTGGGACGAAAAATCTTGCTTTGTGAGGGAAACTGTTGCTTCCATGTCTATGTCTTGGGGGAATAAAGGAAAGCAATCCTCCAACATGGTGAAGAGGCACTAGAGATTCACAACAAAATACAGGCAAAAGTTAAATGACATGCCAAGAGCACAACGAAAGAACAATATGGGAAAAGCCCAGAATAACCCCACACCAAACTCTACAGAGACTGTGGAGGACCCTTACAATGGGATCTCTGTAGAGATGGCCCAAGACACAGATTGTAGAATAACAATCACAGACATATTCAAAGAAATCATAGAACTAAGGAGAGAGAATGAAAAACTCAGAAACCTAGAGGGAGATAATGAGAAACTCCAGAAGGAAGTGGAAACACTGAAAAGATCTCATGCTGAAATGAAAATGGAAACCAACGAGTGAAACAAGAAGCTACAAGAAAAGATTGAGAAGCTCCAAAAGGACGTGGAAATACTAAAGAAAACACAGGATGAAATGAAAAAGGAAATCCAACAGTCATCCAATCAAAAGGAAAGAATGGAAAAAAGCCTCAGAAGCAGAATGGAGGAACCAGAAAAAAGAATATCAGACCTACAAGATAATTCAGAACAACTAAAAAGCTCAAGTAAAAATTATGAAAAGTTTAAAAATACACAAGAGTGGAACAACCAGGAAATGTGGGATACTATGTAAAGATCAAACTTCTGCATCATAGTGATAAAGGAAGGAGAGAATCCAAAGAGAATGGTATTGATCAGCTCGTCAACAGAATAATAGATGAAAATTTCCCCAAACTAAAAAAAAACCCATAGAAATACAAGAAGCACATAGGACACCAAATAGACTGGACCAGAGAAGAAACTCCCCTCGCCATATCATAGTTAAAACGTTAGATGCCTCAAACAAACACAAAATTCTGAAAGCCACAAAATAAAAACAGCAAATTACATACAAGGGGAAACCTATCAGAATTACAGCTGACTTTTCAGCACAAATTATGAAAGCAAGAAGAACATGGAGCAAAGCATTCCCAGTACTAAATGACTATAAATGCCAACCCAGGTAACTATACCAAGAAAAAATGTCAATTCTAGTTGAAGGAAAGAGAAAAATCTTCCATGATGTAAACAAGATAAAAGAATACATGTTCAGAAAACCAACCCTTCAGAGAATACTTGAAGCAATTCGAAGGACAGAGGAGAGGAGTAACTACCCCAGGCACCTTGAAAGAGAAATTAATAAAAGAAGAAATGCAGAAGTAGAAACAGAGATGAAAAATGCAAATGGATAATAAGGTAAAAGGAAGCAACACACCCCTCTCAATTATAACCTTAAATATTAATGGACTAAACTCCCCAATCAAAAGGCACAGACTGGGAGAATGGATTAGGAAACAGAATCCATCAATATGCTGTCTACAAAGAAACCCATCTCACCCTCAATGATAGGCACCAACTTAAAGTGAAAGAATGGAAAAAAATATTCCAAGCAAATGATATAAAAAAGAAAGCAGGGGTTGCTATTTTAATATCAGACAAAATAGACTTCAAAGTAGAAGCAATTAGAAGAGACAAAGAGGGCCATTACATCCTTATCAAAGGGACAATTAACCATGAAGACCTCACAATCACGAATATATGTGCACCAAACTCTGGTGCACAGACCTTTATAAATACAACTCTACAGGACATCAAGACACAGATTAATCCCAGCACTCACAGTAGGGGACTTCAATAACCCACTGAGTCCTTTGGACAGATCATCCAGACAGAACAAACAGTGAGACATCTGAACTGAACAATACAATACAGGAAGTAGCATGTACTTTTATACTAACTGCAATGCTAAGAGGAACAATGACTAATACTTCAGTTTGATGCCACTGGCTTGATTCAGACTACCAGTTCAAATGAGAAAAAAGTGGAAAAAGTCAAACAGCTTTCTACTATTACTGTGGAGATAATTTTGACCCTAGGACCCTCTGAAAGCCTCTGAATGATACCAAAGATTCTGAGGACCTTCCTCTGAAAACTGGCTCTCTGTGAGTTTTCTCTGGGATTTACTACTTATGTAGACCAGGCTGGCTTTGAACTCACAGAGATCTGCCTGTCTCTGCCTCCTGAGTCCTGGAATTAAAGGTGTGTGCCACCATGCCTGGCTCCTTTATTTTTGAGACTGAGTATCACTGTGGGGAATTTTAATATAAGATTGTAGAATAAAGGTGGCAGAGAAAAGGCAAGGAGCAGGAAGGATCAATAGATAGCATCCGATTTCAGCATCAGCTGTCAGAAGATTAAAAACACTGAACGAGACCCATAGATCTGAGGAAAAATCTCAAAAGGTTGAACAGTGGTGTCATCAGATTCCCAAGACAGGAGAGAAAATCTGCAGAAAATATATGAAGAAACATTGCAAGGCAAACTCAGAAAGGCCAGAAATTTAGAGAACTCCCCCAGTAATATGAAAATCCTAGTCCTAGACAAACAAGGTAGAAATCCTGATGCAATCAGGAAGAATCACTGCAGCTCATGCACAAGGGAGAGCCATCCCAAGATTCCTCCTCGGAAATGAAACACATGCTAAAAGGGATGAAGGGAAAGAACTGCTAGCTCAGATTTTACACTCAGTGTAAACAACCATCAGTTTAAGAGATGAGATACAGGCATTCTTGGAGAGAAATTAGGTTGATGGTCAGTGAACTGCTCTCAAAGAAGTGCTAAAGGAAGTTCCTCAAACAAGTGAGGAACGACATGAAAGGGAAAACTAAAGTCTCAGGCAGAACAGAAATATTACACTGGTGGGTACTAAGATAGATTCTTCTTATAATTTCCATCGAATATGTGTGACTATAAGTAAAAGTTAAGAGCATCTGAAATGGGATTTTTAGTAGTGCTCTTCACTCAGAGTTTCCCTTTCTATTACCTGTCATCAACTATGGTCCAAAACTGATAAATGAAAAATTTTGAAACAAATAATTCAAAATTTAAAATTTCACATCAGTCAGAGCAGCTTTATCCTTCCTCTGGTATGAGTCATCCCTTCATTCAGTATATCCACCCTGAAAACACTACCTGCTTGTTAGTCACATAGTGGTCACTTTGGTTATTGGGTCCATCTGTTGGGTCCCAATAGTGTTGTTATTCAGTAACCTTTATGCAGCATCCTAATAGAATCTCACAATGCATACATCCTCCTGCTACTGAACATCTTACTATAATATTCTATTTTACTATTAGTTATTGTTGTCCATCCTTTACTGCATCTAAAGTAAAAAAATGAAAATTTACCAGATATGTATAGAGATGGACAATATATTTGGGGGTTAATATGATCCACAGGGTTGGGTATCTACTGGGTGTTTAGAATACTATCTCCATGGATGGTGGGAGGGACTCTCACAGGTATAATTCATAGGACATCTACCATACAGAGAAGGCAAAATGAAGGGGCCTAAATGGTGCTAAGCTTTTTACATTGCACATTAAGAGGTAAAATACTAATTCTACATGGACTGTGAAAAATTATTATGAATAATATATTTTATGAAATTAATAAATTTTATATGAGTTAAAAAATAGACAAGTTATAATTAAACACCAAATATCTATGTATCACAAAGGAATATAGGAAAGAGAAATCAGGAACAAAAAGGAAGAACAAACAAATAAATAATAAAATGGCTAATTTAAACTTAAGCACATAATTCCATTGTAAAAACAGCTGAAATACACTGATGAAAAGGCATAGATTATTAGATTTATAAAAGGAAATGCCACAATGGCATGCTGTCTTCATGAAAATCACTTTTCAGTATAATGAAATGGGCAGGTCAAAAAGAAATGATGGGTAAAGATGAGCCATGAAACCATGACTAGGGACCAGTTCTGTTAGTGCTCAACATTGACATCAGACATGTTACACATGGAGTAATGAATAGTCCCAGGGAGAGAGAGAGAGAGAGAGAGAGAGAGAGAGAGAGAGAGAGAGAGAGAGAGAGAGAGAGAGAGAGAGAGAGAGAGAGAGAGAGAGAGAGAGAGAGAGAGAGAGAGAGAGAGAGAGAGACTATGTAGTGATTAAAGGTTCAATTCCTCAAGAAGAAATAACAACCCCAAATATGAATGCACACAACACCAGAGCTTCAAAATCTACTGGGAGTACTGCCTGGCAGCTTCTTATAAAATTAAACATATATCATTACATGCAATTATTTCAGAGAAATGTAAAAGTTAGCTTTCTAAAAAACTGTACATTTCTGACAGCCCCAAATTGGGGCCTCTGAAATGTCCTTTTCAAGAAGTGAATGAATAAACTGTGGTACATCCATACAATGGCATACTATTTAGCAATAAAAAGAAATTACATTAATCATTTTTATTATACTACAACAAATATCTGAGATAAGTCAATTTATAAATTCAAAAGATAGTTTAGCTCACTGTTTTGGAGATTTCATTCACTCATGGTTGCTCTCATTGTTTTGAACTTTTGATAGGACACCCCGCCTGACAGAAGTATATGGTGGATCACAATCAGTCACTTCAGTCATGAAATGAAAAAAAAAAAAGGGCTAGGGTCCCAATAGCTCTTCAAAATCCTGTTACTGATGACTTACAGACCTCCCATAAGGCCCCAGCTCTTAAAAGTTTCACCACCTCCCAGTAACATGATGATGAGAACCAGGTCTCCCAGGAGAGAGGCCTTTGGAGCCTGGTGGATATCCAAACTATAGCAGGAATAAGTTACTGATTCTCAAAAAGATATAGCACTAATGTACCATGCTGAGTTACAGAAGCCAGTCCCATGGGCTGGAGAGATGGCTCAGTGGTTAAAAAAGAGTGAACTGTTCTTCCAAAGGACTAGAGTTCAGTTCTCAGAGCCCATGTCAGGTAGCCCTCAACTGCCTGTAACTGCAGTACCAGGGGATCCAATGTCTCTGGCTTCTGCAAGCCCCTGCACTCACATGCACAATCCTCACCACATATACACATCAATAAAGTGAAAGAAAATGAATAGATTAAAATCCCATCTGAGGGGCTGGAGAGATTGCTTTGTGGTTAAGAGCACTGGCTGCTCTTGCTGGGGAATGGAGTTCGATTTCCAGCACCTACATGACAGAAAACAATGGTGTGTAATTCTAGTTTCAGAGGAATGGGTGCCCTTTTCTTACCTCTGTGGGCATTGTATGACACATGAGCATTTACACACATACAGGCAATACACTTATACACATAAAATAAAAAGAATAAAAACATACTTTGGAATCTGGAGAGATGGCTCAGTGCTGAAGAGTACTGGCTGTTCTTGCAGAAGATCTGGGTTCAAATCCCAGCATGCATTTGGCAGCTAACAACTGTTTGTAACTCCAGTTCCAGGTGATCCAACAACCTCTTCTTAGTTCCACAAACACTGAACGACACGGGTATACTTATATACATGCAGGCCATACACTCATGCACATAAAATAAAAATAATAAATTATTAAAAAAGAAAAAAATCCCATTGTGAGAAACTATAAAGAGAAGCAAACTAACACAAAACAAGTAGAAAAATACAATGAGTAGAAATGTAGCAAATGACATGGAAAACAGAAAACCCCAGAAATACCAAAAGTTGACTCCCTGAAAATATTGACCAAATTGACAAACTATCTGTGTAATACGCAGATAGACCAAGAATTGAAAAAAGAAAGAAATTATAAAAATGATGAGTGTAAAAGGTGCTACCATTCCAAAATCCACAGTTGTATCTATGGGGTATTATGGACAACTTTGTGCAAATAGTCAGATGACACACAATATAGACATATGCTTAAGAATATAGGTTGGGCTGGGGAAATGGCTCAGTGGGCAAAGTGTCTGCCTCGCAGCATGAAGATCTGAGTTTTATCCACGTGATCCCACATTAGAAAAGAAAAAGTCAGGCATGCTTGTAATCTCAGCACTGGAAAGACAGAGACAGGCAGATCCCTGGGACTCACTGGCAGACTTACTGGTCTATTCAGATTTACTATTTTCTTCTTGTCTGAGTTTTTGCAATTTGTGTATTCTTTTTTGTGTGTATGTGTATGTGTGTACATGCTCATGTATGTACAGGTGTACATGGCTAGCTTCCTTGGGAGAGCTCTAAGTCAATGAGAGACTCTGTCTCATGTGTGCATGGGCAGAGGGAGAGAGAGAGAGAGAGAGAGAGAGAGAGAGAGAGAGAGAGAGAGAGAGGGGGATGGAGAGAATTAATAGTGCCTGGGGAATGAGATTGTCTTCTGCCCTTTCCATGTGCCATGTACACCTGTACATACAAGAGCATGCACACACATACACATACACACAAAAAAGAATACACAAATTGCTAAAACTCAGACAAGAAGAAAATGGTAAATCTGTGTAGACTAGTAAGAAGAAAAGAAATTGAGTTAGATATAGAGCTTCTTTAAATTTTTTTTTTATTTTTAATGTGTATGAGTATACTGTCTGCATGTAGGTTGGTACACCCATGTCGCACAATGCCGTGGAGGTCAGAAGAGGGCATCAGATTCCCCTGGAACGGAGTTCAAGACGGTTCTTAGCTGCCATGTGGGTGCTGGGAATCAAACCCGGGTCCTCTGCAAGAGCAGTTGGTGCTCTTAACCACTGAGCCATCTCTCCAGCTGTTTGATATAGAGCTTCTTATACAGTAAAGCCAAATACAGAATGCATTCACTAAAAAAAGAGAATATATTCACTGATACATTCAATCAAGTGTGCAAGAGAACACAGTATTAATTCTACATGAATAGGACCATCAAGTGTAGGTCGAAGGCAGTCTTGCAAGTTAGTTTTTCCCTTTATCTAAACAAAGGGTGTCAGAAGAAGAGATTCAGAACAATATCCTTCACGAGGATGGACATGAAAATCCTCAAAAATATGAGATCAAATTAGCAACATATTAAAAATTAGATGCCTCATTGAATTTACTCCAACACATAATCTTTGTTTACCACTGAAATGCCTACTAACATGGTACTAATATCCCTATAACAGAATAAAAGCCAAGGAAAAATCTTACACAATAATCTCAAAAGATGCAGAAAACATAAGGAAAGCCTTTGACAAAACTCATCCTATTGTGATAAAAAAACAGCCAAAAAATTAAAAATATAACTTGAGCAAAGGCATCTTTGTAAACCCTACAGCTGACTTCATGCTTAATGCTGAAAGTGTGAATGAGCACTGTACTCCAAAGCAAGTGAAAACAAAGATTTCTTGCTCTTCCTGCTTGAAGCAGCGTACAGGAAACTCTAGCCTACAAAATAATAACAGCAGAAAACTGAAAGCATTCAGATCAGAAAGAAAGAAAGAAATATAACCAGATGTTATTTGATGATGGCAAGAATTTACATGTATAACCTTTATGAAATTGACAGAAAAATGACTACCAGGAGACATCTCTCTCCAGCCTCCTCTTCAGCCTTTCCTATGGGGCATGTCAGCATCCAGTAAGGCTTAGAACCTGGCAAACTCCTTGCCTTGCAATGTTCATCCATTCATTGCCTGGAACCTCATTGGACTCCATAATAACATCTCATCTGTGAACTTTTCACTTTTCATAGCTTTTAATAAAAGCATACTTAGAGTGTTGGTGAATATGGCAGCATGCTGTCTGATTTCCATTATATGATCACTGCTGGAGGGCACCACTGTGCCTTTTCACTGTGGGCCCTGCATCTGCATAATGCTTACAGGATGGGCTGTGTTTATTTATGCCAATACTCAGTGAATAAAGGGATAAATTAATAAACAGGTCTGAGGCATACTCAGATTTTACATCTCATGGCTCACTGTACACTGTTTATGTCCTTCTAGGCAGTGATACATTCTTTGACAGGAGTCTGATGAAGCAATATCTTCCACACCCATTCTATTTGTTGGCCCATCTAGACTATCAAAACAAGAACACTATTGACTGTGTAGCTTAAATAATAGACATTCAGTTTTCACAGTTGTGAAGAAAGCCAAGATCAAGGCAGTATCAGCCTCTACCTCAGGTAAGTGCTTGCTTCCTGGTTCACAGACCGTGTTTGCTTCAACCTTCCTATAGTAAATGGAGCAGGGGAACTCTTAGGTGTCTTTTTTTAAGGGTACTAATCTTCATTCATGGAGGCTCCACCTTCATGACTTAATAATTCTTGAAGACGCCCATTTCTTGAGGCTGGAGAGATGGCTTGGTGGTTACGAGCACTGGCTGCTCTTGCAGAGGACCTGGGTTCAGTTCCTAGCACACATGTCAGGTGGCTCATATCAGCCTATTAACTCCAGTTCCAGGGAATACAGTGACCTCTTTTGATCTCTCTGGGTATTGCACTCATGTGGTACACTTACAGACATGCAAGCAAAACACACATACATATAAAATAAAAATGAATAAAGGCCCCACCTCCTAATATCATCATACTAGGGTAAAGACTTTAACTTAGGATGTTTTTGGACAGGTATAAATATTGATTCCACAGTGCCACTTGAATCCCAGTTCCACAATTTACTGTTGTATAATTTAGGTGACTTTGTTAATCTTTGTGTTTCAGTTTTTTTCATCTGAAATTTGAACAGAAAACTGGATGCTAAGTTTTCTTGATATGTTTAAACCACATGAAATATACACAGTTATATGGTCTGATGCATACACATTGTTTCCATTTGTGCAAATTAGGTCCCTTGATGCCCAAACACATTTATTTAACACACCCATAGAGAATTAGTTGTCTGGAGGACAGGGGAGCCTTGGAACTTTTTTTTTTCAGCATCACAATGTTTATTGATAAATACAAGTATATAAAATCAGGGCATGAACATGACTTGATAAATTAAGTAGACTTAATTTCAATACTATAATAAGGGAACAATTCAAATTCTCACCATTTGCTTCATACCCACAAAAACCACTTCAAGGGCATTAACGATCTCTCAAATCTGGTCAGTTTTGTGCAAGTAAGCCATGTTTCTTTTTAAAAAGGCTTGTGCATGTGCTCAGGCTCAAGGATATTGAAATCTAGCACATAAAGCCCATTACTAGAGGTAGAAATACAGGCAATATACTATTACGGCAATGACCATCAATTACAGTTAAGGATTTTCTGTAACAACCAAATGGATAATCTAATATTCCAACAACTCAAGTATTACTGAGCAAAGTGCGTTTCTACACTATTCAGTGTTGCTACTCAGTTTTCTAACTTTAAACAGCCTATGATAACTGGCAGCAAAGAAGGTCCTTGCAATAGACTGCCTCTGCTTGAGAACTTATGATGCAATTATTGCATGCTGCTAATATACTATCTAAATATTAAAGATACACCTAAAATATTAGATGGTAGACTATGATTAAGACATTACACTACAAAAAAACCTTATGCAGAAGGAAACCCTTACTGACGTGCTTCTGCTTTTAGTATTCTGTCCCCAAATGAAGTCCAGTAGGCAGACATCCTGTCTTGATCCCCCTGCATTGGCCTCCATGATACAGCCGAGTCAATCCAACAATGACAATCCATCTTCTGAGAAGGCTGAATTCCCATTAACTGCTTAGTTTACAAGCTGAGTATCTCAGCAGTCCTCAGTCCACAGCGGAAGGCTAAAAAGTAAAAAAGCTGTATCTCATGTCTTTGAGGAGTGCCAAAAGCAGTGGCATCCACAGAGCATATGCACCTGCCTGTAAGAATTGAAGACAGGCCAAACAATGGTGCTCTCTTTTTTTCTTTTTGTCTTTTTACTAAGATCTCAAGTTTTGTGTCTGCATTACAGTTTCTCTGGTCTTATTGATTATTTATTTCTGGCTGTACTTTCCTTCTGGAAGCTTAAGGCCATACAGATAGCCCAGATTAACCAAGGTTTTGTTTTATTGAGGTCAGTTGAGGGTCTGGTCCACAGGGGTCTCTCGGGTTTTTTTTTGGGTGGGGTGAATGGGAGTCCCTTGCTTCCTTCAGCTCCTCATCCACAAGTTCCATCAACATGAGGACATAATCAGGTCTTGCTAGACCAGGCTTCCTTTTCTGAAGGATGAGCATACTTTCCTCTTTATAGACTGGCTGAAGTCCCCTTAGTGGCTCTCCAAGATCTCCCTGAACAGGAAGAATGGTGACCCACCTCTGCAGGACTTTTCAAGAGATGCCCCCATGGATAATCCCCTAAGTCTTGGTTGACCTCTGGGGGCAAGGAACAAAGTTGTCCCCAAGGTCCCTCGGCCAAATTCGTAGGGACTTCAGGTATGGTCGTTAAGCACTCAGGAAGGCTAAATTGCACCAGACTGTTACTGTGCACCTATATTAACATTGTATCCTTTGGATACAAACTGTATGTTATTTCCATAGCATATTTCTTGATTCACATCTTTCCATTTTAATCCCATATTACTCTAAAAGATGCACACATACATTCCATCATATACTTAAAGTCCAAGGTCTGAAAATACATGTTAGGTCAGCTCTAGAACCTGTGTAGGGATTCCCAATACAAGAGCACAGTTGTCTTTAGATCATGAAGAATATAATCATTTTGTCTTACACCTAGGTACTTTGTACTAGCATCCATAGATGAGGGATACTATTCATCTTTTGTTTTTCTGAGACTGTGTTACTTCACTTAGCATAAAAGCTTTGTGTGGGCAGGCTCCTGAGGTGTAGGCAGGAGGCCGTAAGTCACTCAGGCAGGTACTGGGGCACGGGCTAGGTCAGGCATACCCCCGCCCCTCACGGGAATTGGTGAGAATCCAAGTGGACTTTCTTTTGGAGAACCTTCAGAACAGGAAGAGAAGAGTGACTTAGGCTTCCAATATCCAATATATAAACAAATTTGAAAGCCTGAAATCTAGACAAGTCAATGCTCCATAAACAAGGAGGAGGAAAGAAAAAAAAAGCATTGGAAGGAGGCAAGTAAAACCATCTGCTAACATAGTGAAAAGACATTTGTGATTTGAACCACAAAAGGGAAACCCATATGCCAGGGACATGACGAAGGGACAACATGGGAAAGGCACAGGATAATCCTGCACCAGGCTCTACCAAACCTGGAGGAGATAGCTACAATGGGATCTCCTTGGAGGAGACCCAAGGAACAGAGCTTAGAGGAATAATTGCAGACCTACCAGAGAAATTAAAGAAAATAAAGAAGAATTCAAAGAACTAAAGAGAGAGAATGAAAAACTCACAAAGGACCTAGAGGGATACAATGACAAACTTCAGAAAGAATTAAAGGAACAGATTGACTAACTCCAGAAAGAACTAGAGGGAGAAAAAAACGAACTCCGAAAGGAAGTAGAAACACTGAAAAAGGAAGCTAACCAACAAAGTAAGGAGCACCAAGAAGAGACTGAGAAGGTCAAAAAAGAAATGGAAATACTAAAGAAAACACAGGATGAAATGAAAAAGGAATTAGAACACTCATCCAATCAAGAAGAAAGGAAAGGAAAAAGCCTCAGAAGTAGAATGGAGGAAGCAGAACAAAGAATACCAGATCTGGAAGATAACACAGAGCAACTAAAAACCTCAAATAAAGATTATGAAAAATTAAAAAATACACAAAAGTGGAACAACCAGGAAATACGGGACACTATGAAAAGATCAAACCTCCGCATCATAGGAATAGAGAAAGGAGAAGACTCTCAAGAGAATAGTATTGATCAGAATTCAACAGAATAATGGATGAAAATTTCCCCAAACTAAAAATAGACAAACCCATACAAATACAAGAAGTACATAGGACTCCAAATAGACAAGATCAGAAAAGAAACTCCCCACACTATATCATAGTTAAAACGCTAGTCGCCCAAAACAAAGACAAGATTCTGAAGGCTACAAAAGAAAAACAAGTCATATACAAAGGGAAACCCATCAGAATTACAACTGACTTCTCAGCTCAAACCATGAAAGCAAGAAGAACATGGAGCAAAACATTCCCAGTGTTAAAGGACTATGGATGCCAACTCAGAATACTTTTCCCAGCAAAAATGTTGACTATAGTTGAAGGAGAGAGAAAAATCTTCCATGACATAAACAAGATGGTAGAATACATGTCTGGAAAACCAACTCTTCATAAAATACTTGAAGCAATTCAAAGGGCAGAAGAGAGCAGCAACAAACCTCAAATACCTAGGAAAAGAAACTAATAAAAACATAAGCAAATCAGAGGCTAGAAGTCCAAATGGATAATAAAGTGAAAGGAAGCAACAGCCATCTTTCAATTATAACCTTAAATATTAATGGGCTAAACTCCCCAATCAAAAGGCACAGACTGGGAGAATGGATTAGGAAACAAAACCCATCTATATGCTGTCTACAAGAAACCCATCTCAATTTCAAGGATAGGCACCAACTTAAGGTGAAGGGATGGAAGAAAGTATTCCAAGCAAATGGTACCAAAAAGAAAGCGGGTGTGGCTATTCTAATATCAGACAAAATAGACTTCAAAGCAAAAGAAATCAAAAGAGACAAAGAGGGCCATTACATCTTTATTAAAGGAACAATTGACGATGAAGATTTCACAATCATAAATATATATGCACCAAACACCGGTGCACCAAACTTTATAAAGACAATTCTTCAGGATCTCAAGGCACAGATTAACCCCAGCACACTAATACTAGGGGACTTCAATACCCCATTAAGTCCCCTAGACAGGTCAACAGGACAAAGGATAAACAGAGAGACATCCGAACTAAATGACACAATACACCAAATGGACCTCACAGACATCTATCGAATATTTCACCCAAACACCAGAGAATACACTTTCTACTCAGCACCTCATGGAACATTCTCCAAAATAGACCATATACTGGGACACAGGGAAAAACTCAACAAATATAAAAAGATTGAAATAATCTCATGCATTCTATCAGACCACAGTGCAATAAAACTCAATATCAACACCAGAATAAACCCTACAACCTACAGGAACACATGGAGACTAAACAACACTCTCCTGAATAATGAGTGGGTCAAGGAAGAAATAAAGAAAGAAATAAAAACATTCCTGGAACTGAATGACAATGATAAAACAACACAGCAAAATCTATGGGACACTTTAAAAGCAGTCCTAAGAGGGAAGTTTATAGCTCTAAGTGCCTACATTAAAAAAACAGAAAGAACACAAGTGAATGACCTAACACTGCAGCTAAAAATACTTGAGAAACAACAACAAATGAACCCTAAACGGAGCAGACAAGAAGAAATAACAAAAATCAGAGCAGAGATCAATGAAATAGAAACAAAGAAAACCATACAAAAAATCAATGAATCCAAAAGCTGGTTCTTTGAGAGAATAAACAAGATAGACAGACCTCTAGCCCAGTTAACCAAAAGAAAGAGGGAACAACTCCAAATCAACAGAATCAGTGATGAAAGGGGAAACATCACAACAGACAATGAAAAAATCCAGACAATCATACGGGACTACTTCAAAAACTTATACTCTACTAAGTTTGAAAACCTAGAAGAAATGGATGAATATCTGAAATCCTGGGAATCACCAAAGCTCAACCAAGAAGAGATTGACAGCCTAAACAGACCAATAGTACAGGAAGAAATCGAAGATGTAATAAGTAGCCTCCCAACCAAAAAATGCCCAGGCCCGGATGGTTTCACGGCAGAATTTTATAAAATATTTCGAAAAGACATACAACCATTACTACTTAAATTGTTTAGAAGGATACAAACGGAGGGACTTCTCCCAGAATCCTTCTATGAGGCCAGCATTACGCTACTACCAAAACCAGGGAAAGATACAACCAAAAAGGAGAACTATAGACCCATCTCCCTAATGAACACAGATGCCAAAATTCTAAACAGGATTCTGGCAAATCGCATACAGACTCACATCAAGAAAATCATCCACCATGACCAAGTTGGATTCATACCAGAGATGCAGGGATGGTTCAACATACGAAAATCAATAAACATCATCAAACATATCAATGGACTGAAGGACAAAAACCACACCATCATTTCAATTGATGCGGAGAAAGCCTTTGACAAAATCCAGCATCCTTTCATGTTTAAAGTCCTGGAGGGAATTGGCCTAGAGGGATCATTCCTCAATGTAATCAAAGCCATATACAGGAAACCCACAGCCAATATCATCCTAAATGGGGAAATGACAGAAGCATTCCCCTTGAAGGTAGGAACTCGGCAAGGCTGCCCCCTGTCACCACTCCTCTTCAATATAGTGCTGGAAACCCTTGCAAGGGCAATAAGGCAAGAAAAGGAAATTAAAGGAGTTCTAATTGGAAAAGAGGAAATCAAGCTATCCCTTTTTGCTGATGATATGATTGTCTACCTAAGGGATGCTAAGAACTCCACCAGAAAACTCCTAGAAATGATTAAGAGCTTTGGTAAAGTGGCAGGATACAAAATAAATCTAGAAAAATCAGTAGCCTTTCTTTACACCAACAACAAGCAACTGAAGAAGGACTACAAGGAGACCTTCCCACTCACAATAGCCTCAAAAACAATAAAATACCTAGGAACAAACCTAACCAAAGACACCAAGGATCTCTACAACAAAAATTTTAAACCCCTGAAAAAGGAAATTGAGGAAGACATCAGAAGATGGACAAACCTCCCATGCTCATGGATTGGGAAAATAAATATAGTAAAAATGTCCATCCTACCCAAACTAGTGTACAGATTTAATGCAATCCCAATCAAAATCCCCAAGAGTTTCTTCACAGGCTTGGAAAAAAAAATCCTCAATTTCATTTGGAAAAACAAAAGACCCCGAATAGCCAAAGCAATCCTGAGTGAAAAGAGCAATACAGGGGGGATCGCTATACCAGACATCAAACTATACTACAGGGCTATAGTCATAAAAACAGCTTGGTACTGGCACAAAAACAGACCAGTTGACCAATGGAATAAAACTGAAGATCCAAACCTGAGCTCATACAATTTCAGCCACCTCATATTTGACAAGGGGGCCAAGAATACACAATGGAGGAAAGACAGCATCTTCAGCAAGTGGTGTTGGCAAAACTGGATCACCACTTGTAGAAGAATGAAATTAAACCCCTACCTCTCACCTTGTACAAAGGTCAACTCCAGATGGACCAAAGACCTCAATGTGAAACCCCAAACTCTGGAGGTGATAGAAGAGAAGCTTGGCAGCAGACTACAAGACATAGGTGTAGGAAAAGACTTCCTAAATCAGACAGCAGCTGCACAAGAAATAAGATCGACAATTGACAAATGGGACCTCATTAAACTCAAAAGCTTCTGTACATCAAAGGAAGCAATAAAGGAAGTGAGGAGAAGACCCACAGAGTGGGAGGAAACCTTCACAGCAGATACATCTGACAAAGCATTAATTTCCAGAGTATACAAGCTACTCAAAAAACAAAGAAGAAAGAAAACAAATGAATCATTCAAAAGATGGAGCAAAGATCTGAATAGAGACTTCACAGAGGAGGAGTTAGAGATGGCCGAGAAACATCTTAAGAAGTGTTCAACATCTCTGATAATTAAGGAAATGCAAATTAAAACCACTCTGAGATACCACCTTACTCCAATAAGACTGGCTAGGATCAGGAACATGAATGATACCAAGTGCTGGAGAGGTTGTGGGGAAAGGGGAACACTCATCCATTGCTGGTGGGAATGTAAACTTGTACAGCCACTATGGAAAGCAGTGTGGAGAACCCTTAGAAGACTCAAAATGAGCCTGCCATTTGACCCAGTCATACCACTCCTGGGTATATACCCACAAGACTCATCTTACTGCAGAAATACATGCACAGCTATATTTATTGCAGCTCTGTTCACAATAGCGAAAAGCTGGAACCAACCCAAATGCCCCTCAACTGACGAGTGGATAGAGAAAATGTGGTACATGTACACAATGGAGTTTTATGCAGCAATAAAGAAAGAGGACATCATGAAATTTGCAGGTAAATGGATGGAGCTAGAAGACATTATATTAAGTGAAGTAACACAGTCCCAGGAAAACAATGAATGGTATTCCTCATATGTGGATGCTAGAGCCAATAACCCAGTTATAAATATTTCTTGTGGAGAGGGATGCATATTAAAACAACAGAAAGACTGCATCAGAAAACTGACTGAAATGGTGAATTGGTGAAATAGTGGGAGGGGCAGGAGAGGGACACGGGTGTATATTTGATTAATACATGTTTAATTGACGTGAGTTCAACAAGTATCCAATTTTGCCCAGACTCTGTCTACAGGTTACATGGTGTTTTAGGACTTAACAAAAGTAAATAAGTGTATATTAAACAACATTGGTTTAAAGGTTCTGATAAAAACATTAATGCACCTGAGTTAATCGAAAATATAAATTGTTGTCCACATTTGTTTTACTTAAAATCTGTTCAACAATAACTTTGGGATTGGCACATACAAAGGTTCTCTATAATTTTTCTGTTGTACAGTATCACCTTGTGGCATTCTCTTTTACCTGTAGGGTGATCTAACTTAAAACATTAAGTTTGCTTCCCAAGTTAACCACATACCGCCACCCAAAACAGCATGGGTGAATTTTATGATATCTGCGCCTTCATTCCAGCCTATAGGTATGTGTAATACAACTGCCTTTTAGATACTCATGCCTCAAAAAAAAAATAAATTAATTAAAAAAGGGAGATACAGATAGATATGAAACCTTTTTGTCAAAAACCTTGCAATTAAAATCTTAAAACTAACTATGGGAAAAGATTTGCATGTTCCAACAGGTCAAAATGTCACCAACTTAATGGCTGAGAAAGAAAAGATACAGCTTTGCATTGTGGAGGATGTACCAGGAAGTGCCAGCAGAAAGGTTGGCCCTTCTGAACATGGAAAGGAAGAAAAGCCTCAGATTGCTACAGACATCAAACCCTTGGTGGATCCTACTTGTAGCAACTATTTATAATGAGTCCTTATGAAACTTACCTTCTAGGTGCCACAAGGTTTTAATACGAGAGACTTTCTTACCTCCCCCCCATAGAACAAGGAGAAATATGATGTTGATGAGGTCATTTTCCAACTGTAAATTGGAGCCAACTGTTATAGAGGTAATCTCTTATAAAACTGGTAAAACTGCCTTCTTTAATTGACTAATAGACGTAGGAACTGTGTAAAGGATTATTCTCTATTCAGGTCCAAATAGAATACTAAAGTCTCCTTAAGCTATGCACTTAAGCAAAATATATTAATACAGGAGAGCTCTGATATGGATTATTCTACCAAGGAGATGTTGGCCAGGGGATCCAAGCCCCCCCGCCCCAAAGTTAAAGGCTTCTTGCCTGTAAACTGGGATACCTGCAAGAAGAGAGGCAATAAGGCCCTGCTGTTGAAGACCTGATGTAAGCATGGGAAAGATGCATTGAGACTGCACTTGCAAGTGTACAGTTGGTCTCTGGAATACCAGAGAGTGTTTCCAAAGGCCACTAAACCAATAAAGCAAATATAGGTCTCCCTGAGTCAAGCAAGACTCCTCTGTCAGCACCAGCTACACCTCACCTGCCTGGAAATACTGTGCAGCAGTGGCAGCCATATGTCTGTACATCCCAAATCTAACTGGCTATTAGCTCTTTCCTTGGAGGAATAACCCATGGCTGATGCCACAAGCTCGCATCCTCTAGTGGTTAGGAGATGTTATAAGCCACAGTAAGACCCTGTAATATTTTACAGAAAAAACATAATTCATGGATTAACATACCATCCAAACATCTGTGTCTATACCAAAGTAACATACCATAACAATTAGTACTGTTTAAATACCTATATATCTAACTATTTGTGCTTCATTAGTAGGATTGAAATGTTATTCCTGGACAGACTGTCAGCCCATGAAAGGAAACAGCCAGAACTGACCAGAGTCCAAGACAACCGCTCCAGAGAAAGTAGACTGTTTTGCTTCTCATCCACCTGTGCCCCTTTTCTAAGCTTAGGGAACAATCTGCGGAAGAGAGGGTGTAATAGAATGTAGGGGCTGTGATTGGGGTGAATGACAAGACTACAGCAATACAGTCTGGACACTCATCTGATAAACTTGATTGAACATACAAGCCCCCCCCCCCACTTGATGGAGGGACACATGGGCTGTGTGGGTTTGGGCATACTGCTTGCAAATTGGTTTTACATGAAGGATGCTTGTACTCATAAGTTATTACTTATTGTTAAAAAATGAAAAAAAAGAATAAATAAAAAGAGGGTTAAAATGGTGATGTTCCCAGATGGAGAGACAGAAGATTATACACTAACACCATTCTCCTCTCCTCTGTCCTACACATGCATATGTGGGATTCCATGTGTATCTTCATGCTATCATGCATATGTGTATGCATACTCCTTCCTTCTTTCTCAGCATTCAGCTATGCCAAGGAATATTCAAACATGCAAACATTCTGGAGATCTTAAAGACACTAAATATTATCTTTACTTGGTTTCTTAAAGATACAGCTGCTTAAGATGAATATCAAAATTTATAGACCCATGGTCACGGTTGGCTTCTGCTGTCAACCTGACACACCTGGGGGGAGAAACTCTCAACTGAAGCACTTTCTACCAGATGGCCTGTGGGCATTTTCTTGATTGTTGAAGGACCCCCGGGCAGATGGGTTGTATAAGAAAGCAAGTTGTGCACAAGCCAGAGGAGCAAAGACAGTAAGCAGCATTTCTCTGTGGTATATGATTCAGTTCCTGCCTCCATGTTCCTGCAGGCAGATCTCTGTGAGTTCAAGTCCAGCCTGGCCTACACAGTGAGTTCTCAAAAAGACAAAAAAGAGATTTCTGTGAATTCTGTTCCATAGGTATTTTCATTAGAAACACATCCCTTTTCTGACTAGGAAACAATGGATCACTCTGTTTGTAGCAGTCTTTATTTTCTTTCCCCCTTTAAGGCAAGAGGAACAGAATTATGGTGTATCTTTCTAGTCCTGTATCTTAGAGTATCCCCCATGTCTTGCTTCCTTAGCCTTCTCTCAGCAACCTCCCCTAGCCTGGAACATCAAATCCAGACTGTAACATGATCCATACACCAATGACAGAGGTCTAACATGTATAAGTACAAGGCTGCCCATGTTAGTGACATCTTGTCACTTTGACAAACACCACAAATACCACAGAAAAACAATTTTTCCTTATTTTTTATTGAGCTTTTGTGTATTTCATACAATATTTCTTAATCAACTTTATACACGTTCCCCCATCCATTCCCCCACAACTCATGCATGTCTGCCAATAATGTTAAGGTTCTGTCTTGTAACTTTATTCGCCAAAGTCTTTTTTTAAAAAACTTTTTTTTTTTTTTTTTTTTTTTTTTTGTGTGTGTGTGTGTTGGGAATCA
The DNA here is from genome assembly GCA_009823505.1 of Rhizomys pruinosus. Classification (NCBI taxonomy): domain Eukaryota; kingdom Metazoa; phylum Chordata; class Mammalia; order Rodentia; family Spalacidae; genus Rhizomys; species Rhizomys pruinosus. Next base: position 3,762,313 of record VZQC01001008.1, read on the forward strand.
AATCTGGTCTTCTGTCTGTTTCTTGAGTCCTGGGATTACAGTTTCCATCTCAGCGTCTTGAGTGCTGGGATCCCAGCCTCCATCTCAGTGACTTGAGTGGGGATAACCACATCCATCTTGGCATCTTGAGTCCTGGATCACGGGCTAAACCTCAGTGTCTTGAGTGCTGGGATCCCAGGCTCCATCTCAGCATCTTGAATTCAGGGATCATGGGCTCCATCTTGGTGTTTTGAGTGCTGGGATCACCAGCTCCATCTTGGTGTCTTGAGTCCTGGGATCACGGGCTCCATTTCAGCATCTTGAGTGCTGGGATAACCAGCTCCATCTTGGCATCTTGAGTCCTGGGATCATGGGCTCCATCTTAGCATCTTGAGTGCTGGGATCCCAGGCTCCATCTTGGCATCTTGAGTCCTGGGATCCCAGGCTCCATCTCAGTGTCTCGAGTGCTGGGATCAAACCAGGCGCCAGTAAAAAAAAAACAAATTTTTTGAAAGGAGAAAATACTCTGGGGGATCTATCGTCACGAATTTTAGATGTTTATTCAGGCACCCATGGGTGGAAGGGCATTATTGGTCAACTTTGCTTCTTAATTGCTAGTAGGAGTGTCCCAGAAGAACAGAAAAACAACTTAAAGGAGAAAAATTTTTACCTTTTCCTCAGAGATTAAGGGAATATAGCTCACCATGGCCAGGGAAGTATGGCTGCAATCAGCTTGCTCACATCCTAATAGACGGGGGGGGGGGGGCAGAGATGGGGAATGCTGGTGCTGTGCTCATTTGTCATCGGCCTTGATCCTCCACCCTTTTTTTTAACTGGGTGTCAAATCTCAGCTGGCTAAGAACTTAGGATTTGATACCAAGGATACCTCCACATTCCGATCTGTTTTTATTGCTCACCAAATCCTGGGATTATATTGGTTTTAGGGACAGAGATGTGGAGACTGAACTAAATCATTTCACGCATACTAGTCAAGCACTCTATCAACTGAGGGACAGTCCCAGACTTTCCTTTTTGTCTTTTTAGTCTACTGGGATACCCAGTCAATAAGAAGGTTCTAACCCACATGTACAGTCAGGCAAGGGATAGGCAACCTGTATCTCTGGTTCGCCGCTCTCTTTCCCCCTACCCCCTTTTATTCCATCCAGGTTGTACAGTATATATATACATATAATACTATATACATATATACAATATATACAATATATGTAATATATACATATATAATAATAAGATATATATATATATATATATATATATATATATCTTGGAACAAACCTGACCAATCTCTATGATGAAAATTTTAAATCTTTGAAGAAGGAAATTGAGAAAGACACCAGAAGATGGAAAGACCTCCCATGCCCATGTATTAGAAATTAATATTTGAAAAGGACCATCCTACCTAAAGCAATATATAGATTCAATGCAATCCTAATCAAAATCCCCATGACTTTCTTCATGGAATTAGGGAAAAAAATCCTAAAATTCCTATGGAAAGACAAAAGACATAGGATAGCCAAATTAACACTGAGCAAAAAGAATGATGTGTGTGTGTGGGATTACTATACCAGATTTCAAACTAGATTACAGAGTTGTAGTCATAAAACAGTATAGTACTATTTTATAGTGCAAAATAGACCTGTAGATCAATGGAACAAAACTGAAGACTCAAACTTGAGTACATGTAATTTTAGCCACCGATTATTTGACAAAGGGGCCAAGAACACTCAATGGAGGAAAAACAGTATCTTCAGCAAATGTTGCTGCCAAAACTGGATCACCACTTGTAGAAGAATGAAACTAACCCCCTACCTTTTTCCTTGTACAAAAGTCAACTCTAAATGGATCAAAGACCTCAATGTGAAACCTGAAACTGAAAATTTTAGAAGAAAACATTGGTAGTAACCTACAAGATATAGGTGTAAGAAAAAAACCTTCTAGCCAGGCGTGGTGGTACATGCCTTTAATCCCAACACTCAGGAGGCAGAGGCGGTTGGATAACTGTGAGTTCAAGGTCGGCATGGTCTACATAGCAAACTCCAGGCCATCTGGGACTAAAGGGAGACCCTGTATCACAAAGGAAAAGGAAAAAAAAAAACTTTCTAAATCAGACAGTAGTTGTGCAGGAAATAAGGTCATCAATCAACAACTGGGAACTTATTAAACTCAAATGCTTCTGTACAGCAAAAGAAACAATCAAAGAAGCTAAGAGAAAACTCACAGAGTGGAAGACACTCTTTATCAGTGACACATCTGACAAATGTTTAAAATCCAGAGTATATAAACTACTCGAAAAACAAAGGACCAAGAAAACAAATGATCCAATTAAAAGATGGGCTAAAGATCTGAACAGACACTTCTTAAGAGAAATAAAGATGGAGAAGAAATTCCTGCAATCCTTATGGAAAGCAATGTGGAGAACCCTTAAAAGAATAAAAATGAACCTACCATCTGACCCAGTCATACCTCTCCTGGATATAAACCCAAAAAATTCATCCTATAGCAGAGATCTATGCACAACCATGTTTAGTGTATCCCTTTTCACAATAGTGAAGAGCTGGAAACAACTCAAGTGTCCCTCAAATGATGAGTGGTAATGAAAATGTGGTACATTTTCTATGCAGAGGTAAAAAAAGACAACATCATGGATTTTTCAGGTAAATGGATGGAGCTAGAAGCTGTTATGCTAAGTGAAGCAATACAGTCTTAGAAAAACAAATGACATATGGTGTCCCTCATCTGTGGATCCTAGCATCAAATCCTAATATGTAATTCATGATAGGTAACTTGCTAGTAAAAATAATACCACACTGATAATACTATAAATATAGCTTAAAGTTTATGTCTCTATGTTCCTAAGTTCAAAAATTCATGAGAAACAATAAATCTTTTCCTTAAAAGTACATTAAAACATACATTATTCCTGGACAAACTGTCAGCCCATGAAAGGAAACAGCCAGAATTGACCAGAGTCCAAGACAACAGCTCCAGAGAGAGTGGACTGTTCTGCTTCTCATCCACCTGTGCCCCTTTTCTAAGCCCAGGGAATAATCTGCGGAAGAGGGGGCGTGGTAGAATGTAAGGGCTGCNAGAACTGTGAAAAGGATTATTCTCTGTTCAGAACCAAATATAATACTAAAGTCCTTAAACTATGCGCTTAAGCAAAATATATCAATACAGGAGCTCTGACATCAGTAATGGATTATTCCACCAGGGAGATGTTGGCCAGGGGATCTAAGGCCCCACAAAAGGTAAAGGCTCCTTGCCTCTAAACTGGGATACCTGAACAGAGACTTCTTAAGAGAAGAAATAAAGATGGCTAAGAAACATCTTAAAAAGTGTTCAACATCATTAGTAATTAAAGGAAATGCAATTTAAAACCACTTTAAGATTTCATCTTATGCTGATAAGACTGGCTATGATCAAGAAATCAGATGATACAAAATGCTACAGAGGTTGTAGGGAAAGGGGAACACTCACTGCTGGTAGGACTGCAAACTCATGCAATGCCTATGGAAAGCAGTGTGGAGAAATCCCAAGACCAAAAATGAACATACCATTTGATCCAGTCATACCACTCGTGGGTGTATGCTCAAAGGATTCATCCTATAGCAGAGTTCCCTGCACAACCGTGTTCAATGCAGTTCTTTTCACAATAGTGAAGAGCTGGAAACAATCTAAGTGTCCCTGACCTGATGGGTGGATAATGAAAATGTGGTACATTTACACAATGGAGTTCTATGCAGTGGCAAAGAAAGACAACATCATGAAATATGCAAGCAAATGGATGGAACTAGAAGCTGTTATGCTAAGTGAAATAAAACAGTCTCAGAAAAACAAACAACATATGGTGTCCCTCATTTGTGGATCCTAGCATCAAATCCTTATATGTAAGTCAAGGTGAGTAATTAGTAAAAATAATACTACATGACTGATATTATTATAGATACAGCTTAAAGTTCTCTATTTTCCCAAGTTGTAAGATTTATGAGAAAGAATGAATCGCTTCCTTAAAAGTACATTAAAATATACATCAACTTGCTATGCAATTTAGGAATGTAAAGTTATATTTCTTTTTACCTGCATGCAACTTGTTAAATGATAAATGTGTTTTGGAATTAGCCTATGGTTTATTTTCAGACTTTGTAATTTTGGTATATATATATGGAGTATATATATGCATATTTTTATTGAACTTTTATGCCTTTGATACATTTATTAATCAAATTTATACCCCTTCCCTGCCCCCCTCCCTGCCAGAGTTCATGCATTCTGTCATGCATGTTTTGCATCTTTTTCTCAGTCTTTTTAAAAAAAATTTCTTTGATGTAGAAGTTTACTGTTTTGGGCAGAATTTTACTGTTTCAGTAGGTTCTTTGACTCAGTTTTTTTTTTTTGTTGTTGTTCCTTCCAATTTGTATCACTTCAAAATATGCATATATACATGCCAAACATGCCAAAATTATGACGTGTGAAAAACTGTAGGTTAATTCCAAAACATGTTTAGGGATTCACACTTTGACAGTAGGGTTGTATGTAGGTAAACAAAAAAATTACATTCCTACATTACATAGCATGTTGATGAGTGACATCGAGTATTATATATACACACAAAAAAGAGTCAGTTTGCTTTACAAATAGGGATTTGGTGCTATGATCCACAAATGAGGGACATTATACATTGTTTTTCTGGGACTGTGTTACTTCACAATAAAGGAAATGTGGTACATCTACACAGTGGAATTCTCTGCAGCAGTCAAGAAAGAGATCATGAAATTTGCAGGTAAATGGATGGAATTAGAAGTCATTATGCTAAGTAAAATATATGCATATTTTAGAGTAATATAAAATTAAAGGAATAACCAAAAATGAGTTGTTCAAAGAACTGACCAAAACAATAAACTTCTGCATTGAAAAAGTTAAAAAAGACTGAGAAAAAGATGCAAGACATGTATGGCAGAATGTATGAGTTCTGGTGGGGGGGTATGGATAGAGGAATGGGTCTAAATTTGATTAGGAAATATTGTATGAAATGCATAAAAGCTCAAGAGAAAATTAAGATAAAAGAATTCATTTTCAAATAATTAGGTGAATGAATGGGTTCTCTGGAATTTTCCAGGTAAACTGTCATATTTATCTCAAAGAATGATAGTTCTTTGCTGTCTTTTAAAATATTTATACTTTTCCCTAAAAATATTTATACTTTTATCTTCCTGGTAAGAATACACATTAACTCAGTCTTTTATACACAGAAATATGCAAAATCATTGCATTCATGTGTCTGATGATGGTAGCGCCATGCCAAAGACTTTCTGGCTCACAGATCACAGAAAGTCACCCACCTGAGTTGGCTTTAGAAAGCAAGGGCAGGGGCTGGAGAGATGGCCCAGCGGTTAAGAGAGCCGACCGCTCTTGCAGAGGACCCGGGTTCGATCCCCAGCACCCACATGGCGGCCGAGAACCGTCCGAAACTCCAATTCCAGGAGAAGTCCAGTTCCAGGGGAATCCGACACCCTCTTCCGAACTCCGCGGCATTGCACGACACGGGTGCACAAACCTGCATGCAGACAGTACATTCATACACATACATAAATAAATAAAATTAATAGTAAAAAATTAAAAAAAGAAAGAAAGCAAGGGCAGATACCCCACAAGCCAGAATTGACCAGGAATCGGGGAGTGTTTTCAGGTCAGGGCAGCCATAGAGGTCTGCAATGCTAATGAAGATTTTGCTTGGTCTGCTCTTAACTCCCTTTCTTGTTTTCCATCCAATGGTTTAGATCAGCAGAGCAAGCAGCCTAGCTTCTGGGTTACATATTGAGTTATTCAAGGAGAAAAGATTCTCAGAGAACCATTGTCACTATCTCAGAAAAGAACTTATCCTTCAGCTACTCTTCCTTGGGCCAATCAGTCATCCCTAGACACAGGATGAAGCTGTGTGAGCAGCAATGTTTGGGGTGAAGGGGCATGGCAGTGTATTTACAGGAACCTCTAGAATGTGAATGGGGGTGGGAGAGGGCGCCTCTAGAGGAAAGGTGCTAAGAAGGGACCACTTCAAGCTTACTGGGACATTCAAGAGATGCAGGGCTCTCTCTGCAGGAAAAGCTGTGGTGGAAATTTTCATGGAGGAGCACCCCCACCTTCTGACATCACAAGTGTTTGTTTCTCAGTGCCTGTCTACTGTCTAGTGTCGCAAACTGTCAGCTGCCAGCCAGCTTCAGGTCTCTCCCTAGACCCCCTTCTTTTTTCCAATTTGCTTCTTCTCTGCCATTCCAGACCATTCTGTAGCAACAACTCTATCTCCTTTCTAGTACAATGAGCTTCCTTTATCTACAACAGTTATGTTCCAAGACTCCAGTGAATGTCTCAAACTGCAGGTAACATTGAACTCTATAGATTTTATTCTTTTTTTCTTATTTTCATTGAACTTTGTGTATTTCATACATTTCTTAATAAAATTTAGACCCACTCCCCCTTCTATGCCCCCCACCCTTCCAGAGCTTGTGCATTCTGCCATACAAGTCTTGTATCTTTTTCTCAGTCTTTTAAAAAATTTTCAGTGCAGAAATTTACTGTTTTGGTTGGTTCTTTGAACAAGTCTTTTTGTTGTTGTTCCCTTTAATTTTATATTACTCCAAAATATGCATGTATACACTCCACACATATACCAAAATTATGAGGTTTGAATAAACTATATGTTAATTCCAAAACATGTTTAGGGATTCACCTTTTAATAGTAGGTTTCATGCAGGTGAAAAGAAATATTACTTTACATTCCTAAATTACATAGCAAGTTGATGTACATTTTAATGTACATTTTTATATTAGTATCAGATATTATATTTACTGAAAAATTACCCAGTTTACCTTACAAATAAGAATTTGATGCTAGGATCCACAAATGAGGGACACCATGTGTCATGTATCTTTCTGGGACTGTGTTACTTTACTTACCATAACAGCTTCTAATTCTATCCATTTACCTGCAAAGTTCAGGATATCATCTTTCTTTACCACTGCATAGACTGCATTATGTAGATGTACCACACTTTTTTTATCCACTTGTTTGGTGAGGGACACTTGGGTTGCTTCCAGTGGCAATAAACATAGATATGCATTTGTCTGTGCAATAGGATGAGTCTTGTGGATATATACCCAGGAGTGGTATGACTGACCGGGTGAGGTGGTAGGCTCATTTTGAGTCTTTTTTTTTATCTTTTAGAAAAAAAGAACGTGAATCTCAATATTTCCTTTTAATTTTTTTTATTATTTATTTTTGTATGTGTATGAATGTATTGTCTGCATGCAGGTCTGTGCACCCGTGTCGTGCAATGCCGCGGAGGTCAGAAGAGGGTCTCGGATTCCCCTGGAACTGGAGTTCTCCTGGAATTGGAGTTACAGACGGTTCTCAGCCGCCATGTGGGTGCTGGGGATCGAACCCGGGTCCTCTGCAAGAGCGTCGGTGCTCTTAACTGCTAGGCTATCTCTCCAGCCCCTCCTTTTAATAGCATTAAATATTTAAGTGCATTTTGAGTCTTTTAAGTGTTCTCTATACTGCTTTCCATAGGGGTTGCACAAGTTTGCATTCCCACCAGCAATGAATGAGTGTTCCACTTTCCCCATAACCTCTCCAGCATTTGGTGTCTTTTGTTTTCTTGTGCATAACCAGTCTTACCAGGGTAAGATGAAATCTTAAAAGTGTTTTTAAAAAATTACTGAGATTTTGTGCATTTCATACAAGATTTCTTTTATTTATTATTATTATTATTTTTTTATGTGTATGATTGTACTGTCTGCACGTAGGTTGGTGCACCTGTGTTGTGCAGTGCCGCAGAGGTCAGAAGAGGGCATCAGATTCCCCTGGAACTGGAGTTAAAAATGGTTCTTAGCCGCCATGTGGGTGCTGGGAATTGAACCTGGGTCCTCTGCAAGAGCAGTCAGTGCTCTTAACCACTGAGCCATCTCTCCAGCCCCACAGATTTCTTAATCAAATTGAGACCCATTCCCCCTTCCTCACCCACCCCCAGAGCTCACACATTCCGCCATACATGTCTTTCATATTTTTCTCAGTTGGTTTTGAATTTTTGGGTACAGAAGTTTACTGTTTTGGGTAGAAGTTAACTGCTTCAGTCAGTTATTTGACCTGGTCTTTTTGTTGTTGTTCCAATTTGTATCACTCCAAAATATGCCTATATACATGGAACACATATACCAAAATTATGATGTCTGAAAGTAAACTATAGGTCAATTCCAAAACATGTTCAGGGATTCACATTTTCACCATAGAGTAGCATGCAGGTAAGGAAAAAAATATTGCTTTACATTCCTAAATTACATAGCAAGTTGATGGATAACATCAGGTGTTATGTTTACAGGAAAAAAAATGAATTACTCAGTTTGCCTTATAAAGAGAGATTTGGGGGCTGGAGAGATGGCCTAGCGGTTAAGAGCGCCGACCGCTCTTACAGAGGACCCGGGTTCGATCCCCAGCACTCACATGGCAGCCGAGAACCGTCCGAAACTCCAATTCCAGGAGAACTCCAGTTCCAGGGGAATCCGAGACCCTCTTCTGACCTCCGCGGCATTGCACGACACGGGTGCACGGACTTGCATGCAGACAGTACATTCATACACATACAGAAATAAATTAAAAAAAAAAAAGAAAAAGAAAATAAAGAGAGATTTGGTGCTAGGATCCACAAATGAGGGACACCATACGCCATGCCACTTGTTTTTCTGAGACTGTGTTACTTCACTTAGCATAATGGCTTTGAGTTTGATCCACTTATCTGAAAAGTTCATGATGTCGTATTTCTTTACCACTGCAAAGAATTCCATTGTGCAGATGTACTGCATTTTCTTTATCCACTCATTGGTTGAGGGACACTTGGGTTGCTTCCAGCTCTTTGCTATTGTGAAGAGAGCGGCAATAAACACAGATGTGCATTTATCTCTGCAATAGGATGAGTCTTGTGGGTATATACCTAGGAGTGGTATGACTGGGTCAGGTGGTAGGTTCATTTTGAGTCAGTCCCAGAAAAACAAATGACAAATGGTATCCCTAATTTGTGGATCCTAGCACCAAATGCCTAGTTGAAAGGCAAGCTGAGCAACATTAATGTTATATTTCTTTTTATCTGCAAAGAACTGTGCTGTTATAATGTGAATCCCTTAATGGGCTCTAGAATTAACTTACAAATTATTTTCAGTCTTTGTAATTGTGTTATATGGATGGAGGGTATATATTCATATTTTAGAGTAATACAAAATTAAAGGGAAAATGTGAACTAAATATATTTTGGAATTAACATACAGTTTATTTTCAGAGGTCATAATTTTTGTATATATGTGACATATATATATATATATAGGCATATTTTGGAGCAATACAAGTGGTAGGGAACAACAACTACAAAAGGACTTGGTCAGGGCTGGAGAGATGGCCTAGCAGTTAACAGTGCTGACTGCTCTTACAAAGGACCCAGGTTCGATCTCCAGTACCCACATGGTGGCTGAGAACCATCTTGAATTCCAGTTCCAGGGGGATCCAACATGCTTTTCTGACATCCACGGCATTGCACGACACGGGTGCACAAACCTACATGCAGACAGTACATTCATACACATACAAAAATAAATTAAAAAATTAATAAGGAATGGGTCAAAGAACTAACTGAAACAGTTAACTTCTCATAATTCATATTCTTCAATCTTTATTGTAGAAGTCTTTCATACACCTTTATCTTCTCTCAATTAAGTTTTGAGGTCTATCTTCCATAGACACGCCCTTATTTTTAACTTTTCTGTGAGGTTTGGTATGATTCCAGTGTGGTTTTCCTTTATATAGAAAATTTTTCTTGTATAAAAAGTTTCCAAAGTTCCTATACAGAAACTTTCTCTATTGATTTGTGGTTCTACTTTAATGTACATTACTCTCCCACCACACCAAAGTCTGTCTCCAAACTCCCTGCACTATGCTATGCACCTATTTGTCTGTACTTGCCTCAAGACCACAGTTTTAATTACTGTATATTTGTGGTATACCTTAATGTCTGCCAAAGTAAGCTCTTTTTACATGGGCAGCTATTCCTTTAAAGATATTATTGCATCAAGCAATAATCAAATTGATAACCTCAACCATATGTTCAAATTTTAAGCAGTCATTTGTTATTTATATCAATCATCTTTGGTATCATAAGGTAATAAACCGGTAAATGATTGATTCATTTACTCAACAAATAAAAACTAGATACCTGCTATTTGTTAGCTGGGATTGCTAGAGTGTGGGGGTCCTGTTTTCACGGACTGATACTTGAATGACAGGAATCAGGGGGCCATTTCACACATCTCCCTTCCCCAGCTCAGTGTCTGACAACAGTTTCTTCTACCAAGGTCATGTGTAACTGTCCCCTCCAGCACTTGGAGTGAATAAATGTTTCAGAACAGATCCAAACTTAACCTCCAGATAAACAATGATACCTTCTCACTTTTACAAGCAACCCAGACACATGAATTAATTTAATAAAGATTTAATTTAGTAAAAAGTCAATGTATTTAGCTTAAGTGAAATAGCAGGTCATTTCCTTTTCCTCTGTGTAGTTTAGTTATTGGTCTAACTGTGAATAAAGATCTATGGAAATAAAAATAAAATTATCGCTGCTGTGAATCTTCTAAACAATAAATCTATTTTTATGTTTAATATTGAAAATGAAACTGTCATTTGAATCAAGCAATTTGGGAGTAAGAGAATTTAGCCAAACACATATTTCTACTTGTAGGGCTAGCATAGGAATGACTGTGCACTAAGGCTGTAAGGGAAATTCATAGGCTTTCTGGTGGAAATGTATCCACATCCAGTCTCTCCTAGCCACAGGATGAAGACTCTGTGGTACCCAAGATCCTCAGGATATCCTGCCCCCAGCATTTCCCAGACATATGGCAACCACATGGTTGCCTGGTCCTCCTTCAGCATTCCCCAACCTCTCCTAGTCACGGGGTGACCTGATCCTCATTCACAAGAACTGCCACCCCAGCCTCTTCTAGTCACAGGGTGACCACATAGTAGCCTGATCCTCACTCAGTACATCACCACCTGAGCCTCTCCTAGTCACAGGGTGACCACACAGTGTCTTGGTCATTCATTAGATCTCCCCTATCCCTGCCTCTCTCAGACACCAGGTGACCACATTGTAGTCCTGTCATTATTTATAAGAACCAGTCCTAGTCTCTCCCAGTCACAAGGTGACCACAGAGTGGCTGAGGTGCTCATTCACTAGACTCCTTTTGTGGGAAGGCTAAGTCTTCATGTGCTATGCTTTTAGTTTGCTCAGAAACCATCCTAGAAAGCCCTATTCAGATGCTTTCACTACTCACAATTACTGGAAACACACAGCTGGCCTGGTGTGAGGCATTCTCCCAAGAGGTTTGGGCTGAGAGAGAATGGGTGGGGATGAGAAAAATCGAAGCTGTAAGGTGGCCTAGCTGGTATCATCAGAATTTTTGACAATAGTGGCTGTATTTGTGGGCAGGGCCCAACACCAAGTAGATGTTCCTGGAGACAGTAGGCCCTGCAGTGTGAGACTCAATATAGCTGCAAACACTGGCCATATCCTATCTGGAAGGTTCTGCAAATGCTACTTTAGCTCTCTTTCCAAAGGGAGTTAGGAACATAGCTCTGGGTGGTAGATCATGCTTGGACCTCTCTGTTTCTTCTGTGGCCTCAATTTCCTCTTTATAATAATACAAGGAACATATTCACATCTAACCCTCCAGAATGCAGAATGTTTTAGGGTTCCTGTGACAAAGCTTGGAGGATGATACAACATCATCACTCTCCGCTGAGGCTTGGGGATCTGGTGCTAGAATCAGTAAGATTTAGATCAGTGACCACTACCACATTTGCTGAACCTCAGTCTGCAGTATACAGGGGTCTCCAGAGAAACAGAAGTAGTATTGGTCTGCTGTCTGTTCACCCCCCCTCCATCCATCTTAAGGAGACGGCTCAAAGGTATGTTAGAACTGACAAGACCAAAATCCAAAGGACAGATGATTAGATACTCCGCAATCATCTGATATTACAGCCCAAGTTTGAAGCCATCTTGGAGGTAGATTCCCTTTTGCTTTAGAGGATCTTGATTTTTGTCTTATAGAACATTCAATTGATTAATTGGCTGAAGCCCATCCACTTAATGGAGGGAAATGAGCCTCACTCAGAATGTACTCAAATAACATTTAAAGTAACAGCAGCAGTAACAACAACAACAACAAAAACCCTTCATATCAATGTTCAGATGTGTCTGACCAAATATTTTGGTATTGAATTCTAGACACATAAAGCTACCCATTACATCCCTAACACTGAGGAAAAAATCCCACAATGGTCATGATCATTAGAAACATAATGTGGGGCTGGAGAGATGACTTGGTTAAGAGCACCAGCTGCTCTTGCAGAGGGACCTGGGTTCAGTTCCCAATACCCGAATTGTAGCTAACAACCATCTGTACCTCCAGTTCCAGGGGATCTGATTCTAGCTTCTATGGACATTGTAACCAGGGGTGCACTTACATACATGCAAGCAAAACACCCACACATATAGCAAAAATAAATCAATAAAAACAACAGTGAGAAAGAGAATTAAGGTAAAAAGTACACCATCAAGTTAACTATAAGCCAGCATTTTTAGATTATTTCCAAGTTTTTATTCTTAGCTTTAGATATATTTTTTCCAAATATCACTCCTATACACACATGAAGAAGAAAAACAATATTAGCAAAGTTTTGATCCATCTAACACTTCCTAGGAGTTCGACCTTCTGAGCTGCCTCCTTGGTGACTATACCTTCCTGGAGTCATAAGTGTTGAGCTAAGGAGTGCGGTAGGGGTTATCAAGAATCTACTGCAAGACTGCTTCAGACTATCAACAGTCTCTTGGACTGGATGAGTGGAGGGGGTTTCTTTTTTTTTCTTTCTTAATTTTCTTATTTGATCAATTAATAAACATAGGCAATGAACATAAGAAATGTCCAGTCCATATAAACCCAATTAGCAAACATCTGAGTTCAGTTCTTGTACAACCCAGGGTCCCTAAGTCCAGTTGAAGAGGTTTGATTACACAAGCATGCTGATCAAATAAAAGTCCAGTCCATTTTTGCTGTGATCTCACAATCCCCCCGCCCCACTCCCCTTGGCCCTTACAGTCTGACAGTGGGTTTCTTTTTAATACCTATGTGTGCCACAAATGGCTCACAGATCTTCCTCCAAGTAGAAGTTTCTATGCTTGGGTTCCACACAGCTGTTGACTCTCATGGGAAATATAACCAGTGGTCACTTCTCAGAGACAAGTACTTGTTCCAGCCTTGTCATGCCTAGGCACTACTGCTGTGTCTGCATCTTTGTGCACTCTCAGTGGCTTTTCTCTTGAATGTAAAGTTAAGTGCAATGCTTCTGAAATTGTTTTCACCCATAATCACCCACAGGGGTGTAAAGGGATGATGCCATGAAGAGTTTGAATGTGCTCAGCTACTGGCCACTCATGACCACCTCTTAGACTTCAGTGGTGGACTCACCCCACTTGAGAGATGATAAAATGTCATTATGTAATCAATGAATTATGGCATTGAACTCATTATATCCCTCATGGGTCAACTTTTCCAGGGCAGCAGCCTGCCATTCCTTAAATACAACATCCCCAACCCCTGTGTAAGGTCACTAAAGTCTTGCAGAGTCTCCCAACCCTACTCTTGCTAATGTTTTGTTCTAGCCAATAAGCCTGGCTCAATTTATCAGACAAAGAGCCATTTTCATGGTCACATGTTCCTTAGGCATCTTCTTCTTTGTGGGCAATGTGGAACTTCAAGGAGGGTTATGTTAAAGAACCATGGATACCTCTGAGGGCTTCTCTGTGTGACTGACATAGGAACTCATCCAGTGAACATGAAAACACCCTGAGAGAAGCAGTGTTATCATTTGTAGTCACCTACGATTGCCTGACATATCACTGTGATTGTTCCTTTCTAGCTGACATTTCATGACTTAAACATAAGCCATCTTTTTTTTGTACTAAAATTACTTCATTACAGTTGATTTTTTAAACATTTCCTTTGCTATGATACAAAGGATACTTACAAACAAAATATTACATCTTCTTCATAATGGTATAACCATATAGCCCAGTTCTCCTGTGACAGAAAATTACCACCAATGCTACTTACCTCTCATAAGTGGTATATAAACATAAGGAAACACTTTCAGGCCTCTGAGAACTTGCTCAAATGAACTTATAGGAATGGTGACGGTGTGCACAAGACCCATGCTGAATCAATCAGACAAAAAACCATCACAGAACTGGGGAAATGGGGAGCAGGCTCCCGCCTTAGCTGAGGAACTACTGGCAACTGATTACTTCGGGGTAAGGGAGAGTTGATCCCCTAAATGGGAGTGACTAGACTCCAGTGGAAGAACTTGCATGGAAGAACATCTGGGTACAAAAGCTTGACCACATAGGCCTTAGCATGTACGGCAGAATGCATGAAATCTGGTGGGGGCGGGGGATTTGGGTTGTGGCTGTGGGAGGGCATCTAAATATGACTAAGATGTATTGTATGAAATGGACAAAAACTCAATAAAAATAAACATAAAAACTTTTGGTCCCTGAAATATTTGTTTATTTTCATATGTGCAAATGTTTTGCCTGCATTTGTGTAAGTGCACCCATGTGTGCAATGCCTGTGAAGGGCAGAACAGCAAGTCAGATTTCCTGAAGCTGGAGTTAAGGAGGGTTGTTAGCTGCTATATGCATGTTGGTAACCCAACCTGCTCCTCTGAAAGGGCAGCCAGTGCTTTTAACTGCTGAGCCATCTCCCTGCCCCTTATAAATTCTTAGGAACAACTCATTGATACGTCCTGTGGCCCTTGGATTCTCCTTTGTTTATTCTAATTAAGGAATTCTAAGCTAGAACACGATGCCTGTGAATTTTTTTTTATTCTACAAGTACTTACTTATGAAATACTATCCAGTGCTCACTGTGCAGTTGCTACCTAGGTGCACAGGGTATGGCTGTGGAAAAGTCACAGCTTATAGACACACTTATAGGTACATGTAGGTGAAAACTATAAAATACAGGTGGGTGTAGCTGAGTGGAAGAAAATGCACTTAGTGAAAGGAAGTCCCTAAGCTCCACTTCAAGCACCAATAAGACTAAAAGTCTTCAGAAAATTATCAAGGGAGCCTCTGGCCTTAGAGTATTATGAAGATGACTGGGCAGTGTAAAGAACAGAGTAGGGTATCTCTCATGTGTCAGCATTGATAGCTCACAGCTTGTTGCACCCGTGTGCCAGGGAAGAACCCAAATTTCATCAAGGGTGATCCTAAGGAAACTTGTTCTAGTCTCATACATTCTGGAAGCAAACAGTATGGTTTAGTGGACCCTGGCCAAGACCTCTGATTGCTCACAGCACGTGAATGGCAGAACACCCACCATGTTGGTTTGCTTCTTTGGCCTCGATGGACTGTGAGCTGGCAGGAGACGCCTCAAGAGGCCACTCTCAGTGGGGTCCTATCCCTAGTGAGAGCCCTGTGCTGTAGGAACACATTGCTGTGCCAGTGGGTAAACTGTAAGCCTCTCAATGTTTAGGAAGAGCTGTGATCTCTCCTCTCAAGGTGTCCTTGGCAAAACGACCCTTGAGACATGATCTAAGAGGAAGAGTGGTAAGGTCCATGGCCAGCCCACATTGGAGACCGATAGGTATGGCTATAGGAGGCCTCTGGAGGTGCTGGCTGAGCTGGATGGGTGTAGAGGCTGTCCAGGAAGGGACAGGTATGAATCACCACATGGCAAGGAGGCAGTCATATGTGAGTCAAGACAGAGCACTGTTCAAGCAGAGTGCACATCTCCCTAGCCAGAGAGAGCTGGAGTTGTGGAATTTTCCAAGTAGGGAAGCCATCATGGCTGTGGTAGAAGCAGAAAATACAAGACAAAGAGGCTTCTGTACAGAAACAGAAGGTCTGGTCTACAGGGCATGGTGATGATATATATTTTTGTTCCCCATAATGACCCCACAATTGTTCTCAATGTGCAGATGAGAAAACACTGAGAAAGAAGCAAGATTCTCCACTGCCTGGCCCCTGAGTGGGTGTGGGCTGTCTTAATGGGTGGATGTTTGTGTTCTAGCCAAATTTGCCTGGTGAAACCTTAGGTCTCAGGACAACTGTATTGGTTAGTAGTGCCTCTGGCGGGTGCTCAGGCTTAGATGAATCCATGACAGTGTGGCCCTCATGACAGAATTCATACTCTCAGCAGAAGAGGA
Source organism: Rhizomys pruinosus (assembly GCA_009823505.1). Taxonomy (NCBI): domain Eukaryota; kingdom Metazoa; phylum Chordata; class Mammalia; order Rodentia; family Spalacidae; genus Rhizomys; species Rhizomys pruinosus. The sequence continues at coordinate 3,778,616 of VZQC01001008.1, forward strand.
AGATTTTCCTTGCAATGTGCATATATGGCAGGCAGGCCATTTAAGGACACAGCAAGTCATCATCTACCTGCAAGTCCAGAAGCAGCTCCTTGGCAGACACTTGATCCACCTACACTTTGACCTTGGATTTGTGGCTTTTAGAACTGTGAAAATGAATGTTTGCTCTTTAAGTCACTAGTTTGTCTGGTCTCTTATACCAGCCCAAGTTTATTAAATCAGGCAGAAATCCAGATCTTTCTGCCTTTCACTTTTTTCCATGTGTCTGGCTAGCTGCTGCTTGACCAAAGAGACAGGGCTTGCTTTCATCAAGAGTCCCAGGCTAGGGGCTAGAGGTCTAAAGATATAGATAGCACAAGGGCATTCAGAATCTCTTTCTACACAAGCCAAACTTTCTTTCAGATTAACTATGGCACCCACATTAAACTCTAGTCCAGAAACTACACCCAATTTACAGAAGCAGAGATGGTGTTTATTATACCAGAAGCCATGGATAGTGAGTAGGCTGGCATGAGATTCTGACTCAGGCTGAGATTTGGCATGGTATTTGTGACTGGATGATTAGTAATAACACTGGTCCTAATTGTACACTTAACATTGCCTTGGCATATGAATGTCTCCATGAGTATCCAGTTACCAAATGAGAACCTCAGGTATCATACCAAAAGGCTTCCTTCTTGCTGATGCTGAGGGACTGTAAGGGGTCTTGCATCCTATAGAATTTGCAGGGTCTGTTGAACACAGTAACATCATGGTTCGTTCTCTTGTGACCTTCAAGGAGACTTGTGCATTGTCTCATGCCATCCTCTAACACTCAGTAGCCCACTTTCAGATGAATAAATTGAGAATGACAGTTTTGGAGTTATTTAGTTATAGAAAAATAGACATTCCCCATTAAAATATTCATTCATCAACTAAGTATCCATTCCTACATTCACATATTCATACATCCACTCATCCACACAGTCACATATTCATTCATTCACCCATCTATACATCCACACACCCATCCATCCAACTATCTCTCCATCCTTCCATCCTTCCTTCCTTCCTTCCTTCCTTCCTTCCTTCCTTCCTTCCTTCCATCCACCCATCCACTCATCCACCTATCTATCCATCCATCCATCCATCCATCCATCCATCCATCCATCCATCCACCTATCCATCCATACACCTATCCATCCATCCATCCATCCATCCATCCATCCATCCATCCATCCACCTATCCGTCCATACACCTATCCATCCATCCATCCATCCATCCATCCATCCATCCATCCATCTGCCACATATATTCATCTCTTGATCTACAACATACCTTCTGTGCTCTTGATGGGATAAGCTTGAAAAATTCAGCAACACAGACTCCTACACATCAAGGCCTTCCTTGAAGGTGACCAAAGAAATACATGGTATAGCCATGTTTTCAAGGACTCAAATCCAGGAATATACCAGGTAAGTTCAGGACCATGCAGAATACCTGACTGTGCCCACATGGCAGAGAGGAGGCAGAAATATGTCCCAAGTACCTATCTGAGCCAAGCATCATCTCTCCCAGGACAATAGAGGGCAGGCCTATGCTAAAGTCAACAGTTTTCCCACTTCAGCAGGAAGAGTTCTCTCTCAGCACGGGGAACACTGATCTTTTTTTTTTTTAATTTATTTTTATTGATGCTTTGTGTATTTCATACATCATTTTCCAATTCAGTTCAGGCATATATCCCCTTCCCTTCCCCCCCACCCCACCCCTACCCATCGCAGATTGTGCATTCTGCCGTAAGTTTTCTGCATCTTTCTCTGCTTTTTTGTTTTGTTTTGTTTTCATTTTTTTTTAACAATAGGTGATAATTTGTGAGTACAAGCATCCTTCATGTAAAACCAATTTGCAAGCAGTTGTGCCCAAACCCACACAGCTCATGGGTCCCACCATCCAGCAGGGGGGGCTTGTATGTTCAATCAAGTTGATCAAATGAGTGTCCAGTCTATATTGTTGTAGTTTCACCATTAACCCCAATCGAAGCCCTTACATTCTACCACGCCCCCTCTTCTGCAGATTGGGGAACACTGTTCTTTAAATGCACTCCAGAGTCATGAAGACTTGCCATTACTATATGTCTAACCTACAGGCACAGTCCTGCCCATTGAAGTCTACACCAATCCTCATAAGGCCTTTCCTAAGCTGTCTAATCCAATGTATAAGCTGTCCTATTGCCCAAGTGAATGCTCTTTTCTTTTTTCTTTTTTTTTGTCTCATTGGCATCTACTCATCTTTTATACAAGGAAATAATGGCCATTCTTCTGGTACTGGCTATGTTGGTTATTTCTTCTTCCCACATTTACTATTTTACATGTTAGAGTACTCATTGTTCCCACCACTAGCCTGCTGGAAACACAAAATGGGGAGTATATTTCTTCATCAGAATGTCCTAGTCTTTAGCTCAGGACTTCAGGTGAGGCTGGACTGAAGGATGGATAGACAGAACAATGAAGAGATATTCCCCAAAGAGACCAAAGTCACACCTGTTGTAGGTGGGGAAGGACAGGAAGGGCTCAAAATGCCATGCGTAGGAACAGAGAATGGGACCTGGATGGCCTTGGCATGACTGCTTCCAGACAAAGTGCCCCAGAGCCAGCAGGACCTGTACTGTGGTGCCTGAAGCTCAATCAGACAAGCAGACCTTGATCACCTGAAGCAACTTTATACCCAGGGTGTTGGAAGTTAGAGTCTCACCATTTGTGGACTTGACATACTGAGTATATCAGGAGTGCTGACCCCAGAGCTCACCATGTTCCAGAAGTCTTAAGTCCTCATGGAATCAGCAGAAAAAGACATTTTAGGACCCAGCAATACAGCCAGCAGAGACAGAAAAGGCAGCCCATCATAAGCCCTTCAAGGTCTGCCTGAGGGGTGCCTCAAGATTCCTGTTCATGTTTCTCAGAGTGAGGCCCAAGTCTCAGTTCACCTTTCCTTTCCTAGGTCCTTGTAGGTCACAAAAATTTCCTACTATCAGATATCTGAGGAGAGAGAGAGAATCTGGGAAGGCAGTACAATACCTAGCTCACAGCCAAGGGTAAGGAGGCCCAGGGGTTGCTGAGATTGCTCCTAAGACTTCCAACAAGCAGGTGGCTGAGCTTCTTGTTGACTTCTGCTCAGAGCAGCCAGCCACCCTGCAGATTACCAACACTGCAGACCACTACAGGCCCAGTGATGGACTCCTGGGGCTCCACATGCTGGGCCAGAAACATTAACAACCAAGGAAATCTCTCTCTCTCTCTCTCTCTCCACACACACACACACACACACACACACACACACACCCGAAAATGCAACACATTACTCAGAGTAATCTCATTGTCTGAAAAGAATAGAATCAAGTTTTCACAAATTGTTTCAGAAAGTGGATATGACCAGCAGCTCCAGCCCACAGTTAGCTCTAACAAATAGTCACTGCAGTACTGGTGCTGAGCCAGGCAATGCACTGACCTGAGTCAGTTTCCAGCTCTTGGAAGGTCAGAGCCTGCTTGTGGTATCCAGGAGGGGCCAGGTGCTCTGCCCACACCATCCAGCCAGGCCTGTGGCACCAGCTAGAGTGCCAGCACCAGCAATGACTGGGCTCCTGCCTAAAAGCAGGACGCCCCAGAAAACAGAGTCCCCAGAACGCACTCTTCCAGGACTGGAGCAGCTGGAACTTCCATCAGGACAGCCCTGGGCTGTTCCCAGCTGTCCTCGTCCAGGCCACCACGGCTATGCAGGCATTTTCCCAGAAGGCTTAGAACTGCATTTTTGGAGTGATAATAACATTTTAAGTATTTAAAAGAACAAATTAGAGGGGCTGGAGAGATGGCTCAGTGGTTAAGAGCACTGACTGCTCTTGCAGAGGACCTGGGTTTGATTCTCAGCACCCACATGGTGGCTAAGAACCATCTTAGACTGCGTGGTGGTGCACATCTTTAATACCAGCACTTGGGAGGCAGAGGCAGGCAGATTTCTGAGTTCAAGGCCAACCTAGTCTACATAGCAAGTTCCAGGACAGCTGGTACTAAAGGGAGCTAAAGGGAGACTATCTCAAAAAAAAAAAAAAAGAACAAATTAGAAGGAATTGTCTACTTGGTGGATGCTGAGATTTTCTGCAGATAAATAGTGTTGTATGTGCATGTGTTTGCGTATATGACTATGTGTATGTGTATGACAGTGTGTGTGACTGTATCTGAGTATGTGTGTATGTGTGTGAGTGTGACGGTATATGTGAATATGTGTGTGCATGTGACTGTTGTGTCCAAGTATGTATGCATGTGCATATATGTGTATACACACATAATGTGAGATTTACCATTAAATTACCTTAAATCTGTGACTGCAAGCCAAGAGAAATGGAGATAAATTAAAATCTTGAACCCACAGTCGGGCGTGGTGGTGCATGCTTTTAATCCTAGCACTCGGGAGGCAGAGGCAGGTGGATCTTTGTGAGTTCAAGGCCAACCTGCTCTACAGAGTGAGTTCCAGGACAGCTGGGGCTACAGGGAGACCCTGTCTCAAAAAGACCAAAAAAACCCCTCAAAAACCAAAAAACAAAATCTTGAACCTATGGTATACGAATGCTGTTTTTATAGAAATAAAATTTTACATTACTCTATGATGAATATGTGTTCTAGTTTGTCTTTCATTGCTGTGACAAAACACTCTGACCAATACCAACTTGGGGAGGAAAAGGTTTATTTGGCTTATATCTTTGGGGTCATAGTTCATCACTGAGGGAGCCCAAGGTAGGAACTCAGGGCAGGAACCTGGAGGCAGGAGCTGAAGCACAGGTCATGGAGGAACACTGCTTACTGGTTTACTCCTCTGGCCCATACTCAGCCTGCTTTCTTATACAATATAGAACAATCTACCCAAGGGCGGCACTGCCCACAGTGGGCTGGGCCCACCCACCTCACTCAACAATCAAGAAAATACCCCACAGACATGCCACAGGGCAGTCCAATGGAGGCAATTCCCCAATTGAGGCTCCTTCAACCCAGGTGTGTCAAGTTGACACTAAAGCTATTCAGCAAAATATGATAGCTATTTCTTATGAATTTAAATAACAAAACACATATATATGTATACACACACACATACACACACACATGTTCAAGAGCCATCTTCCACACAGAAGGTTCAGGAGTCAAAGTGTGTGATTGTAGTTAAATACTGTGATAGGCTTTCCCATCACACAAAGTCTGTGTACTAATAGTGTGATTTTCTCCATTGGCTAAAAACATTACACTTATTTATGCCAAAATTCTTACTAGAAATAAAGTTATTGCTATGGGAAATTTGTGATGTGAGATTAACTGTGGTATGAGACATAGTTAATACCTCATATAGTTAATAGAAAAAAAATGAAGAAACAGAGTTATAGTTATTTCTATAGTAATCCAGACTTTGGAAGGCAATTACCATCTTTCTGGTATAAAAATACCACAAGGATGATTCCATACCAGTTTATTCAGGCCTGAGTTCACCCCTGGTGGGGAGGTAGGTAAAATCTGCAGGCTCCCAGGGTCCACTGTGTGTGATCCATGCTGGAAGCTGCCTCCTAGCCCTTTGGGCTCCTCAGAGAGAACAAGATGAGGAAGAGGATTAGCCAGCAGTCTGCTTGGCTCCTATGGGTAGGACTTGACTGAAGAGGAGCATTCCCAGGAAGTGGGAACTGTGCGGTTGAAAGCTCCTGATCTACACAAGCAAAGACTGCATTCTGGGAAGAGGACAAAGTTTCAAGGTCATTCAGCAAATCACAGACTGGGGTTTTATTGTCTAAAGTACAAGTCAGAAAGTGTCTTGCACCTTCCATACTACCTCTGATCACAATGTGTGGATAAAATAAAGCATCCTTCCACATCAGTCTGTATTGTTACAAAAATCCAAAAGTGACCGGTGAAAAAGTAAAAGGCCATTTTCTAAAATGACATTATTCCTTCCAATTTTCTCTATTCACAAAACACTCCTTAAAAATGGTATACTGAAAAAATTGTGCACTGATAAAACATTATATATTGTATTTGATGCTTGTTATTTACTGCCCTTAAGTGAATGATGGTTCAAATTCTCTGAAAATCAGACATCAACACACCACTCTCCCTGCACAGTGACCAAAGCATCTAGGCAAAGTAAGAGCCATCACGTCTGTCTTACAGAGGATGCTGGGAGCCAGAGCCCAGGTGAAAAGTCAACTGGTCCTTAGTGCCTAGGGTGGTGGAACCTCCACATGGAGCACACTTCTCCATACCTGCTCCAGAGCCCAGAGGAAGCCACAGCCTTGATTATAACTTGAGACTGGCTATGTGATGCTGCTACCCTGCTCTCAAAGATTCCCACAGTGGAGTCTGTGGGAATGTGCCCCTGTCTTCCCCTCTTCCTCATGATGCATCTTAACACTGGAGCAGAGACAAAGACATCGCTTACAAGCACAAAGTTCATGCTAGGGTGGGACTGGGGGCAGACTGGCCCAACCCAAGTCACTCCAGTTTCTGTCCAGCAATGGCTTTATGAACACTATCCTATGTCAAGGCTGTGGAAGTCTATGGACATCTCCACACTAAGTGATAAGGGCCAGATGCTTCAACCCAACTCACCTGGGAAAAGTGAAGGTCATGTCTCTGTAGACCACTGGGGGTCTAAGTGCTGATAAGCTACTATTTTAAGCCCTAGGAGGACTGGTCACAACTTGCAAAGAAGAGATTCCAAGGAAAACAGGAATGACATGGGATAAATCATCCAAGCTTTGTTGAGGGGCCAGGTCAGGAAGCACTCCGGTGCTGTTCAGCTTCTTGGCCTGCTGGGTAGGCCAGACCTAAGAGCAGCCCAGCCTAAGGCCATCCTTGACCTTGTACTGCCCACCTGGTCCCCAAACATGGCCACAGGAGGCTGAATGAGTTTCCCAAAGATCTGTCTGAAGGCTAGGGGCTGACCTTGCCAGAGGCTGTCATGTGTAGATAGAGGAGCTGAGCCTGGTGATATAGTGAAAACCTCTGAGGTGCAGGCTGCCTATAGCCTGGAGAGGGCACCCAGGACAGTGACATGCACTGAAGGCTCTGGTGAATGCTATGAGGCTGTGCTTGGGCTTTTTCCAACCCTTCCTCATACCCACTGAACATCTGGGTGCCACCTATCTTTTGGCGCCTTGATCCTAAAAGGTCAGATGGAGAACCACACATCTGTCCTCTTTTCCTCCCTTTCCTCCCTTCCCTCCGCATGACACTAACATTCCCTGTCTATATAGATCCAGAACCAAAAATGGCAGTACCCCCTCTATAGGGAGACCATCTGTCTCTAAAGAGAAGCACAAATGAAGGAGCTGATAGAACCCAATGATACCATCTCGCTGCCTACACTTAGGTATCTATGAGGAAAAGTTCTGGAACTGGAGGAGGGGTGGTTCTCAGTTGGGAATGCCTGGGGTCCCAACTCCCCTTATTGAGGCTGACGACTCAGAGGCACTTGGAAGTTTCTTTCATTCTCCCTCCTTAGAAACCCAACAAGAACAAGGTGTAGTTACAATATCTCAACAGCATCAAGGCATTCCGCAGTGGAGCCAGGGGGTTGTGCAAGGGGCACACTGATGTTTCTAAGGCCCTCTCTGCTATGAAATTTCCCAGACCACCATATTTATTTATTTATTTATTTATTTTTTATTACTTTATTTATTTATTTATTTCTGTATGTGTATGAATGTACTGTCTGCATGCAAGTGTGTGCACCCATGTTGTGCAACGCCGCGGAGGTCAGAAGAGGGTCTCGGATTCCCCTGGAACTGGAGTTCTCCTGGAATTGGAGCTTCAGATGGTTCTCAGCCGCCATGTGGGTGCTGGGGATCGAACCCGGGTCCTCTGTAAGAGCAGTCGGCGCTCTTAACCGCTAGGCCATCTCTCCAGCCCTAGACCACCATATTTAAAGAAAACCTTTAATACAGATGTTTAGTTTAGGGCTGAGCATGCTCCACTTTCTTATTTGTCGCATGCTGACTGGCTGTGGGTCTCTTAATATCCACCTACTGCAAAAAGGAGCTTCTCTGAGTTGAAAGATCCATTAATTTATAGGTATAAGAGTAAGTCATTAGGAGTCAGTTTAATACAATGTCCACTTAGTAGATTAACAGTAGGAAGAGTCCCCTGGGGCCTATGATCTATCTAGCCACAAATTTTTGGCCCCACTAATAGTGTCAAGTATGAGTTTCTACCTTGTGGAGTGGACCTTAAATACAAGCTGAAAGTGGTTGGTTATTCCTGTAACATTCATGCCAACATTATAGCAGTGGGCATACCTTTCCAAGTCAGTCCTTGTTGTAGCTTGCAGATTTCACAACTGGGTGAGTTTGTTAATTGATTTTCTCTTATGGTAGTATGCTTGGCACCTTCCATCACTGCAAAGCTAGCCTTTAGGGAATGGGCTTTAAGGTCAGTACCAGCTTAATTTTTCTTTTTAAAATATTTTATTTATCATTTTTGATTTTTGTGTATATGAATGTATTGCCTGCATGTATGTAAGGGCACCTGTACTGTGCAATTTCACAGACATTGGAAGAAGGCATCAGTTTCTCCTAGAACTCTTTATATACATGTATATATGTCAAAAGCAGTAGCAGGTTTTCATATAACTTTTCTCAGAAGGTTTAATGTTAGTTGTTTCTCTCCATATTATTCCCACCCCATGTAATATTTCTGGTTCCATTATTCTCCTTTATCCCTTTATATCACTCCATTCTATCTTCCCTCCCTTGAAAGCCACCCTCAATAGTCTTTTACTAGTTTCCTGATCTCTATGGGTTTTCCAAATGAAACACATATCCAAGATTCAAGAAAAGATATGCATTGTTTGTCTTCCTGGATCTAGGTTACCTCACCCAGGATGATAATTTCCAGTTCCATTCAGGTTCCTGAGAATTTGATTTTTCTTAACAGCTGAGTAATAGTCCACTATGTAAATGTACTACATTTTCATTATCCATTCATTCATTAATGACATCTAGGGTATTTCAATTTCCTTGCTATTATGAAAAGAGCAGCTCTTCCCCAAAGGGGCAGAAAGACTGTAAGAGCCAAAGGCAGTAGATGACTATAACAAAATAGTGTTTTCTGGACACAGCAGGGCAGTTGCACATATGAACTCACAGCAGTTGAGGCACCATGCCTAAGAACTATGCAAACTCAAGCCAGACAAAATCCCAGCAAGGAGTGGGGGAGGTAGGCACAAAGTCCCCTCCCTAGCTAGAGAGCTGTTGACAAGTGACAGCTTCAGGGAGAGGGAGAGTCAGTTTTCTTTGATGGTGTGGCCCCTGGTAGGTTGACTAAGCTTCAGAGGATAGATAACCCTGCCAAGAGTATTTGAGAAACACAAATTGTGCTCAATGAGCTTAAAAAAAATTTTTTTTAAGGGTAGGGAGGTAGGGTAGGTTTGAGAGGAGATTGAAGAGGTGGGGAACATGATCAAAATACATTGCATTAAATTCTCAGATAGCTAATAAAATATTATTTAAAAATAACTCCTGAAGAAAAACTCTTGAAAAAATTTCCATGTGGGAATAAAGCTAAAAATATGAATTTGGGTATTTGGGGCCATTTAAAAATTATTTTGTGGGGCTGGAGAGATGGCCTAGCAGTTAAGAGCACCAACTACTCTTGCAGAGGACCCAGGTTCAATCCTCAGCACCCAAATGGTGGCTGAGAACCATCTTTAACTCCAGTTCCAGGGGAATCTGACACCCTCTTCTGACCTCCGTGGCACTGCACGACACGAGCACACAAACCTACATGCAGACAGTACATTCATATACATAAGTAAATAAATAAAAAAGAATTATTTTGTAAGTAATAAAAGTTACCTATTTTGGAGTTGTTGGCCAAGGGGGTCCCATAGACCCCAAACATTATTGCCTTTTGCCACTGGTCTTGGTAACCCTTCAGAACTAGATGATTAGACCCTGTTGCTGAAGTTTTTATGAAAAACTATTGCTTGCTTCCAGTTTCTAAACTCCTTGAGGTTTATTCAGTCCAGAAAATTCAGACAATTTTCTAGTGTTAGTCTTGGTAAGAGTTGAGCTTGCTAACACAAGGCTGCAGTTCCAGGCATGTGGAGGGCTGAGGCAGGAGGACTACAAGTTTAGGGCTTGTCTGGGCTACAGAGTGAGTTTGCATTTGAATGTAATAAGAAACCTGCCTCAGAAGAAATAGTAAAATGAGGATGGGCTGTAGCTCAGTGGTCGAGTACTTGCTTAACATGCAGAAGGCCCTGGGCTCAATCCCCAGTCCAGGAAACAAAGAGTGGGTAGGACTTTTGCTGTTTTAACACAAATTTCTGGGTCTCATTCAGTTTGAAGGTGTGTGCTTCATTGCATAGTAACTGGAGTATCCCTGGTCAGGCTTTTCTCTGGAGTGTCACTTATGTACCTTTCAGGAGTTTAAAGTAGCAAATTTGGGCAAATGGGAGAAAACAGGAGTCACCAATTCTGTCCATTTTGCCAGTGACACACTTAAAAAGAGACCATGTTAGCCAAACTCTCATACCTAAAGGAAAACAGATCAAGCTCAACTGAGTCTGTATTATACATTGAACTAGGCATTTGAGGCCTCTGTGATTAAAACAAACCTACTGAAATTTTTTACTTCAACAGTCTTCTTCCGTGTAGACACCGTTGGAGGGTCTAGTGCATGGCTGTATGGCCCAGAGGCAGTCAGTGAACACAAAGAGCCCTTACCACAAGGGCTGAGCATTGAACATCCCATCCCTCAGACTCTGTCTCTTCTGAAGTCTCTGTCATAAGGTTACATCTAGAAAATAATTCTTATTCTTACGTCAAAATGTTACAAAGAGATATAATCACAGGGCATTTTTTCAATACCAGAGAAATAAGCTAAATCTGGAGAAGCAAGTTATTCACTGGGAAGGGGCTGCTGGCATCCTAGCTCTGTCATTTGTAAACTAGCTCTGAGGGCATAGGAGAACCTGGAAGACAGCCAGGTGCTGTCCCTCCCTTTATGCCATTCCTTCCATCATGGGGATGAGTGCTTGCTTCCTTTTCTAAGAAGTAGGGAGGACCTTTGTCCAGAGGAGTCAACAGCTTCCTCCTGTCTGTTACTCGTCGACTTCATAGACTCAGCCAATTATCTCATTTCACTTTTTCTTTATTTGTAAGTTCCCATGCCTCTTTGTAAACATTGTCTCATTTAGTCACTGCAAATCTGAGTAGGTCTTAGTTTTCAGATTAAATTGAGCCAGGAAGCTGACTTGCTCTTATTAGGTCTATGAGAACAGATTCCCCTATCACTAAACCCCAGCTCTGCTCTCTCCTATGCTATGCACACACATGTATACACACATGCAGACATGTACCCACATGCAAGCACACAGCATCTGTGAAGAAGATTCACATGGGTGTGGGATTCTGTCCCTATGAGTCACTGTGAGTTACTAGTCCTCCCAGTTTATGAATGTGCTTAACGTGTCTTTTAAATTCTCATATCAAGCTCCCATTGGAGCTCCTAATGGGATTTTCTCTGACTGCCTCCAAATTGCCTTCAAGTGCTTCAGCAGAACAGCAGAAACATTACCACTTTCTTCTCTGGACTTTATTTTTTTTATTTTTTATTTTTTTGTCTTATTGAGACAGGGTCTCCCTGTAGCCCCAGCTGTCCTGGAACCCAATCTGGAGACCAGGTTGGCCTTGAACTCACAGAGATCCGCCTGCCTCTGCCTCCCAAGTGCTAGGATTAAAGGCTTGTGCCACCAAACCCGGCCTCTTCTCTGGACTTTAAATAGATGAGAACTGACATTCAAGGCCCGAAGCTCCTTTTGACATGTTTACAGCGAGAGTTGTCACATGCCTGTGGTGGCTTCGGGGGTCACATTCCCTCTACCTGACTTCAGCTCTTCTCCTAACTGCACCTGTCTGGCAGGAAAGTAGCAGCAAAAACCATTGACACCTTTCTCCTAATAACCACACTAAGCTTACGATCCCTCCAGACTCTTCCAGAAATAAAATGGATGGAAAGAAATGAAGAAGCCTGAAAGGGTAACTGGAAACACATGGGCTGCTGACCAGCTCAAGCTGCATGTCTTATCATCTGACCGTCACTCCCCCAGAATTTAAGAGAAATTAACCAATGCAAAGAACCTCTGCTTGCCATATGTTGTTTTTGTAGATGACCTGGGACTCCTCCATGTCTGTCAGTACCATTTTCAGCTATCGGTTGAAGCTACTGACACCTCAAACTGTGCAGTAGTTTAACCTGGTGAAGCCAGAAGACAGCATCCCAGGACATGGTACTTTGTTACACAGTTGAGCTAATAAAATGCACGTGATTAGGTAAAAGTGTTCACGTGTGTGTGTGTGTGTGTGTGTGTGTATGTTTGTGTGTGTTTGCATGTATGTGGGGTGGATGCCTGTGTGTGTGTGTGTTTGCATGTATGTGGGGGTGGATGCCTGTATGTGTGTGTGTGTGTGTGTGTGTGTGTGTGTGTGTGTTTGCGCGTGTGTGGGGGGGGGGGCCTGTGTGTGTGTGTGTGTAAGCTAGAGGATCGCCTCTGGTGTTGGTCCTTGGGCACCTTCCATCTGTTTTTTTTTTTTTTTTTTTTTTTAGATAAGAGTCTCTCAATAGCCTGCAGTTTTCCAAGTAGGCCAGGATGACTGGCTAGGGAGTCCCAGGAATACAAATATTTCTAGTTTTCTAGAGCTGGGATTATAAATACACTATGCAAGCATCTTTATTCCTGTTCTAGAGACCAAACCTAGGTCCTCATACAAGCTGTATCAGCCTCCAGGGGAAAGTTTCATACAGAAAAAGCAAAAAGGCAAGAGAAGGAAGAGGTGGAGGGTCATTCAACGTCTTCCACAAAATTTCAAGAAAATCCATTCAAACATGGCCAACTCACCAACAAATGCAAAGCAAAGAAGAAAAAGAACCAAGCTACCTTCTTAGTTGAGCAACTCTGAGTCCTATGGGGCTCCACTTCTGAAATACAGTCTGATGCTGGTAACACCCACAAACAGGTACTAGACAAAGACCCCATTCAAATGAGTACTTTCAGCAGCATTCACTAGGATACTTTTTTTTTTAAGAAAAGAGTGGAGGGCTGGAGAGATGGCCTAGTGGTTAAGAGCACAGACCGCTCGTTCAGAGGACCCAGGTTCCATCCCCAGCACCCACGTGGCGGCTGAGAACCGTCTTTAACTCCAGTTCCAGGGGAATCCAATGCCTTCTTCTGACCTCCATGGCACTGCACGACATGGGTGCACAAACCTACATGCAGACAGTACATTCATACACATACAAAAATAAATAAAATAAAATAAAATAAAATAAAGAAAACAGTGGAATCAGGAGAAAGCTTTCTGATTGGGAGGTCCAACTGGGTGTGGGTTAGTCTTCATTGTCCCTACCTTCTTTGGGGTAAGAATTGGTTAATTTCAGTCCTAGAGGCACCAAGTCCCTTTAATATGGTCCTTGTTTTACATTGTAAGTTTATATATAGGAGAGCTTCCTTCTTCTTGTTTTTGAGACAAGGTCTCTATGGAGCTCACGCTGGCCTCAACTCCCCAGTCCTCCTACCTCAGCCTCAACATGTTGAGATTATATATGTGCTCCATTATGCCTGTCTGTAGTTTTCTTTACAGATTCAAGATTGAGACATCAGTTCTGCTTCCTATACTTGGCAAGAGCCCGGCTAAAAACTTCAACACTGCTGTAAACTGAACTGTGTCCTTCAAATTCTTATGTTGAATTCCTAACCATTAATGCGACTGTGTATTGATATGGGCCTTTAAGGAGGTTTCCAAAGTTAATAAAGTTAATGAGGGTGGGTGACTAGACTAATAGTAGGATTGTTAACCTTAGAAGAAAAGAAAGAGACAAGGGTCTCTCTCTCTCTCTCTCTCTCTCTCTCTCTCTCTCTCTCTCTCTCTCTCTCTCTGCTCTTTCTTCTTTTCTCCTTTCTCTCCATATATGTCCTAGGTACACATCATGTGAAGAAGGTGGCTGTATGTGAGCCAATCAATAGGGAGCCTCAGTAGAAACCTAGTTCTGGAACTTCCACCCTCCAGAACAGAATATAAATGTCTGCTACTTAAGCCACCTAGTAGCCCAAGCAGTGTAAGACCAAAACCATCTAACAGTCAGTGCCAGCATCTTCCATTTCCACTGATACAATGAAGCATATTAGTAATGACTCTAATCTCTGGGGGTTTGCTTTTCCCAGGACTAAGCTCGACCCTTGTGGAATTCTTCCTGAAACTCAGTCTATCCCAGCTCTGTAATATCAGCTAGTTTAGTATCATCCAGCTTAGGCACCTGTCCCCAGGAGCATTTCAAGGGCATGGAACAAAAAGAGGCAAGGTAGTCCTGATGAGGTGGCACCCCACACATCAAGGAGCAAGGTCAAGTTGCATAGGTCATGGACCATGGGCCTAGGGACAGAGCCTGACTTGCAAGCCCAGAACAGGGCCTCAGGGCTTCCCATGGAGCAGGGAGGATCAGAAAGAACCCATTACATACAGACTAGGCACTGCAGAAATTACATGGACTCTAGCTTCTGTCTCATCCCCTATCATTACAGGCAATTTAAATTACATTTGGTGGAAAAAATGATAATATTTCTGGCTAGGAGAGACAGTGATGACTGCAACCAGGACATTAGGAATGGAAAGAGGCATTTGGGGGAAATGAATTCCTGGGATCCTCTGATTGACACACGTGTGTGTGTGTGTGTGTGTGTGTGTGTATGTGTGTACATGTGCATTTGTGGCATGGTGCACAGATGTATGGAACATATGCATACTTGTGGGTATGGGATGAGGTGTCTGTGTGGTGTTAGGGGTATGAAGGATGTGTGTTTTTGTATGTGGTAATGTGGTGATGTGGATGTGTGGTGTATGTACATGAGGGGGTGGTATACACTGCGTATGTATATGTATGTTGTATGTGCATCCATATATGTAACATCTGTATATGTGGATTATGGGAAGGTCTGCGTAGTATAAAGGGTCCGGAGGTGAGTTTATGCGTGAAATAGTGTGTGGATGTGTAGTATGTGTGCATGTGTCTGAGTATAAATATGTGTGTACATTTGTATGTATGCATATATGTATATGTGGTATGTAATAAGTATGTGTTGGAGGGTGTTACATTTTTCTGTGCCATATATTGTGTAGTACATGTGTGTGCTATGTACATATCTGCAAGTATGTGATGCATATGTGTGGGAGGGTGTGAGTGGTATGTGCTGTATATTGTGTGGTGAGTATGTATAAATGTGTTGTGTATTGTGTATGTGCATGAGTGTGACAGACAGGGAGATGGGAAGAAGCCACAGGAGTAATAAGCTTTCTCCTATAAGCTCAGGGCTCCTAATGCTGATTAAAGGGCAGCACAGAGACATCCTCCTTTCACCACATAACAGGTGTCTTGTAGTCCCTTCCTAAGAGGACACAGGCACAGAGGGCTGCTACCTGCTCATGCTGTGGGTGGAAAGAGTTATCCCTGTAGGCCATCTGGCCCAGTCCCCTGACCTAGGGAAATCTTCTTTTTCCTTAGCCTTTCCAGATGTGCACAGGGCAAAGTTAGCCCCCATTTGATCTCAGGCAGGCAGGCAGCAGTCTTCATTCCTTTCACCCAACAGGAAGTGTATGTAGGAGTGAGGGATCAGCTTTCCTCTCATCACAGCTCATTGGTCAGGGACACCCCCTGGGAGACCAGGGAGAGTGGTAGAGCCTGAGCAGATGCTGACCCCATGACTTTGTCCTCCCCAGCTGTCACAGAGATAGAGATGATGGTCACCAGGCTGAAAGTTCTGCAGTGCTCCTTCTTAGGGTCACAATCCCAGGGGGTTCACAGACAACCTTGGACTCTTGGGAAGCATTACTTGGGAACAGGATCCCCAACTTATGCACGGGACTAGTCACAAGCCTGTTTCTCCCATGTTTCCCAACTCATTGCCCCACCTGAACCAGAATGTTCATTTGTGCTGTCCAGGGAGGCCCACCCACCCCCTTAGCACTCACCCCAGAGGCCCCCAGCCCACCACACTGACCTGTGGACTCAGCAGCAGGGCAGCAACTGCCCTTCAGTAAAGAGTAAAGCTTTCCCAATAGCCACACCCAGCACTGTGCGGTAATGGGACAGAATGTAAATGACTGTCTCCCTCACAGCTGCCCTTAGAAATAGTCTAGCAGGAATAGCATGAAATGGCTAATAGCAACTGCCAAGGAAACTCAAGCCACTTCATGGACCAGAGAAAACTGCCCAGTGTCATTCATGCCTGAACAAATCCCAGAACTGCTGCATGGAAGCATGATCATGGGCCTCAAGAGCCCTCCACCGAGGGCTGAAAATGGAAGGCATCAGCGCGGTAGGATAGTCAGATTAGCTACTATACAGTCCTCACCCCCACTCCCACTGGTTGCCTTATGGTAACCCATCATCATTTAGAGTACCACCATGTGTATCACGTGATGAGGTATACCTATAATTCCAACATTTGGGAGACTGAGACTGATGCAGGGGAACTGGGAGTTTAGGGGTAACCTAGACTACACAGTGAAATCCTGTGTCAAAAAAAGAATGTCACTGTATAGACAGTATAGTTGTAAGTATGCAGATTAGATCAGTCAAACGCATGGAGTTCACTGAGTATCTAAGCCCAAGGACCTTGGTCTTCGGCATCCTTGGCCTTAAGAGCAAGTGACAAGCTTCCTGTGAGGTCTAAGTTACGGAGTTTCTCCATACACACATATGCGTAGCGCATCATGCATGCTCTCTAAGGACCTCAAAACCAGATCCCCAGGGCCATGACCACCTCACTACTTCCAAATTCAACTCAAAGCAGAGATTAGGCAGAAGAGAGATGTGGTTGTAGTATCTTTCAAATATAAAGGAGAACAAGAGCATATGCAGTGTGTGTTCACTGAAGATCCCCAGGCCTTGCACCAGTGGAACTCTGTTCTGAAAGCGATGGGGCAGATTGCTTGCACAGGAACGTGTAAGCATGCATATGGTATGCCTCTCCGTGCCCATGAAGCCACCAGTGTGTATGTGGATGATCCATGGGCCCAAGGACTAGATAAAGAGCATTACTTATCATCCTGCACAGTTAGCCTTGTACAACTAGGAATTCAATAACCATTGCTTAAAGAAGGCTGGAAAATGAAGTAACTACATGGTTATGTATTCTATGCCATGACTTCCCACATGACATACACGTTTATGGTGGACACAGAGAAGTACTATTCAGATTATTCATTTCCCCATAAACACTGGATCTGAAAAATGTATGTGATTGAGGGGTCAAGTGAGGGCCTGCTTGGGTAAAAGAAGACTCAGAAAGATTGCATTCCATGTGAGTAACCAGTTCCATATTGGGGGCCTTCTCAGATCCTTAAATATGTGAATGGATATCACAAATGTTTATGAAGAAATGACAGAACACAGTATTGCCCAAGCTTATTGAATTAAAGGACCCAATTTTCTTTTGTAATGGAATGTATTTTAACTCATGAAACATAACTTGGAAAATTTCCAGTTTCACCATTTTGCATAGCTGTCTGGCTTCCAAATGTTTCTGTAAATATGCATCTCCTGATTATCCAGGACAGATTCATGCCTCCACCATGACATCTGGACCAGGGTCCTGGACTATTTACTTGGGAATGCCTGAAAATATTCTTTCACTGGGAATTCTTGAAAAGAACTCAGAGAGATCAACATAGTGCCTTAATTCTACATGATAACAACTTATAGAGAAAGACAAAGTATAAATACCGAGGAGCAATCCCAACTCCCTGAGTAGAAATCAGACTAACCAACAGCCTAGTACCTCAGACTCAGCTAGTTGATGATTAAAGGCTTGAGCCCTCACATCAGTCCCACTCAGTACCCTTAACCCTCTGGGCTCACCACACCACAAGAAGCCCAAGAGTTTGCTCTGATTATGTGCCACTAAGGTAGGGCCAGAACACTGGCAAGGACACTGATGACAACCACAGGGGGACTTGCTGCAACCCTGTTCCTGAGACATGTCCTAATTTCAACATTACTAACAGGTAACAAAGAAGCTTAACATAGCAGGAATGGAGTTTTTAAATTTATGCTCAAGTTCTTTCCATGTTGGCTGAGCAGTTAATATTTTGCACAGGTACAAAGCCACACACATATTGCTATACATGTGTTTGCAATACAATAGATCTAGATAAAGAGCCTGACTTGCTGGGGCTGGAATGAACTTCAAGCCACAGGAATCACATTTCCTGTGCCACCTGCACTGACGTTCTCATTCCGCGCTGGCTGCAAAGGAGATCAACTTTCTTTAACACTGGTCCCCTGTTCCTTCACAGAATCAAACTGACTTTCTGATTCCTGACTCTAAATCCTGCCATACCCTCATCCTGAAATTCTACATCTCTGCATAGAATCACACAAATCTGTGGAATGTGGAAACTCTCTTTGAAGTATGTCATGATGGAGCAGAAGGAGCAATTAGTTTTTCTTTTTTATTATTTTTTTGTACAAGATTATGTTACTAATCAAATCTAGATCCGTCTCCCCCACCCTACCCCCCACCCCTCCAGAGCTCATGCATTCTGCCAAACATGTTTTTCATCTTTTTCTCAGTCTTTCTCAAAATTCTCGATGTGGAAGTTGACTGTTTTGAGCAGAAGTTTACCGTTTCAGTCAGTTCTTTGACACAGTCTTTTCTGTTGTTGTTGTTCTTTCCAACATGCATCACAGAAGGAGCAATTATTTACAGGCCCATCAGGCCCATGAGTTAACAGGGACGGCAACATGCTAGCACTCAGGACTGTAAACCAGACAGTTCCAGAAGAACCATCCTACTATAGGAAGCAAGAGGCTGTGTTATTTCTCAGTCCCAAATGTGGGTCACCCTTCACATCTGTTCATCCATGTCCTCACCACAGTCATCCCTCGAGGACAGCCAGAACGCTCCATGGCTATCCTGTTTCACAGATGAGCAAATGTCCATCCATAAGGAACTAGCTCAAGGTCACCTGGTAATTTGTTTCAGTTCACTAGGTATCCAGTGCTTCCAACCTTCTAACCAAGGTCTAGAGAAACCAGGATGTACTGCAGGAGTTTTGTTTGGGAAGACCATCATACCAGGTCTGCCAGTACCCAGCATGAATGAACTTGGGCTAATTCAAGAACAGCACCAGGATATGAGTGAGTGGGATCAGGCTAGAAATAGGTCCCATCCTTCATGGGTAATCATCCCACTGGATTCAAGCACAGCTTTCCCATGGGGAGTCACTGTGCAAGCTGTATGACTCACAAACATTTGCGTTAAAAATAATGAAGAGAATTACCTCCCAAAGACACTCTCTCATAGGGACACTGATCTACAGCTGATTCTCTGCCCACAGGGTAGTCTTTCTGGGAGAAGGGCCCCTCTCACATTCCAGTCTGCACAGCAGGTGGTGGCTACCCTATTTACCTTGCTCCTCAAACTGGCAGCAGTGACTAACAGAGAGGTGTTTGTCATGGTCATTGCTTGCCTCCAGGAGAGATGTCACCAATAGGTGAGGCTTTATTTGTTCTGTGCCAAGTGGGGCACTGCTTGCACTGTCCCAGATACTTTCCTGACTTCATGTCAGGAGATGAAAGTCAGCCTTAGAGATGCTTATCCATATAAGGTAACATGGATCCCTGGGTAGAGGCTCCAATTGGAGACATGTAATTCTAACATGTCCTCAAAGATCACAAAAGAGGTGTTTTATTCCTTCCCTGTAAAGTCAGAAATGGGAACAAGGATGGGAAAAACTATCTGAAACATGAAAGTAGTCCCTCTTATCGATAGGCTACAAACAAGGAAAACTAGTGGATGCTGGAGGCTGCCTATTATACCAAACATATATATTATGTTTTGCATATATAAACATATCTATAGTAAAGTATTATTTATAAGTTTGATACAATAAGAACACACTGTTAATGATAAAACCATGGATAATGTCTTATAATTAAACTTATATGAGAGTTCTATCTAGAAAGCATTATTGTGCTTTCAACTTTCATTTTAGGGCTTCCTTTGGCATGTTCACATGGCCAGAATCTCTACTCCTGCACTTGAAAGTCATTATTAAGCAAAACAAAGGTTTCTTGGCTCCAGCTCTGTGACACTGAATGTAAGTTGACTTAGGAGCAGTGGCACATACAATGTGGACACACTGGACAAAGGGATGACTTATCTTCAGGCCTGGTGGCATTCTGCACATGTCAGTGATGGATTTTCTAGACTGAGTTACCCGAGGTGGGAAGACCCACCCTTAAGTGTGGTTACCAATGGGTTGCGTTGATTGCTCCTGCTGGGGAGCTAAGCAGCTGCATCATCACTTTTTCCTGACTGATGCAGTGTGACCAGCTGGACTTCCCCACCACAACAGACTGTACCCTCAAATTAGGAACCAAACCAAGCCCTTTTTTCTATATGTTGCTTGTGTCAGATATTTTGTCACAGCAATGCAAAGTAACAAATACAGGTAGTTAGGACTTTTGCCCCTTAAGAACTGATCCTATAAAAAAAATTAGATTCCCATGTTAAATATAGAGATACTTATGATTTGAAAGACTTCTAGAGTAAGTACTTCGACAAATAAGTAACTCCAGAATTCAATCCATGCATGCTAGATTATACTCATGTCTGCCCACCCCACAGGAAAGCTGATCTGCAGAAGGCTATGTATTTGGGACCACAAGAGCAAGAAGGAACCTTGTTGTATGATAACATACAGATATCCAGAGACCAACCAAACAACCCAAAGACCTCCCCACCTCCCATTCCCATTCTACTCAGAATAACAACAAAATTGCAGCATTACATTTTCAGAACCGAAATTAGAAGAAAAGATGTTTGTAGTTATAAGGAGGAGGACTATGTAGATTCTAGTGTCCTGCAGCATAACAGGGTGACTATAGTTCAAAAGAATTAATTATTTTTTTAAGAACCAGAAAAGATCAAAAGTTCTCAATACAAAGTTTTAAAACTATTTTAGCTGGGCGTGGTGGCACATGCCTTTAATCCCAGCACTAGGGAGGCAGAGGCAGGTGGATCTCTGTGAGTTCAAGGCCAGCCTGGTCTACAGAGTGAGTTCCAGGAAAGCTGGAGCTACAAGGAGACCCTGTCTCAAAAAGACCAAAAAATTTTTTTTAACAATTTGCTTTTTCTAGACAGGGTATCTGTGTAGCCCTAGCTGCCCTGGACTTGTCATGTAGATCAGGTTGGCCTCAAACTCACAGAGATCCACCTCCCATGGCTTCTCCAGTAACATTTTTTGTTAATTCTCTGAGAATATCATGTGTGCATACAATGTATTTTAATCAAATTCATCCCCACTCCTCTCCGTAATTCCTCCCCAAATCTGTCCTCAGCCTTCAATCCTCCCAACTTCATGTCCTCCTCCTTGTTTTTTTTTTTTTTTTTTTTTTTAAGAAAGAGAACCCACAGAGCCCAATTTGAGCTGCCCATATACTCAGGGGTGTGTGGCAGTCCTCTGGAGCATGGTTCTACAAGGGGGTACATCTTGTTCCCAGAAGCCACCAACTATCAGTAGCTCCTCAGCTAGGGGTAGAGACTCCGGAGCCCCCTCCATGCTAGAATGCATAGATGAGAATGGATTATATAGAATGAGTGATTCTGCACTGAGTTTGTTTGCCTCTGTTGATTTTTTTAGTTGATATGCAATAATTGAACACATTTATGTTATTCAGTATGGTAATCTGATAGAGCCATACAATTGCTGAAAAATATAGATTTCATCCCAAAGGGAGTAAGACATAGTTTATCCTGTTACCAAAACTGATTGACTATAGCCAAGGGGATGGTGTGCTGGATAGCTTTGGATAGCTTCAATTGTTAACTTGACATACCTGGGAAGAGAGAATCTCAGCTGGAGAATTTCCTCTAGGGACTGGCTTGTGGCCATGTCTGTGAAGCATTTTCTTTATTATTGAGTGATATGGGAGAGCCCAGCCTATGGTGCCACTCCTAGGCAGGTGGTCCTGGGTTGTGTAAGAAAGATAGTAGATAATTTGGCTCTGGACCAGCAACATTCCAGCCCTTCGCCATCACTGAAGTTCTCCTCAGGCAATGAGTCTTGTGGAATGCTTAATGTAGATGTGGCTTTTTTCCGGGACCTTCATTTAATGACATATAATGTGAAGACAGCAGAGGTTATGACAGGGACCAGCTTATACTATGAGGAGCAATGCATTCTAGTGTTCTGCAGCACAGTAGGGTGACTATAGTCTAAAATAATTTATTAAGTATTTTATGAAAAAACTAGAAGACTCTAGAGATCTAAGTTTCCCCACGCAAAGAAATGACAAATATTTACAGAGATGAAAATGCTAACTGCTGATCTTTGAAAAACTCAAAGCTTGCTTTCTCTTTCAGGCCTTAGTGAGTCAGGGCATGTTTTCAGTTGTTTATAGTATAAATTGACTCTGGATGGAAATCAGCACGTAAGGTTTTTTGGAAGGCCTGTCAACAACTAAGAAGTTAGTACACTGCCCTACCCAACGGTGTGTGTCGGGGGCGGGGGGCAGAGCCTCATACCTAGTTATCACCTGCCAAACCACACTCCTGCCCTAGCTGAAGAAAAAAAAAAACATGTCAAGCTGCTGTCCACCTGCCTTGTTCACAATAATGTGCAAAGATGAACTGCACTGCCTTGGTTCCCCATGGACCCTTCCTTCAAAGTCAACAGGTTGGAATTTAAATCCTAGGCTGATGGTATTAAGAGATGTGCCTGTAGGAAGTGAACTAATTATGGACTCCTCCCCTTCAGGAAAGTGTTAAAAGAGATTTCATAGAGATGCCTTGCTTTTCTATCTCTTCCTCTAGGTGGAGTTACAATGGTCATTGCTCTTGCCCTTCTGCCTACCACCAGGTAAGGAAACAGGAAGGTTCTCCCAATGGAACAGAAAAACTCAACCAGGCACAATATCACTGATGCCTTGAACTTGGTCTTCTCAGTGCCCAGGATTATGAGAAATATATTTCTATTTTTTTTATAAATAACTCAGCTTGTGGTATTTTGTTACTGCAGTAGAAATAGACTAAATCAATCTACTTCAGGCTAGTGGTTTCCTTGATGTCAAAAAACTAAACTTGTATGTAAGACAAACTATATCCTCAACTGAACTTTTAGAAAGAAGCCCCTACTTACCATCTTATACCTATGAATTGGGTATGCATATAATTAAAATCAGATGCATTGTGGGAAAGGACATGTGCAGAAGAAAATGATTATATGATCTAATTCATCAAAACAGAGAGCTACCCTCACTATGCCTCTCAGTAACCAAATACTGCCTCCTCTTGAACCCCATGAAAGGAAGCCCCACACAATAACAAGGGTCCTTGAGTACCCTCATTTATATGACCCCCAGGTCAAGCCTGTCAGTGTACCCTTTAGAAACCTGTACTATTGCTTCACTTTGAATAAAGTTATCTTCCTACATTTGAAAAAATAATTAAACTTGGGTCTGGAGAGACGGGTCAGTGGTTAGGGGTACTGGCTGTTCTTACAGAGGACATGGGTTCCATTCCAAGTACCCACATGGTGGCTAACAACCTTCTTTAACTCCAGTTCTAGGGGAATCCTATGCCCTCTAATGACCTCTGATGGTTTTGCACTACATGGGTTGGGTGCACTTAACATGCATGCAAGCAATACTCTCATACACATAAGAATAAAAATAACAAATAAAAATAATTTAAAAAATTGAACTTGTCCTTAGAAATGAAAGTACAGGAGCAAATAGAGACATGGAGAAAATTTTACTATACCTTTATTTATAAGGAAGACAATTAAAGGAAATAACTACATCCTTTCTCTCCCTGCCCTCCTGCCCCCATCCCAAATGGGCACAATGGTCACTGATGCTGCAAACTGAATGTTTGGCTTCCATATTTCCAGGTGGAGGGTGGCCTCCCTGTCCCTTTGGGGTGAGGCCATGGGACTTGCCCAGGTCAATAAGGAGAAGGCAAAGGTGGCTTGGCACTGGTCATGTGGGCCTATGCTGTCTCTCCCCTG
Organism: Rhizomys pruinosus; assembly: GCA_009823505.1. Taxonomy (NCBI): domain Eukaryota; kingdom Metazoa; phylum Chordata; class Mammalia; order Rodentia; family Spalacidae; genus Rhizomys; species Rhizomys pruinosus. Next base: position 3,802,690 of record VZQC01001008.1, read on the forward strand.
GCCATAAACAAGGGTCTATGCTACTCTGGTTGACATTTTAGTGCTCTTGCTGACCAAGGGTGGACAAGGAGCATGAGTGAGAAATAAACTTCTATAAGCCACTAAGATTTTGGCATTGCTATTAGTAAATCATGACAAGATTTATTATGACTGACACAGAAATGAGTGTCTGCCAGTGGTCTACTGCTATAAAAAAATAATAATTTATGGAGACCTGGAATTGGGTTGGACAGAGAGTTCACTAGAACTATTTTCCCTGAGCATCCAGAGGGCATATGTCACACTGGATGAGAAGAGGTGGGGGGCAGACTGTGTCAGGGTAGGAACTTGGAAAGATAATACAGGAGAGGCCAGTAACACAGAACTGTACGATTAGCAAGTAGGAATGAAAGGAGACAGACAGCCATAAATTTAGGGGCTTGTCAAGTTGGAGAATGAAACAGCTTTTCATCTTGAAATAATAATTAAACCAAGGATGGGTTTGATTTACAAAACCTAAAGTTTTTTTTTAAAGTACTGAAGAGAGAACTCAGGTCCTTGGGAGTGATGGGAAAGTGCTTTACCACTGTCCTTCAGTCCTAAAACCTAAAATTTGAAGGTAAGAGTATAATGTGGGATCAAACCTTAACATGGCTATTATAAGTTATGAATGGATTAAAAGTCCAATAATTTCTTTACATTAGGTAAAATGACTTGGGGTTGTGGACCAACCTCTAAAAGCTAAGAGGAGGGTACATGTATGTGAGCCAGACAGGCCCAGGAAGGCTGCAGATTAGATGCTGGGTACATAAAATGAGCAGGCACATTTTTGTCAATCTTGTGTCTCTAAAATTACCTGTAAAATGTTTTAAACTATAGATATATTATTTCACAAGAATATTTTGTAAATATTCGGGGAAAAGCTAAGCATGAGCATATATTTCTAGAACAATAAATAAATAAATAAATCTGGATGGACAGATGAATAAAGTGGTTGTCTACAAATATAGAATTTTAAATTTGCAATTTTATTTTATGTACAAAGTCTACTTTTCTTTAAAAATGATGGATTTTTAGGTGGATAATTCAAAACAGTTAATTTCCATTAAACTTGCATATGCTTATATATTCATATAATATACAATTAATTATAAAAATTAAGTAATGTGATACATAAGTTTCTATAACATATATTACAGTCATTAAAATTGTAATCATGGTATATATGGTTTTATAATTGCCTCTCAGGTAGACAAAGTGTTTTAAACACCTAATCTTTTTTTATCCTCACCTCTGCATGTGAGGCAGTGCCATTCACATGAGAGGTAATGAAATCTGAGAGGCAGAATCCTTCTCTTGCTTAGTGTGTCACCTACCAAACTTGCATTTGTCCCACTTTGGCCCTAAAAAATTTTGCTGTCTGTTTCTGTCGGTAGCCACTTAATATCTCACATCACAGGAAACAATGGAAACCTAATGATTATAAAATACAGACAGAATCAATAAATTCTCATAGCAGTGGATAATGGAGGTTTCAAATCACTACAAAGTAGTAGAGGAGACCATCTTCTTGTGCATATGTAGAGGATTTCAAATCTATAGATTTAACATGAAAAGTACCAGTGCATCTCCCTTAAAAGACAAACCAGAATTCAATAACTGTTTCATCCCTGGATTTTTCTTCAGGTTCTTTCAGGTTGAGTTCTTGACTTGACTGTTTTTTTTGAGCTTTAATTTGGACATTGCATCTTGTGATTCTTCCCAGGGCAAAGTGACATTGATGTGACCATTAGAGTCACCTGCATGGCGTGCCAGGTGCTGTGTTAAATGACTCAATGCATCTCTTCATATTCATTCTAACTGCCTTTCAAGCTGTCATCTTCATACACAGATACATTGCTCTCCTACACTATCCTTGTCTTCTTGCCTGGCCAGGGACCAAGCCACACAAGTTGGACCAGGTCCTTCCTTGTAATTTTGGATCTAAAACTTCCCATTGTTATTATTATTATTATTATTATTATTATTATTATTACTGCTACTACTACTATTGACGGGCTCTTACTATTTAACTCTGGCTTCCTGGAACTTCCTATGTAGACCAGACTGGCCTTAAACCCAGGGAGATCTATCTGTCTGTGCTTTCCGAGTTCTGGGATTAAAGTAATTTTCCACCATGACTGGCTTCTTTTATTTAAGTACCTTCTTTAAGATATAATCTGAGCTGGGCGTGGTGGCACACACCTTTAATCCTAGCACTTGGGAGGCAGAGGCAGGCGGATCTTTGTGAGTTCAAGGCCAACCTGGTCTACAGAGTGAGTTCCAGGATAGCTGGGGCTACAGGGAGACCCTGTCTCAAAAAGACCAAAAAAAAAAAAAAAGATATAATGTGCAGGGGCTGGAGAAATGGCTCAGTGGTTAAGAGGACTATCTGTTCTTGCAGAGGACCTGGGCTTTGTTTTCAACTCTCAAATACCAGCTAACCACCATTCATAACTCCATTTCAGGGGATCTGATGCTCTGTTTTGGCCTCTGTGGGTATTACACACACAGGCATGCTTATATATAACAGGTAAAATACACATAAAATAAAATGAAAAATTAAAAAAGATATAATCCACCTAACCATATAATTTAGCAATTTAATGCATATAATTCAATAGTCCATATCAGTGATGTAACTATCAGAACGATCTGAGTGAAGAACATTCCTGTCACCTAGAAGGAGCCTTGTACTCCTCAGTCACTGGCCATCTCCTTTGAGGCTCCTAGCCTACACAATCAGTAGTCTATCTTCTAACTATATAAATATTCCAATTTTTTAATTTTTTATTTTATTTTATTTATTTATATGTATGAATGTATTGTCTGCATGTAGGTCTGTGCACCTGTGTTGTGCAATGCCGCGGAGGTCAGAGGAGGGTGTCGGATTCCCCTGGAACTGGAGTTCTCCTGGAATTGGAGTTACAGACAGTTCCCAGCCACCAAGTGGGTGCTGGGGATCATACCTGGGTCCTCTGCAAGAGCAGCTGGCACTCTTAACCGCTAGGCCATCTCTCCAGTCCCCCCAATTTTATTTCATAGAAATAGAATCAATCATGCAACATGTTGTCTTTTTTAATTGGCTAATTTCACTTAGCATGTTTTCAAGGACCAATCATAAAGTGGCATTTATTGGTATTTCATTTCTTTGTGGTGCTGAACAATTTTTTATTATATACCACAGAATAAAAATGCCATATGTGTATTACATTTTATTTATCCAAGCATCAGTGCATAGACATTGTGATTGGCTCTACTATTTGGTTATTAACAAATAAATCACACTCGTGAACAAGCTTTAGGTGGCCATGTTGCTTTTGCGACTCTTCAACTAGGAGTGAAACTGCTGGGTCATATGGAAATTCTATGTTTAACTTTTTGAGGAACTGCCAAAATGTTTTTCAAAGAGATGCAGTATTTCAGTTCTCACTAGCAATGTACGATAGATCCAACTTCCCTACCTCCTCACCAGTGCTTGCCTGTTATTTATTTATTTTTTAATTTTAGACATCCTGCTGGATGTGAAGTGATATCTCATTGCGACTGATTCACATGCCTTAGTGTCTCATAATCCTGAGTACTTACTTTTTGTGCTTATTAGACATTGTTATCCTCTTTGCAGAAATGTTTGTGCAAGTGTTTTCCTCACTTCTTGAGCTATTTTTTTTATTACTGAAGTATAAGATTTCTTTAAATATATATGGGTATGGGTCTCTTATAAAATAAAGCCTGCATGGGTTGGACACTGGCCTGGGTTCCCATAGTAGAGTGTGTCCATTGTCCTGGGATTCCTTCAAGACACCATAGCTGAGTCCCTTCTTCATCCATTTCCTGCTGTGTACCAACACAATAATAAAGAAACAACAAAGAAAATGTTAAGTCCAACTATTTCACCCAGTTTACAGGTGAGGCAAGAGAAGGTCTAAGAGGGTTTATAATCTGGTGCTGCTAAGAGACATGCAAAGGGCCTGAACTCCTGGCCTGGCTACCCTACTGCTCTCTGGGTAAAGAAGGAATACCACAAACCCTGACCTGCTTCTCTTTACATGCAGAGATTCACAGAAAACTTCCTTTAAATAGCTCACTTAGTGTCAGTTGCAGGGATTTCCTTACATAAGCAAGACCAGCCATCCTACAGTCTGCAGAGATGTCACCTAGAATGCAGTTGGGATTGTGGGGACCACATGGGCAAACACTAAGAAATACAATGTAGCCAAGTTCCCAGGAAACATCTTTGTACAAAGTCAACCTAAAGGTGGAGGAGGGCATGTACCCTAACAGAAGCTGCCAAGTACCCATACTAAAGTATCCATATTAAAAGTACCCATATTAAAAAATAATCTTAAAATTTTCCCATACAGAAAATCTCCAAGATCTAACACTTCCTACCTAAACTATAAAGAACAAAATGGGATAAAAATCATGGCAGAAGGGGCATGAATTTGGTGCTTAACAATGTTCAAAAGACACACCAACTACATTCTGAAAACTTTCATAAGTCTCTTTGAGGCTTGTGGGTCAAAGACAATACATACCTCATCCACAAAGCTCTTTTCCTGGATAACACCCAAGGATACCACTTCTGAATACAGGCAGGGCCATTGGTAACCTCCATCAATATTTCTGAGCTGGGAGCCTGGGGAGGAGGCTGTCTGTGTCCTACCTCCATGAGGTGAAGACATAGTGACACTCCTCAGCCATTTTACAGAAATAACTTCTCCATGTGTGGTCAAAATGCAAGCTGTCACCTAGCCATCTTACCGCTAAAAGAAGCCACAATTATAACCCTGTTTCCAAGAGCTGCCATGTCTGTAATGTAAACATCCTTACAGCAAAGAACAGATACACATAGATCCCAAGAATATTGCCCCAAGGATTCCCAGCTCAAGGGTTCTGCCTTCCAAACCTGCAGGGAAGGATCTCAACTTATTTTATTCTCAAATCAATACAGAATCAGATTTCAGCTGTGAATTTAATGTCTCTGATTGCACATGTACCTTAAGAAATCTCTTAGAAGAACAATTTATGTGGTTTATGGGAAGATGCCAGAATATCAAAATGCCTGGTCACAAGTCATCATTAGCAGGCTCAATTCCATGCAATAATATATGGGTTTCATAACAGTTCCCAAAGTCAACATACATTAAAAATACTCATTTTAAGAGCTGGGGAGGTGGCTCAGCAGTTTAGAGTACTGGTCGCTCTTGCAGAGGACCTGGGGTCAGTTCCCAGCACCCTCATGGTAGCTAACAACTGCCCTTAACTCCAGTTGCAGGAGCCCCAACACCCTCTTCTTGCCTCTGTGGGCACTGTATGTATGCATGTGGTACACTTACATATCTGCAGGCAAAACACTCCTATACTTAAAGTAAAAATAAATAAATAAATAAATATTCATTTGAAAAATAAAAATATTTCATGGTAGAAATTATACCATGTATTAGGTTGGATGTGGTGGCATATGCCTTTAATCCCAGCTCTCGGGAGGCAGAGGCAGGTGGATCTCTGTGAGTTCAAGGCTAGCCTGGTCTACATAGCAAGCTCCAGGCCAGCTGGGACTAAAGGGAGACCCTGTCTCAAAAAGACAAAACGACAACAACAAAAACCCCCATGACCCATTGCCCAGCCAATGCCTGGCAGACCTCACAGACCTGACGCAAGTGCAAAAGGATTCAGACCCACGACCTTATTCATGCTAGGCAAGTTTTCTACTGCTGAGTTACATGCTCAGCCTATGAAGTTGCTACCTTTTTTTAAAAAAATAGGTTGAGGCTACCTTTCCTCAATAGGAACTACTGAGATAGCCCAACTACTGAGTCAGCAGTTTCCAACAGTACTGCATCACCTATGGAAAGCAGGATCTTTTAGTGCCCAAGATCATTGACAACTACTGGACTATAACCACTGCACAAAAGTAGCTCCACTAGCAGACAAGGCAACACTGAGGTTCTTTGCACTGCCAAGTAAATACACTATCAACTACCATCCAAACCAACTGCACAGAGCATTTCTCCATAGTATCACGAACAGTGAAGACGGCACTAAGAGAATCAGCTTGCTTTGATGAGGACTCTCCTCTTTGAGTAGCCAGGTTTCAAGGGAATTCTCTGCTTTGTGCCACTGGCTGAAAGATGTCATGCTTTCCTTAAGGAAGTGTTTGAAGGCTCCTCCTTGGCAAGCCCAAACAACCATCAATCCTGCCCTTGTGCTCCACACTGGGGTCTTTCCTTCCCATGGTCACCCAAATGAGGTCCAATAAGCATGTGCCCTGTTTGATCTTCCTGTACTGGCCTCCATGATGCAGCCTGGGTAGTCCAACAATGGCAGTCTAGGCTCTGAGGAGGCTGAGACCCCANATTAGTTCGATTCTCTGTTGCTGTGATAAAACACTGACCAAGGGACTGGAGAGATGGCTCAGCAGTTAATAGTGTAGGCTGCTCCTGCAAAAGACATGGGTTTGGTTGGTTCCCAGCACCCATATGGAGGCTAATAATCATCCATAACTCCAGTTCTAAGGGATCTGATTCCCTCTTCTGACCTCCGTGGGCACTGCACAACACAACACAAATGCATGTACATAAATGTAGGCAATGCACTCATAAGACATAACAAAACCACACGGTCATCTCAGTTGACGCAGAAAAGCTTTTAATTGTAGGGAAATCCAGCTTGAATTGCAGGCTAGCTTTCCAGCTGGCATTCCTCAGGGCATTGCATGGCCATGAGTCTGGCTCCGCCCCAAGGAGGAGTGAGCAGCATGGCCTAGGTGCGTGATACTGGGTGGAGCAAGGTGTTCAGTGGCGCGGAAATGGGGGGGCTCATGATTGGTCCCGGGAACTGACGTCATTCAGTTTATAAAAGCAAGCTGTGGCAACGAGTAACATCATCACGGAATTTCCGGCTGTTATTTTTATTAATTATTGCGCGTAGGCCTTCATTTCGTTCGGGTGGCCAGTGGGTGGGAAAAAGGTTCCCTTTGCGGAACATCAACCTGAGTAGCTGGTGTTGTAAGTGAAATTCTTGTCCCAGCTCTGGGCAGGTGGGAAGTCATGGCCAAGAGTGGAACACGTGTCTCTTGGGTCCAGGCTAAGAGCCTAAGTTGGAATTATCACTTAGGTTGGGCTATGGGAAGTAGCTGGCTGGTCTCTGCGCCTAGGGGCCAGCTCCCCACAGCAACTGCGGGCAGGTGATGTGTCCCCTTCCCCCTTAGCAGGGCCGCTGCTGGTCCCTGCTCACCATAAACAGAAAAGCTTCCTACATTTAACAAAATCCACCATCCCTTCATGCTTAAAGTCCTAGAGGGAATTGGACTGGAGGGAACATTCCTCAACGTAATCAAAGCCATGTACAACAAACATACAGGCAACATCATCCTAAATGGAGAAAAGTTAGAAGCATTCTCCTTAAAGGCAGGAACACAGCAAGGCTGTCCTCTATCACCATGCCTCTTCAATATAGTGCTTGAAACGCTTCCTAGGGAGATAAGCCAAGAAAAGGAAATTAAAGGAGTACTAATTGGAAAAGAGGAAGTCAAGCTATCCCTCTTTGCATATGATATGATAGTTTACCTAAGGGATGCTAAATATTTTACCAGAAAACTCCTAGAAGTGATTAAGAGTTTCAGTAAAGTGGTGGGATATAAAATTAACCTAGAAAAATCAGTAGCCTTTATTTTTTATTTTTATTTTTATTTTTTTTAATTTTATTTATTTCTGTATGTGTATGAATGTGCTGTCTGCATGCAGGTCTGTGCACCCGTGTCGTGTAATGCCACGGAGGTCAGAAGAGGGTGTCAGATTCCCCTGGAACTGGAGTTCTCCTGGAATTGGAGTTTCGGACGGTTCTTGGCTGCCATGTGGGTGCTGGGGATCGAACCCGGGTCCTCTGTAAGAGCGGTCGGTGCTCTTAACCGCTAGGCCATCTCTCCAGCCCCCCCCAGTAGCCTTTGTTTTTTACACCGACAACAAGCAACTGGAGAAGGAATATAAGAAGACCTTCCTACTCACAATAGCTGCAAAAAAATATAAAATACCTAGGAACAAACCTAACCAAACACATCAAAGATCTCTACAACAAAAAATTTAAACCCCTGAAGGAGATTGAAGAAGATGTCAGAAGATGGAAAGACCTCCCATGTTCATGCATTGGAAAAATTAATATAGTAAAAAGGTCCATTCTACCCAAATTAATATAAAGATTCAATGCAATCCAAATTAAAACCCCCAGGAGTTTCTTCACAGACGGGAAAAAATCCGTAAATTCATATGGAAAAACAAAAGGCTCTGAATAGCCTAAGCAACCCTGAGTGAAAATGAAATACAGGGGGGAATCACTATACCAGACTTCAAAGTATATTACAGGGCTATAGTCATAAAAAGAGCCTGGTACTGGCAGAAAAACAGACCCATTTACCAATGGAACAAAATGTAAGATCTGAACTTTCGGCCACCTCATATTTGACAAAGGGGCCAAAAAGACTCAATGGAGGAAAGACAGCATCTTCAGCAAGGGTGCTTACAAAACTGGATCACCGTTTGTAGAAGAATAAAATTAAACCCCTACCTCTCACCCTGTACAAAAATCAACTCCAAATAGATCAAAGACCTCAATGTGAAACCCGAAATACAAAAGCTGATAGAAGAAAATGTTGGCAGCAACCTACAAGACATAGGCATAGGAAAAGACTTTCTAAATCGAACAGCAGCTATGCAGGAAATAAAGTCAACAATTGACAAGTGGGATCTCATTAAACTCAAAAGCTTCTGTACAGCAAAAGAAACAATCAGGGAAGTGCAGAGAAAACCCACGTAGTGGGAAGAAACCTTCACCAGTGATACATCTGACAGAGCATTAGCCTCCATAATATATAGACTACTCAAAAAACAAAGAAGTAAGAAAACAAATGACCCACTCAAGAGTTGGAGTAAAGGGCTGAACAGAGAGTTCACCAGTGAGGCAATAGAGATGGCTGAGAAACATCTTAAAGTGTTCACCATCATTAATAATTAAGGAAATGCAAATTAAAACCAGTTTAAAATATCATCTCAGGGCTGGAGAGATGGCCTAGTGGCTAAGAGCATTGATTGCTCTTGCAGAGGACCCAGGTTAGATCCCCAGCACCCACATGGTGGCTGAGAACTGTCTTTAACTCTAGTTCCAGGGGAATCTGACACCCTCTTCTTACCTCCACGGCACTGCACATCACGGGTGCACAAACCTACATGCAGACAGTACATTCATACACATAAAAAATAAAATAAAAAGCCGGGCCTGGTGGCGCATGCCTTTAATCCTAGCACTTGGGAGGCAGAGGCAGGTGGATCTCTATGAGTTCAAGGCCAGCCTGGTCTGCAGAGTGAGTTCCAGGACAGCTGGGACTACAGGGAGATCCTGTCTCAAAAAATAATAAATAAACTAAAATAATATCATCTCACTCCAATAAGACTGGCTAGGATCAAGAAAACAAAGACACCAAATGCTGGAGAGGTTGTAGGGAAAGGGGAACACTTGTCTACTGCTGGTGGGAATGTAAACTCATATAACCACCATGGAAAGCAGTGTGGAGAACTCTTAAAGACTCAAAATGACTCTACCACCTGACCCAGTCATACCACTCCTGGGTATATACTCACAAGACTCATCTTACCGCAAAGATACATGCACATCTATGTTTACTGCAGCTCTCTTCACAATAGCGAAGAGCTAGAAACAACCCAAGTGCCCCTCAACCAGTGAGCGGCTAGAGAAAATGTGGTACATCTACAGAATGGAGTTCTTTGCAGCAGTAAAAAAGATGACATCACTAACTTTGCAGGTAAATGGATGGAACTAGAAGACATTATACTAAGTGAAGTAACAGTCCCAGAAAAACAAATGATGAATGGTATCCCTCATCTGTGGATGCTAGCACCAAATACCTAGTAGTAAGGCAAACTGAGCAATATATATGTATACATATATAATATATATATATATATATATATATATATATATATATATTTACCTGAAAGCAACTGTGCCATTATAATGTGATTAACTTAACGGCATCTAGAAATAACCTACCACTTATTTTCAGACTTTGTAATTGTGGTATATGGGGGAGGGTATGTATGCATACTTTAGTATAAAATTAAAGGGGAAAATGTGAATCCCTAAACATGTTTTAGAATTAACATACAGTTTACTTTCAGATGTCATAATTTTGGCATATGTGTGAAGAACATATATACATATTTTGGAGCAATACAAATAGGAGGGAACAACAACAAAAGGACTGGGTCAAAGAACTGACTGAAACAGTAAACTTCAGCCCCAAACAATAAACCTCTGCATAGAAACTTTAAAAAGACTGAAAAAAATGCAAGACATAATGGCAAAATGCATAAGTTAGGGTGGGGTGGGGGGCATGGAAAGTAGAATGAGTCTAAATCGGACTGATAAATGTTGTATGAATTGCACAAAACTTCAATAAAAAATGTTAAAAAAGACCCAGTGTTTTCTTTGCAACTCTCCAATGGCAGGCCACACAAAGGTCCCTCTGGAGAAGCTTCATGGGAGAGCTGGAGCAAGAGGAGCTCTTTTGAATCTGGTATTATTTTTGTCTTAAACATTCATGCATATTTCACATTTTCTCCATAATAAAGGTGTGGATTAAAATATTTATATAAACACTGACTAAGACAATTCAAGGAGGACAGGGATTATTTGGTATACAGTTTAAAGTCCATAATTGGGGGAAGCCAGGGAAAGATCTCAGGACAGGAACCTAGAGGCAGGAACTAAGGAGTGACGATAGCCAGAGACCATGGAGGAATGCTACACTTGCTTGCTTAGCTACTTTTCTTATACAGCCAAGATCCACCTGCTCAGATATGAGACTACCCATAGACAGTAACCAAGAACATGCCCACAAACATGGACCCCCATCAAGCTGATGGAGGCAACTCCTCATTTAGCTTCCCCCTTCCCAGATGACTTTTGTTTGTGTCCAGTACATATCCTCTAAGTCCTTTTCTATTTCCCCCTCTCTCTTTCCCCTCCTTCATTTCTCCCTTTATTCACTGTATTTCTTTTTGTCATTCATTCATTCATCCATGCATTCAATCATGAGTAGTATCCACGCATCCCTAAAATCTATTAAGAGAAAGCAAACTTCTCCTAAAAAACAATCCAAACACCAAGATACAGTCTAAGCTGTAGAGAGTATAGTATGGAGCAGGGTTGTCCAACAGACAGACCACCTGCTGCAGGACAAGTATACAGGGGGTTGGAGGGCAAGAGTGGGCAAGCAAACGTGTATTCTGTTTTGGAACAGTCCTTCACTCAGATCACAGAATCACATTTCCTTAGCCACTCTGGCTCCATCTCAGACTCCAGGCTTTCTTCAGAAACTTCTTCAGAAAGGCCTTCTTAAGTCACAGAGTATTCAACATCCTTTCACCTGCTTCAACTCTACAGCAACACCTATCACTTAGCATGACACTCTGATCATGAATGCCAGCTTACTGGGTATTCCCAATGTCTACAGCACACTGAGTATTTGAGAAGTCCCATTTTTAAGACAAGGGTAGTGAAAGAAAAAAAAATCTGACTGCAAGACAAGAAGACTCACTAAAGTTCAGAGAAAAACTTCTTCACTGAAGAAGACAGCTTCCTTCAAGTTTGCTCTAAAGGTAACAAGAACATTTTAGAATATCTTAAAGTTACAGCCCTTATAATTAAAATGAGCATTTTCAGCATAGCGACCATTGACTGCTTTGTTAAGAAACATATGAACATTATATACAGTTGTCCCTTGGTGCCCTTGATGGATTGGTTTGAAGACTCCCTTCAAATACAGAATCTATGGCCACTCCAGTTCCTACCCAAAATGGCCAAGCATCTGCACAGAACCTCAGTCCATCCTCCTGTGTATTCTAGTTCATCCCCAGCTGACTTATAATACTCATTGCAATATAATTACTGTGAAAATAGGTCTTATACTATGTTGATTAGGAAGTCATGACAAAAGGGTATCTGTACAAGTTCAGAAGAGAAGTGGTGTTTTTTAAAAAGTTTAGGTTTGAGGCTAGTGGACTCATTTGGTGGGCGTACAACGTATAGCTATAGAGGGCCAACTGTACCTAGATATCCCTTCCACCCTCCCAGCCTCAACTTCCCTAAGTTACAGTGTAATGTGCATGGCTCACATCATTTCTATCCTGTCTATATATATATATATACTATATATATATTATATATATATATATATTAATTTAAAAAACCAAGGTTTATTATCGCCCAGCAATACCAAACTCTACCATATTCTTTTAATTTTATTCTGATTGGATTTTGACATTCAACAGTTTAATTCAAAATGCTTAGTTAAAGACTCAGAGCAGCTCAGCTCTCTGCTAAAGACATGTGAATGGACATCAGCTCATTGTTTCTGTAAGTTAGGGTAATTTGGCTAGATAAATTACTGCCCCCCTCATCCTACTCAATATCCTGGAAACCACTTCCTCTATGTCCTTTGATCATGTTGGTGGATGCAGGCAACCCAGCTTGACTCTACCTGTCTTTCCTTTTCTACCTAGGTTGTGAGTGAAGAGTCCTATGGGAATAGAGGAAATTACCAGGATACTGTCAGCACTGGCTACTCTGCAAGCTTACCTAAATGTATTGTTCCTCTGAATGAATCAGATCTATCTGCATACTGATATGGTCTTACATATAGGCTTGGATTTTTCCATTTTTTTCTAACACTCCTTGCAGGGAATTGAATTCTGCTGACCTTTGTTCCCATGGCAGTATCCTCAAGCTGCCCATAGATGTGCTCTCAAGGAAGATCCCAGTCTGTGGTTTCCCAGTTAGCCTTGGAGTTGGAATCATTCTACTGTTTTCCCTTTACCCCTTCCTTTTTTTTTTAAATTTATTTTATTTGATGCTTGGTATTTCATACATCATTTTCCAATTCAGTTTAGGGCATATCCCCTTTCCTTCCCCCCCACCCCACCCCTACCCATCGCAGATCGTGCATTCTGCCGTAAGTTTTCTGCATCTTTCTCTGCTTTTTTTGTTTGGTTTTGTTTTATTTTTTTTTAACAATAGGTGATAATTTTGGAGTACAACATCCTTCATGTAAACCAATTTGCAAGCAGTTGTGCCCAAAATCCACACAGCTCATGGGTCCCACCATCCAGCGGGGGGGGGGGGGCTTGTATGTTCAATCAATTGATCAAACTGAGTGTCCAGTCTATATTGTTGTAGTTTCACCATTAAACCCAATCGAAGCCCTTACATTCTACCACGCCCCTCTTCCGCAGATTGTTCCCTAGGCTTAGAAAAGGGGCACAGGTGGATGAGAAGCAAAAACAACTCTATTTCTCTGGAGCTGATGTCTTGGTCTCTAGTCAGTTCTGGCTTGTTTCTTTCTCTGGGGCTGCCAGCTTGTCCAGGCTTAACCTTTCGATTCTACTAAAGAAGCACATGCAATTAGATATTAGGTATTTAAACAGTATAATATATAGCTTTCGATCCTACTAATGAAGCAACATTCGATATATGGGTATTTAAACACAATTAGATATATGGGTATTACTTTGGTATCGACACAGATTTTGGATGGTTATGTCAATTCATGATCTACATTTTCTTCTGTCAATTATGGCAGGTCTTCGTGTGGTTTATAACATCTCCTAACATTAGAGGATGTAAGCTTGTGACATCAGCCGTGGTTATTCCTCCAAGGAGAGAGCCAATAGCCACTTAACAAAATATATCAATACAGGAGCTCTGACATCAACAATGGATTATTCTACCAAGGAGATGTTGGCCAGGGGATCCAAGCCCACACAAATGGTAAAGGCTCCTTGCCTCCTAACTGGGATATCTGCAGGAAGAGAGGCGATAAGGCCCTGCTGTTGAAGACCTGATACAAACATGGAAAAGATGTATGGAGACCGCACTTGCAAGTATACAGATGGTCTTTGGGATGCCAGAGAGTGTTACCAAAGACCACTAAACCAATAAAGCAAATATAGGTCTCCGTGAGTCAAGCAAGACTCCTCCGTCAGCACCAGCTACACCTCATCTGCCTGGAAATACTGTGCAGCAGTGGCAGCCATATGTCTGTATACCCCTTTCAATTCTGCCAGCTTCAGCTCTGTTTTCTTCCCCACCATTGATGCTTCTATTCTGCTGTACAGATCTTACTGCCAGCATTTTCTTTGACAGGATGGAAATTTACTTTTCTGAATTCTTGGGCTGGTCTCAGAATTGTCTACATTCTTTCACTCTTTTGCTCACAGTTTTCATTTTCTTTTTAATGTTTAGCTTTCTCCACAAGCTAATTCTTTTGTAGTCCTTAGTCATCTTTGAGTGGGATCAGCACTTTACAGAAGGATAATGCAGAATGACTTGAGGAAGTGAGTTGAGAAAATACATGGTCTTGGTTCAATTTTGGTTTGAAATATTTTCTCACTGACTGATATGCATTTTTCTAGGGCCTGGGAACCTGTATCATTCTGTTTTGGCTTCCAATTGTTGGGTTGGTTAGTTACAAGGCATTTATTACCAGAGGTCTGGGCAGAGGTGAGTTACTGATGCCTCCACACCTCTCTTTCCTGCTTTCTCTTGGTCAGGTCCTTAAGCCAGGAGCCAAATGCTGTATATCATTAATAGAAGAGATTCTGGCCACACTTTTGTTGTTATGCCTCTGAACATCTAGCCTCTGAACATCTAGCGATACTGAATTAGCTCTATCCTAGAAGGGAGAAGAGGCTCATTTACTTCTGCACTTGACACTCTTGACTCTTGACCCATAGTGCATGCCCAATAAATCTCTGCTAAGTGAATACATCATTTCATTGAATAACCAGATAAAGAGCACCAGAGAATAACAGAGATTTGGGGATGGTGAGAAAGCACCACACACTAGGAGATACTAATGGAAAGACCCACAAGTCAAAGCCAGTCTCCTCTGAGGGTGATGCTACCCCAGGGGTGGGGCCACTGCATTTCTTATACTTGCAACAAATTCTTCTACTCAAGTACAGCCCAGCACTGTGATATGTAACTGGCAAGCTCTGAGTGGGGAGACCTCCCACACTTTATCCCTTATTTATGTTTTATTCTGGAAATCACACCCTTAGCAGATGAAAGAAGGCTTTCACTTCACTTCATTCCATCAGTTTCTGTGCATTGCAGGATGTGAGCTCCAGGCAGGGAGACTGGCATGGCAGAGTGCGACACTAGGTTTGGGTTGTTGCTCTAAAATGCTAAGTGTTCCTAACCTTTGCCAGTGACATAACGTTTTCATGCCCCAGGAGCATAGGAACATTGCAGAGTAAACCTGTGGCTTTGTCCTTACTCCTGGGAACAAGTCCCTTTCCATTATGAAGATTCTACTTCCAGCATAACCTGGAGAGCAAGAAAACACCATTCTCACAATAACTATAGGGCAGGCTGTGTGGGACTGGAAGCTCAGAAACAGAACCCAAGCAGACCTGATAAGAGAAGAGGCTGTTCCTCAGTACCCAGTGTGCTCTGAGGCTGGGATGAACTACCATACAGCCAGGACACTCCAAACAGTCCAAAAAGCCACTGTCCATACCTGTTGCTGCTTATTCAATCTGTGTGTCACCTGCACTTCACAGTTGTTATTCTCACTTCTACTTGTACCAGTTCTGTCTAAATTCATAATCTTTAAAAGGGCAAGCTCTGGCTCTTTATGTCTATAAGCACTGCTAGTAAATGATTTTAAATGAGCTATTCATCATTAGCAAATTATCTACCTCACAGACTCATACCAAAAGTGGGAAAAGAAATATCAGCTCATCTTCTGAGTTTCTAAATCCCAATATAGAGAGAATAGTCAGGGTGGTCATGTGTGCTGCCATGTTTCACATCCCACAAAGTGCTTGCATGTGGCCTGAGTGCATCTGTGTGTCTGACAATGGCCTTGAAGGGTGCTCTCCTCATTTTGCACCTCAACACAGGCTCAGACAGGTAATCTTTGAAACATTAGAGACTGTTGCAAAATAAACTAGAACTCAGTGGATAGCAGCTATGTAATTTTCTTTTGCCACTGAATTAAAGATCTTAATTAAAACGATTTTACCCAGTTTTTCCTGCAATGAGCTCTCACCTACACCACAGCGATACATCTGACTGCTAGAATCAAGCAAGAGTGATGTTGCAGAAGATGCTCTATGTGTACCCTGGCCTATGTCACTATCAGAATTCACCTCATCCAGATCCATTGGTGACATCATCTCTGTTTTATGCATAAGGGAAAGAAGCACGAGCAAACAGTGCTAACGTCATCTCCCATCACACTGAAGCAAGGCCACGACAATGCCAGGCCCAGGCAAGTGGGGTGCACCGAGACAAGTACAGTCATCAGGCAGTGTAGCGTGTAGAATAGCAGAGGAGGTGATCAACAGAGCAAAGAACCTAGAAATAACCTCTCACTTTTATGATCATTCCATTTTCAAAAGAAAACTTCTGTAATTCATTATGGGTAGGAATGTTCTTTTTATTTTTATTTTATCTTTTATGTGTATGAGCGTACTGTCTGCATGTAGGTTTGTGCACCCGTGTCGTGCAATGCCACAGAGATCAGAAGAGAGTGTTGGATTCCCCTGGAACTGGAGTTAAAGGCGGTTTTCAGCTGCCATGTGGGTGCTGGGGGTTGAACCCCGGTCCTTTGCAAGAGCAGTCAGCGCTCTTAACCATTAGGCCATTTCTCCAGCCCCAGAATGTTCTTTCTAAAAAAGCATATCATATAGGAAAAAAGTTACCACAAGCTCTACCTCACATTATATACAAATGCTCATTGAAGATGAATCATAAACCACAATATAAAAGCTTAATTAAAAATTCAAGAAGAGAACACGCACATGGCTTAGAGAATGAAAAAAACTTCTTAAAACATAGGAATAGTAATCATACATCAAAAATACATTAGTTTATACAATTTTTAAAAAATATTTGCTCATTCAAAGATGTAACTAAATCAGCAATGCAAAGGCAAACTGGCAAAAATGAATAAAAGAGTGGGATAGTATTCCCATAGGAAGATTCTGTGAGTAATTAATGAGAGGTTTCACCATTGTTACTCACACAGAAATACAAATTAAAATGATGGTAATATACCACTACACATCCACTGGAATGTCTTGATGGATATAGGTACCATCATCAAAGTCTGATGGGGACACAGAGTGACCAGATCTCCCTGCCACATACCTTACGGTTAGGAGCGTGAGACAGTCTACCAGTCTCCTGTAAGGGGCCCAAGCCCTGTGATTCTCTCCTGAGATATTAACTCAGAAGAAGAC
This sequence comes from Rhizomys pruinosus, assembly GCA_009823505.1. Taxonomy (NCBI): domain Eukaryota; kingdom Metazoa; phylum Chordata; class Mammalia; order Rodentia; family Spalacidae; genus Rhizomys; species Rhizomys pruinosus. The sequence goes on from VZQC01001008.1 coordinate 3,820,032, forward strand.
AAAGCATTTGTCCACAGACAACCTTGCATAAGAATGTTTACAACAGGGGCTGGAGAGATGGCCTAGCAGTTAAGAGTGCTGACTGCTCTTGCAGAGGATCGGGATTCAATCCCCAGCACCCACATGGCAGCTGAGAACTGTCTGTAACTCCAATTCCAGGAGAACTCCAGTTCCAGGGGAATCTGACACCCTCTTCTGACCTCCGCGGCATTGCACAACACGGGTGCACAAACCTACATGCAGACAGTACATTCATACACATAGAAAATAAATAAATAAAATAAAAAAAATATTAAAAAAAGAATGTTTACAACAGACTTGTTCACAAGAGCTCCAGATAGGGGAACAGCACAGAAGTCCAATAGCACCTTGGTATAGTGAGACAATGGGACATAATTGGCAATGTGAGGAACAGGCTATGGTTCAGCAACACTGCTGTGAGTCACAGAAATACTAAGCCAAAGGAAGATGTGTGTGTAATGCCAAGCTCCTCCTCATGAAGCTCTATAATAAATTAACCTGTAATGAGAATTCAGAAAGGTGGTGGTTTGGGAGAGGGGTTGGGTTGGGCACTGAAGGGACTATCTACTATGATGCCAGGTTTAATCTTCTATACCTTAATAGGGATTTGGAATATAAAGGTATATGTATTTGTCAAGATTAATTTAATTTAAGCAATTCATTCTGAGAGAGGGAGAGAAAGAAACAGACAGCAAGAGAGTTGGGCTGGTAACCTGAGATCTGAGCCAATGTTGGGTAAAAATTCCTCCCTCCAGCTGGAACTTGAAGTGCTTCAAGCATCTGCCCCTGTACTCAGACACTACAGCCATTCTAATGCCAAGTTTGTGGAAATCAGAAAGCTGAAAGAGGACCTCAGGTGCTTGAGAGTGTCACATGTCATCTACTGAGTGAACATAACTGTTAACTGAGGAAGGTATGAGTGGCCCCCGAAGCTCTCTCAATAACCACACACCTTTGACAAAAATAACACAAAAATCATCTTAACCCCATTTTGAGTCACCTAGTTTAGTGGTAGTAAGAGCATTCATATTGTTTTATTGTTTTTGTTTTTGTTATTTTGAGACAGGGTCTCCCTTTAATCCCAGCTGGCCTGGAACTTGCTCTGTCAATCAGGCTGGCCTTGAACTCACAGAGATCCCCCTGCCTCTGCCTCCCAAGTGCTGGGATTAAAGGCGTGCACCACCATGCTTGGCAAGAGCATTCACATTGTTACACAGCCCTTATCACCACTATCCATCTGTTTATCACTGTAAATGGAAACTTTCACACTTAAACCTCAAGGTTCATTAGTGCTGCAGCACATGTCAGAATCTTGTTCCTGATTAAGTCTGACATAGAGCCCACTATCTGTATGTAGTATGTGTGTCATCCATTCATCCACCATGGAACCCTTGAGTTGCTGCCATTCTTGGTGATAGTGAATGATGCTACTACAGGCACAGTGTGCAAATATCTAAGTTCCTGCTTTTGGGTTAATCCCAGGGCTGAAATCCTGTGTTGAATTTTCTGGAGAATCACCACACTGGTTTATCTAGTGGCTATACCAGTCTACACTCCCAACAACAGAGTAGAAAGGTTTGAATTTCACATCCTTACCAGCATTTATCCTAGTTTTTGAGACAGTATGTACTCATCTTAATGGCTAAGAGGTAAAGTTCTTGATAATTTTTAAAAGAATGGAACTCTATGCTCCATTCCCAGAGGAAAACTAAAAAGTGATTTATTTTCAACTATGACTTCCTAGCACAGGACTGGGCTTCAGACCTGGGAAACAAAGTGGAGAGGCATAGGTGATGAAGCAGAGGCCATGTGTGTACAGTGCCTGACTGGGTGGTTTGATTGCATGTTTACCTATGAGGGTTCCCAGTAATTAGAAAACAAAGGGGTTTCTATGTCTAAGTCTTAAAAGTAAAGAAATGGGAACCATTTGCAAAGTAAATCATTTCCATCTGGAAAAATCTACACCTACCTCTGAGGCTGCAGAAACATTCCCAGTCAGGTGACAGAGTTGCAGCAAGGTCCTTTCCCTTCCTACCCTAACAGCACCATCATGGGATTCCCCTTGCTAATACAACATCAAAACTATAGGAATATATTCACTCTCAGACTGAAAGACCAATTCATAGAAAATGCATATTTATGCAGTCTAACCAATAAAACCTATTTAAATAAATGTAAAGATGGAATATGCACAATTTGTGAGCATTCTTTAGAGACAGACTCGATTCAAACATCCTCAGAACTCAGATATATCAGCAGTTATCAAGTTTTTCACATTGTCATCTTGTATGAATAAAAGAGTCCAGCACAAAGAATGCTCTAACCTGTATTTTAAGTGGACTTGGATGAGTGTGGGAGGAATCTGAACACAGGTGTCTTCAATATCAATTCCAACTTGAAAAGACCAATTTCAGTTTTGGAAGATAAGGAAAATGGCTCTAGAAACTGTTTACTCCATAGGGATTCTTCCTCAATTCACCCCCATACTGAGCTCCACATCACTTGGAACCTCACAAATGACATAAGCATGTCACAGAATGTTTTCATGTTGGCTACCTGTAAACTCCCTGAAATACTTTTTTTCTGATTCTTCATTAAAGTGGACTTGGTACTAAATGAGTAGCAATCTTGACAGTTGCTCCTGGCAGAATCACAATTCTAATGGCTGTAGGTGCCCTAAACCAGCCACAAACGCAAAGAGCTGGTGGCACTATCTTCCTCATGGTTGAAACAAAGTCATACCAACATAATTTAAACTCACAGTGTGGCTCTATCAGCTGACTTTAAGTGGAGGAAGTAGAAGGGAAGGGAACTGGGCTTTGGGGTTCATGCTGATATAAAGCAAGAAAGTATAAGGTGCTAATGCCCTTCCCTGGCTAGGCCACCTCCTCCTGAAACCCAGTACCTTAGGTGTTAAGAGAGAGGCCAGTCTCAGGTAGCACTGTGCATGATGTCCAGACAATGCTTACAATGGTAGGCACACTGTATCTACTTATGTGTCTGATGAAGGGAGGGAGTGCAAGTAGTTACCTGTAATATGTGGACACAATTTAAGCAGTGTCCTTGAAGGGTAAATGCAAAAAGGAGGACGTGTGGATGAGACTTTCTGAATAATCAGATGCTAGCAGGGCAAATGAAGTGATATCACTGTGAATAGAAAGTGTCAGGGAGCAAGGATTGTACAGGGCTCACGGCTAAATGCTTTGTTATAAGTACCAATGCCAGAAAAAAAAAAAAAAACCCAGACCTTTCTCAAGGTCTGCCATCACATTTACCTGTCTGGAAAATGCAGCCCTCTTAATCTACTGCTATGCTCATTTTGCTAAATAAAACTTTACTAAACAAGGCATGGTGGCATTTGAGCACCTGTAATCTTAGCATTTGGGAGTCAGGAAGATGGTGAGTTCAAGGCCAGCCTGGGCTACACAGTGAGATTCATATTCTCTCTCTCTCTCTCTCTCTCTCTCTCTCTCTCTCTCTCCCCCTCTCTCTCTCCCTCTCCCTCTCCCTCTCCCTCTCCCTTTCCTTCTCCCTCCCCAATCAATGCTACAGAATTCTGACCATTTTACTTCTCTACCATGAATGAAAATAAACAAGGTTCAGAGATAGAAAAAAGCATTTGGAGAAGAAAGCTAGATTATAAATAAAATACTGAATGTCTAGTGCACTTGAATTTTATCGATTAAAGAAATGAATGCTCTACTGTATTTCTCCTGAAATATTTGGGACAAGCTTATACTGGGAACATGATTCGTTATTCAACTGAAATCATATTTGATGAAGCAGTCCACATTAGCATTTTTACACCTCAGGAAGCTCTAAAGGAAGCAAACTGACTTGACCTTCCTGAGATCCTTTCTCTGCAGGTCTCCAGAGTAAGAAGGTAAAGCTGGACAGAATGCAGCAAAAATATCACTGCTCTTTCACCTGTAAACAGGAAGCTCCAGGCAGGCAGGACTGGGATGTCATTGTCAAGAAGTGCAATTACTGTGTCGTTGATATTTTAAATTCTATTTTCCTCCTTGTTCTTCCAACTTCCTTATTTTTGGAACCTACATTTAAATATTTTATACATGCACATATGAGTGCTGGTGACCAACTCAATATTTAAAGCATATCCTCTGTGATCTCACCCCTAAAAAAGAAAAACTTTTTTTTCTGGAACACAGAACTGTTTTGTAATTACATCTGATTCAAGACATATATCTCCGGTTAACTTCAAAGTGATACTTGGGGGGTTGGAGAGACAGTTCAACTGAGTAGCCTGTGGGATTTTTAATACATGCATGCCTATGATAGAATAAAGTTTGATTCAGAAATTAGGCACATTAGGAGGCCAAGAACAGTAGCATGATAAAGTATATATGCTATACTAAGTTATTTACGACATGAATTGTTAGCTTCCGAAATGTGCCATTTACTATTTTTAGACCACAGTTGACTGCAGGCAACTTCAGAAATAAACCACAAATAAGGGCATGCCACACGTCCATGGCAAGTGTTTAATCATTTTTAAATGCTTCTAAAGTATTTTTTTGTTCTATTTGTACTTAATATAGACTTCTATTGTGTTTGAATGAGAAAATTAAAAATATATTATGGGATTTCACTTATGATTCCTTTCACAAGAAGCCTTACTAAGAATAATATTTTTCCAATCATTTTCTGAGGATAGCATTATCATAATATCAACCAAAGACAGAACCAAAAATGTATGAGCATACCTCATGAACACAGCAACCTCCACAAAGTGTTAGCAAGTAGAATCAAATAGTATCTAAAAACAGCTACTCATCAGGTACACAAAGCTAGATTGAAGTTAAAAAGCCAAGCAATATAATCTACTCTATCACCAGTCTATATATCTAACCTAAAGAAAATTCCGAGTATTTCAGAAAAAAAGTCATTTGGCAAGGTCCAACCTATACTCATGATTAAAAAATACTCAGAAAACTAAACAGAAAGGACCTTCTCAAAGGGATTAAAGGCACTAAAAAACTCTAACAGAGTGATTTGTCACTAAGATCAACATTCTGAAAAGGATGGCCATCCTTATTCAGCAGTGATGGTCAACATAGTTCAACCATTACAGCATGACACGAGGAGGGAAAACCACACAGACTGTAAAGGAAGAAGGAAGCTGCCACAATTTACAGAGTACACAATCTGCATAGAAACTTTTAAGGAATCTTCCAGAACTAAATGAACTCAGTCAAGTCGCAAAATACACAATAAAAATGCAAAAATTGCTTCTATATATTAGCAATACATGTGTGGAATTGGTATTGAAATGTGATTCACAGTCACTTGAGATAAAATGAGAGGTTAGGTGTCAACTGAATAAAACATGCTCCAGACATAAAAACTGAAAATTACAAAATAATGATGAATTAAATAAGAGTTTCTGGAACTTTGTTTTTATTGTTGGTTGAGATTTTCTATGAAGACGATCATGTTATCATAAAGACTATTTTATTTCTTCTTTTCCAGTCTGTATAGCTGCTTTTGCTGTCTTCTCTTACTGAGTTAGCTGGAGTTTTGAGTACAATATTGAGGTGAGGTTGGAGTATTCTTGCTTGTTCCTAGGATTAGATAACCTATCGGAGGGCTGATATATTCATTCTCTCTCTCTCTCTCCCTCCCTCCCTCTCTCCCTCCCTCCTTCCCTCCCTCCCTCCCTCCAGCCATTAGTTGCCCATAGCTCTTCATCTAGAGGTGCAACCTTGTGAAATCTCTCCCATCCACTGGCATGTCAGCTGGTGCTGTCATTATGGAGGTCTTGTTTAGGCATCCATATTAAGTATGTTTATGATTTTGAATTAGCCTGCATTCATGGCTCCCTTTGGCCACATTTGGTACTAGACCACAGTTAGGATATGCTTGAAAGAATCATCTCATAGAAGGTAGAGCATAATTGCTAAAAAGTACAAGGTGGGGAAAATGCAGGCATTTTGATAACGGCTACAAACTTTCTGTTACAAGATGAGCCAATTCTGTAAACAATAATATATGCTACAAATGAAATTTGCTATGAAAATAGATCTGGAGTGTTGACAACACATATGTAAATAGTCAACAGGTGAGGTGATATGTGGTGGGAGTATGCACTTCACAATGTATGCTTAGGTAAAACATGTCACCCTTTAAATATATGCAATTTTGTCAATTTTGTGTCAGTAAAGCTGGAAATAATATTTTTCTAAATAAAACTTTTAATGTGAAAAATAAATAAAAGCTCTAAGCTCATGGATTGGAACTCAGGGCTGTGGATACACCTCAGCTGGTTGAGTAGTTGCACAACATCCATGATGCCCTGAGTTCAATACTCAGCATTGCAGAGAAAATAATAAATTCAACAAAATACACAAAATAGAAGACCCAACAATCCAATGATGTCAGTTTTCTCCAAATTGTTATCAAAAACTCAAAAACGATGTTTTAGTAGACATAGACAAACTGAGTCTAGAATATTTATAAGGAAAATTACCTAAAAAACTGTCAAAAAAGAATGAAAAGAGAAACGATCATACATGCTATTAAGGCTCCATCATTATACTAATGAATACAGCATGCTGTTAGTAGAAGGGCAGGTACACAAATCAAGAGGATAGATTACAAACAAGTTATTTATGCAAGAACAGCATTCTGAAGGTTTAAAAATTGACATGTGTATTTAAGGGATTCAATGTGACAGATATTGTGCTCTATGTATACACTGAAGAAACAATTGGTAATATTCACCACTTCACCCACTTATTTATTGAGCAAATGTCCAAAATGAATCCTTTTAAAATTTTGAAATAAATATTATTATGCACTCTGGTCACTTTGCAGTGTAATATCACCAAGATTTATTTTTGCAATCTGAGATTTTGTGCTTTGTAATTGTTCTAGTTTCCTATTGCTGTGATATACACTATGATCAAAATCAATTTGGGGAGAGAAGGGTTTATTTCATAGATTTCCCGGTCACAATCCATCACTGAGGGAAGTCAGGGCAGGAATGCAAGGCAGAAATCTGAAGGCATGAATGTGGAGCAGAAAACATGGAGAAACACTGCTTACTGGCTTGCTCATTCTGGCTGGCCCAGCTAGCTGTTTTATGTAGTCAAGGCCCTCCTGCCTTGGGATGGTGCTACCTGCAGTGGGCTGGGTCCTCCCACATCAATCCTTAGTCAAGATAATCCCACATCCCACACAGGCCAATCTGCTATAACCAGTTCTTCAGTTGAGGTTTCCTCTTCCTAGGGGACTCTATAGTTTGTATCAACCTGACAATAAAAACTAACCAGAACACTGATCAACTGGCATCTTCCTTTTTCTCATCTCTTGTTTTCCTCAGCCTCTGGTCATCACTTTTCTGTTCTCTGTTTCCATGAGGTGGACTTCTCCAGATGCCACTCATGTGAGTTCATACAGCATTTGTCTTCCATTGCCTTGTTTATCTTGCTCATCTCTTTATATGTTCTCAATTCCATCTACATTGCCTTGAATGACAAAACTTCCTTCTTTAAAATTTTTTTTATTTATTTCTGTATGTGTATGAATGTACTGTCTGCATGCAGGTTTGTGCACCCGTGTTGTGCAATGCCGCGGAGGTCAGAAGAGGGTGTCAGATTCTCCTGGAACTGGAGTTCTCCTGGAATTGGAGTTTCAGACGGTTCTCGGCCACCATGTGGGTGCTGGGGATCGAATCCCGGGTCCTCTGTAAGAGCTGTTGGCGCTCTTAACCGCTAGGCCATCTCTCCAGCCCCCAAACTTCCTTCTTTATTAAGGTTGTATAGTAGTACATTATGTGTGCCATTTTCTTTATCCTTTCATCTGATGAAAGGCTTCTTCCACACCTGGTCTATTGTTAATAATGCTGAAACTGATTTAGAAGAATCAGTTCCTTTGGATATATATCCAAAATGGACTGAAAGATCATGAGCTCATTTTATTTTAATTTTCTTTATAAATGTATATTTTATTGAAGTTTTGTGCATTTCATACAACCACATCTTAATCATATTTAGATCCCTTCGCCCATCCACATCCCCCATTGCCACGTCCCACCGGATTTCATGTATTCTGTCAGGTATGTTAAAGCCTGTCGAATCAAGTTGTATGCCTAGATGTCCCTTAGCACAAGTTCATCCACTGGAGTCTAGCGAGCCTATCTAGAGTTTCTTCCTTAAAGGAGATGGACTCCTTTTAGTCAGGAGGTTTTGTATTACTGTTTCAATTTTCTCCTTTGTTAAGTTTTCAAATTTAATGTAGTATGGATGTTTGAAGTGTTCCCTTACAGTGTTCTTGATTTTTTTTTTTTTTTTGGTGTCTGTTGCTAACTGGGACAAGGTCTCAAAGTGGAGCAAGAGAAATGGTTAGAGACTGACCTTGGACTGAGAACTATAGGAGACTGAGTGCTGTTGGGTGAAAAAGAATATGCCTTACCTAGGATTCCTAGATACCCTGACTAGATTCCAGCAGGTCCATTTGCACAGAAGGACGTCTGGGTTTGGGAGCTTGACTGGATAGGGCTTAGCCTGGAGATTGTAATGCATGAATTCTGATGGGGGTTGAGGCATGGGGAGGACTGGGTTTGATTGGGAACCTTTGAATGAGTTGTACAAATGCACAAAAAGAAAAAAAAAGATAGACTCTTCCTCACCCAGTGGACTGAGCTGCCAATGGTTTCTTCCTCACCCAGTGGACTGAGCTGCCAATGGTTTCTTCCTCACCCAGTGGATTGAGCTGCCAATGGTTTCTCAGCCAAGGTTGGGGCCTCCTGCTCATTTTCTTAGTTCGATGTCAGTTTTCTTTTTCTGATTGAATTTGCATGGGTCTTGTGTATGCTGTCACTACTGCCCTAAGTTCGTATGATCAAGTTCCAAAAGTGGTCACACACAGAGAATAAGTGTCTGTGTCACACACATCTACAATGGTACATCTCTCAACTTTCACTAGAGAAGCTTCCTCATGCAACTGGGGGTGATGCAACACAGAAGGCCACAACTAGCCAGAGTGTAGAGAATGAGAGACTGCAGAATGCATGTTCCTGAATAGGATGCCTATATCAAACCTCATTTTATTTTAGTTTTTTGAGGAAACTCCAAACTATTTTCCAAAATGGCTGTAGGGGTTTACATTCCCCACACCAGCCTACAAAGTTCACTTTTCTCCATGTTGTAACTAATATCTACCATTCATAATTTTAATAACAGCTAGTGTGAGGTAATATACCATCATGGTTTTAGTGTGCATTTCTCTAGTGATCAGCAATACTGGATATAATTTAATTTATCTAATAGGCATCTAGATATTTAAAAAAACGGACTTATTTATTTTTATTTTATGTGTATGGTGTTTTGCCTGCATATAAGTTAAGTGTAACACATGGTGCAATGTCTGCAGTATCCAGAAGAGGGCACCAGATTCCTAGAGTTACAGATGGTTCTTAGCTGTCCTGTGGGTGCTGGGAACTGAATGTGGGTCCTTTGCAAAAGTGCTCTTAACCACTGAGCCATGTCTCCAGCCTCACCTGCATCTCTTTTTTTTGAGACATATCTGTTCAGATTTTCAGATTGTTTGGTGTGTGCTTTGCTACTGAGTTGTTTGACTTCTTTGTATACTTTGTATACTAACCCCTGATTAGATGCACGGTTGACAATGTGTATGGTCTGCAAATGTGTGTTGCCTCAACACTCTGCTGTTTCCCCTAAGCAGATGTTTGTTTACTTGCTTTTGTTGCCTGTGGTTCTGGTGTTTTATCCAAGAAATCCCTGTGCAGGGACCAGCCAGTGCCATGGAGTATGTGGAGTGTGTGTGTGTGTGTGTGTGTGTGTGTGTGTGTGTGTGTGTTCCAGTAGCTTGACCATTTCAGCTCTATGTACTAATTAATACATTTTGAACTGAAGTTTTGTATAAATATGAGAGATGAGTCAAATTCATTATTCTGCATGTGGCTATCTGGTTTTCTCAACATTACTTATTTTAAAAAATCCTTTCTTGTGTATCTTTTTTGCCCCTTCATTTAAAATCCACTGGCAGTAAATACTTGGGTTTATTTCTTGGATCTGTTCTGTATGCTGGTATCATGCTGTTTTTATTATAATAGCTTTATAACTTATTTCTAAATCAGAGGATGCCTCAAGCTCTGCTATTTTTATTCAAGACCGATTCAAGTGTTCGGGGCCACTTGTGATTGCATATGGATTTTAGTTTTTTTTTTCTATTTCTGTGAAAAATGACATTGAAATATTGATAGGAATATTATTAAATTGCTTTAGGTAGTAAAATATTTAAGCAATTATTTTATAATGAGCCTTCTAATCCATAAGCATGGGGTATCTTTTGATTTATTTGTATCTTCTTTAATTTCATCAAGTTTTATAGCCTTCAATATAAGATTTTTTCACTTCTTTTATCAACTTTATCCTAAGTATTTTACTATCCTAAGTATTTTACTTTCCTCCTAGAGAGTAGTGGATAAAAGAAGAAAAAGAAATCCTATAAGAAAAAAGTAAATAAAGTTGTATCTGCTTAATGATTTTATATTATTATTATGTTAGTATTATGTATACTGTTATACATAAAATCCTTGAAGACTACACACACACACACACAGACACACAGACACACACACACAAAACAGAGCAAACCAACAAATTCAGTAAAGTTGTATGTTACCAAATCAACAAAGAGAAATCAGTAGCATTTGTAGGCACTAGCAGAAAAATTTTTGAAAAAGAAATTAAGAAAGGAGACCTATCTATAACAGACACTCTTTTAAAAAATGGTCAGTGCTGGAACACTGACATCCATAGGCAAAAACTGCAACTTTACCCTAAACATCATACCTAATGTTTAAAAAATTCAAAATGGATCACAGAATGAAATGTAAAACATGACACTATTTATCATTGGAGGATGTCTTCAGCTCCCAACTTTAGGTAAATATTAATTAGTACACTAAAATTACACTAAAACAATAAAACAACTTACTTCAAAATTAAAACAGAAACAAGTACAGTACAGCTATTATGTGGAAATCTATTAGTAGAGTTCGACTTGGTCACTTCTTCCTCTACCAGTAGCATAGCCATCCCTGAAAGAACCAAGCCACAAACATTGGCAGAAGTCCTCACAGCCCCTTCTGTCTCTCCACATTCGCTCCTTCTGCAGTCCATAGATACCAGGTCTCATGCCAGGCCTCTCTTCCCATCTCTGCCCCTCTAGTCTAAGCTTGGCTTTCTGTTGACATGGCTGCCTGATAGTCATGTTTTGCTGCTAAAGATGTTATTTGTGCAATGTAGAGGCTGCAAAGGCAAACTTCAGCCAAACATCAAAAGAAGTTGCTTAAGGCAGACCTAGGATACTCACTGTAAACATCTGCCTTCAATGCACATGCTTGGAACAAAGAAAAAGGGACTGTCTCAGCTTCACCCTCTGGGCAATAGTGGAACTTTGTCCCTGCTCCATCCTGCCTCAGAGTGTGAGAGGCAATACTGATGGAATGTGAAGCCTGCTCAAATTATGGGCAGCTTTAGAAATGTGGCTGATGAGCACCATATTCTTAGGCCCTGAAAAGTGCTGAGACATCTTAGTCCATAGCAAAGCCTCTGGCACATATATGGCAAGTGACAGTGACACATCAGTGGTTTTGCTCTGCCTGTTCACACAATGGACTCTCTCCCTATCCTCCACCTGAGTTGGCATACAAGGGGCAGGACACAAGTCTTTTGGATGACATTGAGGCCAGCAAGTAAAATTAGCTGACCTATACAAATGGGCACAGAAACAAAAGTCCTCTAAAAAGAAAGAGCTGAACCTGAAGATCAACACTCCTCCCTCACATTTATTTCTAAAAACAACTGTTTGCTAAAGTGTCTGGAAACCTGCTTGACATGGTACTAACTGCAATGTCCATGACCATCCTAACCCTGTTTTTTTTTTTTTTTTAACCAGGAAAAGTTCATTATGCCTTTTATCTACTGGAAAGAGAAGTTCTGGAGAGCTGGCATCATCCTAGCTGGAGATATATTCAGTTGTGACCCAGAACTCCTGTTTCTGTGTCCAACAGAATATACTGCGATGTTCACCAAAAAAACCCCAACATGATCTAGAATGATCAAAAAGTCAGAGGCTTCATAACAGCACAGAGTGGGAACCACCCATACCCCACTGCACACTGTGCTCTTACACTGAGGACTAATAATCTACAGCTACGCACAAAGACCTATATAATCCCACATAGTGCTGAGTAACAGGAACCAGATAGAAATGCTTGCATATTGTGTGGCCCCTAAGACAAATCTGCACTGTCAGAGGACAGTGGTTATACACAGGCAGGTCTGGAAAAGATTGTGGAGGTACCCAGACTGGTGCTACAAGCTCTATGTCTTGAACTAGGTGCGGATTGCACATTATGTTCAGTTTGTGAACATTATCCAGATATAGACTAATCACATGCAACTTTCTAGATGAGGTAGCCAAGGCTGAGGGAGAGTCTGGTATTGGGAGTGACCTAGCCCTTGTTCCCAAGATTTGGTCTTTCCTACCAGTTAAGCCAGCAAGAGGACAGGTTTTCTTATCTAGAACCAGAAGTAAGTCCCTTGGGTGAGTGGTTTTAACTGAGTGTATCGTGTGTTCTGTGTGTGTTGTGGGGGCAGGATATGGGGTAAAGGCAGAGAGAACAGTGAGTTGGCCAAGATTTAAGGTGTGCTATGTAACAAAACCATAAACACACCCTGAATTCTGATGAGATTCGTGACTCTCCAAATTTGCTGTGACTCACCTGTGATCTCCTCAAAACTATGACAAAACCCTGACCTACTTAAGGCCAGAAAAGTGCCTATAAGTGACACTGCTGCTTCCCTATTTAAAGCATGTCTCTTATGACTTAAGCAAGAGAAGAAAAGAAAATCTCAAATTCATTACCAGGCACAGAATTCCCAGTCATGGGCTTGCACTTGCTAGCAGCTCTGAAAATCCCAAATGCTGGTCCAACACACATCTTAGTTGCTGCTTGGAGCCAGTGGGTGAGAAATTGCTGTGCATGTGCATTCCAAAATGCTACTCCTCAGATCCACACGCTGAACCTTACTCTATTGCACTGATACATAGACTTTAGTCTCTGTTCAACAACAGAGATGCTAGGAAGAGGGAACTAAGTATTTGTTCTGTCTGCAAACCTGGCATGAAAATCTGGATCACTCTGCTGAGTGCCCAGGAGGGCACTCCTGGGCAAATCTCTTGGTCACAAGAAACAGATGTCCCACTCATCTTCTGGGGAGTTCACCATGATAAAATGTTTTTAAATATCTTTTTTCTAGAAAACATTACCATCAATTCTAATTAGTATGGTCTCTCTAAAGAAGGTGTCACGAGGATTGGTGGAGTATGTAGGTCAGTGGTACAGCAGGTGTTTAGCATGCGAGGCCCTGGACTCTGTCCTCAATACTGCCAAAAACATGTTTGCGAGTGGAAGCGTGTTTATGTGCTACATGTGTATGCTCTGTTCTTGTCTATTCTTCTATTCTACACATTTATATATATATATATATATTCTACTTACATATATTTAAATATTCTATTTATATTTTATTTTATACTTATTATAAATATGTTTTTTTCTGATTTTCTTCTCCACACGTGCTATTTTTTCTAGCATTCCTTTTAATAAGCACCATCTTCAAAGTAAAATCTACAGCTTCTATGTAGCTGCTTCCTCCCAGGCCCAGAGGTAAGGCAATGACCGTGTTTTCCACAAACATCTGTAGCTGCATATTATGAGCGGTGGCTTGGCAGAGCCCCCACTGAGCTGGGTGACAATGAACAAATCCTCAATGTCTCAGTCATTGTTTGGGGCATCCTTTTTGTCTTTTCTTCTTTTTCTTTTTTCCCTCAGCTGCCCATGATTCAAACATAGCAAGTCAAGGCAGGGCTACTCTGTGTCACAAAATGGTTAAAAGCCCAGGAACAGACATGTGTCCCAGCAAGGCAGGTTCTACAATTCACCAAAGGAATCCTTAAAGCCTGTAGTTCCTGCAGAGTCACCCTCACTTCCAGCTAAACCACACGGCACCAGTGAGGATGTCCCTCCAGGTCAGGGGAGCCATGACCTCACGGACAGGGGCTTTCAAATCAGATTTTATCAATCCTTTCTACAAAGTGCCAATATAAATTTGAAAATATGGAAGAGCAGAAAAGCTTTGGTAAGCCCATTATTTAGGGACATCTTCTACAGCATCTGTCCTGAATCCTCAGATCGCACACCACATTGGGACTCTGTGGCCAGGAGATCAATCATTCTACCTGCTCCCTCCTCCCAAGCTCCTTTTTTGACCCTTTGACCTCTGCAGTTCAGGCTTTCACATAGCAGTAGAGGAACCAAGAGAAGAGAAAATCAAGAAGCTCAACTTGGTTCCACAATCCTGTATTTTCTGGTGACACTGGACACGTCTTTATCCTTGGTCTTCTGCCAATCTGATCCAAGCCATGCAGGTGTCTTCTAGGTCCTCACACAACTCCCAGAACTCTTGATGCCACTGCTGTCAAAGTGCCTCCTAAAAGTCTGATGTGCCTATGGACAGTCCATTTTGCTATGTAAAGACATTAAATGTCAGAACAAATACGTCCAACCTTCCCTAAAGACTAAGACCTTTTACTAGGTAAGCAGACAGGTTCCTATAGCAGAAAGCAGGGAAAGAAACTGTCAAGGAACTGTCCTTCAGGGCCCCATCCATGCACTGATGCAGGGGCCATGCTCTGGCCTGTGTTCTCACCAGTGGGCTAGAGACATTGGCATCTTGGTCAGCTCAAATGAGAAGTCATGCTTCATATGGACCAGACTGTCCTATGGCAGGCAGACAACCTCCTGTACTGGCTTCCCTCTTCACAGCCTATGGTCAGTACCTTTCTTAGTGGTGGGTCCCTGAGACAATCCAGAAACAGGATGCTTTTTGCTTTGTAAAAGCTTCCTTCCAATCCTATGGATTGTTTTAAAACAATAACAATGATTCTTCATCATGCTGGCTGACCTTATCAGGCAAGGTACCAGACATACTGTCACCTCTGTGGGAAGCCATAAATCGGCTTCCTGGGTGACTCGGAACATACCTTGTTCTGTGTCTCAAAATGAAAGAGGCAACAAACTACCTCATTCCAGGACCTTCTTTTTGCCTCAGGTTTCAAATACATGGAATTGACACAAATGTACCTGGGAAACCATCTGGCCAGCCTGACATTCCCAAGTGCCCACAGCCTTCCCTGTTCCTGTCCTTTGTGGAGCTGGCTGCGTACTGGCCTAGATTATGTGGTATGCCTTCAAGAAGATAGGGAGAAGGCTCTGATCAGGAGAATCTTGTAGTATTTACAAATGCCAAGCCTGGCTATCATGCTTAGGACACCTAGTCAAGGCAGACCAAGGAGGGACCAGTCTGGAGAGTCTGTGACATCCGGTGCTCCTCCCAGATACCTGCTAGCACCTCTGCAACTCCTTCCTTCCCACACCTGGGCATGTGCACAGACAAGCATAGCCTCTGACCTCGCAAAGCTGCTAGAGCTGGGCTCTCCCAACATGGGCTGAGGAGTCCCACATGTCAGCAACAAGTACAACAAGCACAAAGGCCTACTGCCTGGCCCTAGACTGGATTCCTCTTGGTCTTACCTGCTTATCTTCCTGCCTTCTACCGCCTCACATGCAACCATGAAAATCTGAACATCTGCATCTCTCCTGCTCTCTGAGCTTCTGCTCTTATTCCCAGACTCATAACTAACTCCTCCGTGTTTCCCAGTTCAAACTCCCAAGAAATGCTACCCTGAGGAAGAGGATCATCAGGACTCTCCCTTTGAGGTTGTCCCATTAGGTACAATCTGGCCCATCAGCCTGTTTTCTCACCCCATATTTTGTAAAAAGCTTGTGGAAAAAGGATTAATTGTCAACATTACAGGCATACTGCCAAGGACCTAGTTCCAAAAGCTGGAATAAACACATTGCAGGGATCAGAGGAAAGCGTGGAAAGAGCCATACTAAAAACCCCAGAGAACAGGAATAAAGATAGAAGAGTGACCTTGGCAGACAGCAACGAGCAGGGACCATAGCTCCTGAGGACCTGCCAGGCTACAGGGGAACAATTCAGATGTTCACCTTGGAGCACGTCCATAGCAAAGCTTCCATGCCTTCCCTCAGTGAGCCCTTGATCGATATTCTCCCTTCACCAACCACGGCCCATTTATTCAGTGTAGGGCTGTGTAGCCACCAAAACCTTCATTTGAACAGGCTATTTTTAATGGCATGGTAAAGGCTCAAGAAATGAAGCCAGGCAAAGAAAAACACCAACTGGGGGACTGGGGAGATGGCTCAGCAGGTAAAGTACTTAGAGTGCAAGTGTGAAGGCCTGAGTTCAGATCACAAGCACCCATGTACAAGCTGGGAACAGTGCCAAGTGCCCATAATCCCATCTCTAGGGAGGTGGAGACAGGAGGATCCATGAGACTTGTTGGCCAGCCAATCAAACTGAAGTTGCAAGCTTCAGGTTTAGTGAGAAACACTATCTTAAGAAATAAGGTGGAGAAGCAATTGAGGAGTGACATCCAACATCACATGCACAGAAGAGCACATGCACACACACACACACACACACACAAACACACATACAAAAAAAAGATATACCAATTGGATGAAATAGTCTATGCACACATGATTACTTCTTCTCTAATGGTTGATTTTCTAAAGAGTATGTGCTACCTTTATAAGAAGGAAAATGTTTGAAAAAAGCCTGATGGGTGGGTGGATGGAGCAATGGGTGGATGGCAAGCAGCCAGGAGCAAGGAGATTTAATGATAGGTTAACTGTAGAGGCAGAAGTCATAAAATTCTGAGAGGTCTCACTACTGCCTGCTAGATAATATAGTGAAGGACCATTCTCTACTCTCCTGGAGGCTCGATGGAAGCATGGAACCCAGTAAATCCAGCTATTGCCTGGATAAGTTGTAGTTGGCAGAATCTTCAAGGAAGCTGATATAGCATGTCAGAGTGGGTGAAGGGTGTGATCAGAGAAAAGTTACATTCATGTATGACTGTTGGAAACTTACAGGTGTAAACACAGGCCATCACTAGTAAGTCCTCCTGAAATGATCTCATCTCATTATCAAATTTCAGGATAATAATAGTATGGGCCATTGCATATACCTAACTGATGCTAAGTGTATGTCAAAAGTGAATGCTGTTGTGTGAGAGACTCTCTCTCTCTCTCTCTCTCTCTCTCTCTCTCTCTCTCTCTCTCGGAGGGGAGGTAGGTAGGCTTGCAGTAACATACCAAGAGCAAGATGACAGTTCTGTTCCACTGAAGAGAACTGACAACTGGTAGGGTTCCTACCCTTTGTGGCCAGGTGAAGGAGGATATTTATAAAGCCTTCAGATGACTTCATAATACATACTACATGTCAACCAGAACTCAAATAACTTTGGGCTTCCAAATTTGCATATAGGAGGGATCTAGGGTGCAGTGCAAAGTTTCGTGAGGCACTGTACATGCAAGAGACTGCAACATGGGAGTACTTTCTTGTAGAAATCTAAGAAATCATTATCATTTTGATAATGAAGGTGTCCCACATGTGAGAAGATTACAACTGGTCCTTTAAGAGCTAATATCCCAAGTTCAGAGTTCTCTACAGAGCCTCCATTCTGTGATGGGAGGCCATGGTTTATCCATGAAGCTTCATACCAGCAGGCAGAGAAAGGCTTGAGGGGAGATCAGAGAAGTAGGTTATTGGAGGAAAGGCAGGGGTTAAAATTTTGACAGAAAGCAATGCTGGGTACCAAGGGAAAGACAGGAGCCAAATGGGGCATAGCATCCCTACACTGCAGTATGACTGAGATGAGGGCTATGTGCAGATTAGTCTGCCTGGGAAACTATCTAACATTGAACTTCTAAAATGTTATACAGTTTTTAAAATTTGCTATAATTGGGCTAGCAGTAGTCAAAACAGTATCAAGTAGATATCAGTCATATAGTGGTTCCAGGCTAGCGCCGCTCTCTGTATCATTTGTCTGCCTCCTTTTTCCGCCTTGACTCAGGAGTTACCTGCTGGTTGGTTTATATCAAGGTTTACATTTTAATATTTTGATGGAATAATACACAGGAAAACAAACAGACTTCCAGAAATGAAACAGCCTTTTTTGGGCAGACAAGCCTAGCATGAGCCAAGCTGAAGATGGGGCTTCAACCAAGGAACATAACACAAGAAGCAGAAACTCTGCAAGAGCAAAAGCCAAAAGATGGACAAGAAAACAGGGCAAGGAAACAACCTGACACCCCCTTCTCCCACCAAGCAATTCAGGGGACACAGGTTTTCTCAAACTATAAAAATAATACTTTAATTGACTGATGTAAGTTTTTAAAAAGTGAACAAATCTCTAAGCAGCAGGACATTATTTAAATGACCAAAGTATGGGGTCGGAAAGATGACTCAGTGGTTAAGAGCACTGTATGCTCTGGGTTCAGTTCCCAGCAATCACATACATGGCAGCTAATAACTGTTCTTAACTCAAGTTCCAGGGGATCTGATACCCTCTTTTGAGCTTCCATTAATACTGTATGCATGTATACACACATATATGTAGGCAACACATCATGCATATAAAATAAATAAATATTGGGGCTAGAGAGATAATTTGTCAAATTGATTTTTTTTAGTAGATTAATCTTACCAATCCTTGTTGCTCCACTTCTACTTCTTGGCCTAATTCACTGGCTCTGACTCTAGCTCAGATCATCAAATTCAAGTGAGTAGAGATGATGCACATTGCATTGGCTCATTCCAGTGTCAAGCAGAAGCCCTTTAGTGTTTTGCCACCATGTTCATTTCCTAGCACTTCCATAATAGAGTAATGAAAATGTGGTCACTTAAATCATGCAGACTTGGGGCTGGAGAGATGGCGAAGTGGGTAGGAGCACTGGCTGTTCTTCCAGAGGACTCAGGTTTGATCCCTAACACCCAGATGGTGGCTAACAACTGTCTATAACTCCAGTTCCAGGGGAATCCAATGCCCTCTTCTGACCTTCATGGGCACTGGATGACACAGATGCACTTAAACACATGCAAGCAATATACTAATTTGCATAAAATAAAAATAACAAGTAAAATAGCTTAAGTTTTAAAAAACAACCTAAATAAATAATTTTAAAATATTTTATTTATGGGCTGGAGAGATGGCCTAGCGGTTAAGAGCCCCGACCGCTCTTACAGAGGACCCGGGTTCGATCCCCAGCACCCACATGGCGGCCGAGAACCGTCTGAAGCTCCAATTCCAGGAGAACTCCAGTTCCAGGGGAATCTGATACCCTCTTCTGACCTCCAAGGCATTGCACGACATGGGTGCACAGACTTGCATGCAGACAGTACATTCATACACATATAGAAATAAGTAAAAAAAAATTTTTTTAAATATTTTATTTATTATATTAATTTTACGTGTATGAGTGTATTGCCTGCATGGATGTAAGTGCATCTGTGTTGTGCAATGCCTGCAGAGGTCAGAAGATGTTGTCAGATCGCCTGGAACCAGAGTTATGGACGGTTGTTAGCTGCCATGTGGGTGCTGGGATCTGAACCTGGGTTCTCTGCAAGAGCAGTTAGTGCTCTTAACCACGGAACCATCTCTCCAGTTCCATATATATATTAGAGTGATAGGAAATATAGAGAATCCCTGGAAATGGGTAAGCTAATCACAAAAACCAAAGATGAAGTGGCTGGTTTTACAGTGTATTCAACATGGATGAGGTAGAGAGCAGATTAGTAAAGTGGAAGGCAGCAGTGAGGGAATTATAAAGAATGTACCACAGGGAGAGCTAGAAGAAAGGGTGACAAGAGAAAAATCACTAAAACAGAGAATGAAAAGACCAGTAAATGACTACTGAGGTGAGGTTGAAAAGACATGGTGATAGTGATCTGTGAAGAGCTAATGCCTAACATGTTTCAGATCTGGTGATAAATTCTCTACTCAAGGGAGTCTGAAGAACCAACTGACGTATCTGTTCTCCCCAGGTATCCAGAGATCCCATTTTTCACAATCTCAAATACTCTGGTTGTACAGCTGTGGGATGCAGTCTTTTTCAAAGGCCAGGTTATGTTCTACTTGTTCTCTGAATTTATAGTGGTGCCATGATGGAGTTGGTCATATGAACTAATTTTGTGGGTTCTATAGCCCTTGCATTCATAGAGA
Source organism: Rhizomys pruinosus (assembly GCA_009823505.1). Lineage (NCBI taxonomy): Eukaryota > Metazoa > Chordata > Mammalia > Rodentia > Spalacidae > Rhizomys > Rhizomys pruinosus. Next base: position 3,840,261 of record VZQC01001008.1, read on the forward strand.
TGCCAGGGCTCAGCCTTCTGTGATCCATGGTCCACCAATTCCTTTTCTCATGTGTGGGTGCTCCAGTGTATTCTGCAAACCAGGAAGAAATTAGAGAAAGGAGAAAAATATTGTCTTTAAGGTTATTGTCTTTAAGGCATGGCAGATGTCCCAACAACCGAAGACAGTGAAGGTAGCTGCTCTCTGCTTTTTGCATTATTGACTGTCAGATACCCTGAGACAAAAGACTGAAATGCTGCACAAAGGAGAGCCTTCAGGGGGCTGGACTAGAGAAAGATCTCCACCAGTTCTCATTCTTTGGGGTTTAGAGTTTCTCACTTTTAAGTTGCCATGCTCTTTGAAAGAAATCCTACAAACTTCTGTTTATCTGAAAGCAACTATGTTGTTATAATGTAAATCTCTTAATGGGCTCTAGAATCAATCCACCACTTACTTTCAGACTCTGTAATTACTGTATATGAATGGAAAGCATGTATTCATATTTTAGAGTAATATAAAATTAAAGGAGGAAAATGTGAATTCCTAAACATAAAAAAGGACTGAGAGAAAGATGGATGACAGTTATGGCATGATCTGAGGAGGGGCGGGGGGAAGGGAAAGGGGAATATGTCTAAACTGAAATGAGAAATGATGACTGAAATACACAAAACATCAATAATAGCATTATAAAAAAGTGAGTGTTATACTAAGCAAAGTGACACAAAGGCAGAAAAGCAAAAAAAAAAAAAACAATAAACAAACAAACAAAAACCAAAAAAATGTAACTTCTGCAATAATCCTTGAGCCTTTAGAGGCAGAAGACTAATATAAATAGATGTCTGATTTAGGGATAATCACGTTTTAGTCTCTCATCCTCTGAGGTGGTGAATGACCACTAGGAAAGAGTTTTCCAGACAGCTGGGATGTTACTCATATGAACTCATAGCAATGTACACCATGCACGAGTACTATGTAAGCTCAAAATCCCAGCATAGATGTGGGGAGGTAGGCAAGAAGCTCCAAACCTATCTGAGGAACTGTTGGAAAACAATGGCTACTGGGAAGGGGCGAGTCAGTCTCTTTTAAAGGTTTGACTTTTGGTAGGTTAATCAGGCTCCAATGATGGATCTACACAGAAGGAAAAATGGGCACACAAATTTGACTATATATATATAAAGATCCAGTTAAAATCATTCTAAATTGCAGGGTAGCTTTCAGCTAGCATGCCTCAGGGCACTGCATGGCCAAGGGTCTGACCCTGCCCCAAGGAGGAGCAAACAATGAGGCCTAGGTGTGTGATGCTGGGTGGGGCAATGGTGTGCAGTGGCACGGAGTGGGGAGGACTTATGATTGGTCCTGGGAACTGATGTCATTTAGTTTATAAAAGCAGGCTGTAGCAAGGAATAAATTTGAATTTCATAGTAACATCATCATGGAATTCCCAGCCATTATTTTTATTAATTATTGTGCACATACAGGCCAAGGTAGGCCTGCATTTCATTCGGGTGGCCAGTAGGTTGGAAAAAGGTTCCCCTTGCGGACCACCAATCTGGGTAGCTGGTGTAGTGAGTGGACATAGGCTGAAGATAGGCCATCAGCCATCAGCCTGAAATTCCTGTCCAGGGTTCAGCAGTCTCTGGGTAGGTGGGAAGTCACAGCCAAGAGTGGAACATATCTCGTGGGTCCAGGCTAAGGGTCCAAGTTATGGAGGTACCACTCAGGCTGGGCTACGGGAAGTAGCTGGTTGGCCTTTTAAATTGAGTATTTAAAACAAACATATCTCATACTATAACATATCTCATACTCATATAAGAACACTCTAAACAAACATAGTTTGGATCCACAGATGTACATATACAAGTGTTTATGTTCTCTCAATCAGAGAACACAAAAACTTCATAGATAAGCTTCAACTAAATGGAGTAAGCTACTTCCTTGGTGTAAAGGACTAAGTTTATGTTTATGAAGACAATTGTGCTACATTAAACAGGAAACTGACAGCTGTCAACTTTGATTGAGTTATCTATGAAGTCAGCATGAACACTACACCTACCTCATAGGTTGCTGTGAAACAAATTAGAAAATGTAAACAAAGCACTTGGCACTCAGTGGTAGCCAATGTTGTAATTAGAAATTATAGAAAAATCCAATAGATATAGATCAATAAGTTAATGAAATTATTACAGCAGTAAATGTTCACTCAAGGCACTATGGATTGGCTTCAAAAGGTCCTGTGGGCTCCAAGTACAGGTGGTTACTGCCATTAGAACCAGGCAGGGTGCTTGGTAGATGAAGAAGAAGCATACAGATGCCTAGTGTGGTACTTGCATACCCCCTTTCCTTCCTCCAGGCTGCTGTGCAAGGAGGGGCCAGGCTGACTCTCAGGGCTGCCAAATCTCTAGTACAATAGCTTGTCTAATATAACAGAAGAGTTTTTGTGAAGAAGCATTCTGGAGTAAAACAAAATTCTACTGAATAGGAACCCCAGATTTACTGAACAATGCCCAGTTTGCAAGCAAATGATGACCCATTTTTCTGACTCAAAGCACAAGGTGTCCCCAAAGATTAAAAGCAAAATCTTGAACACATGCACACAATCATCTAGATCAGCTTCCCAGTTTCCAGTGAACAGTCTACTCCTCTACATTTTCTTTGAAAGAAAAAAAAAAAAAAAAAAAAAAAAAAAAAAAAAAAAAAAGCAATGAAAAGGGAAAGAAAGGGAACTAGAAAGAGAAATATATTATACCCCCAATAGATCAAGTAGACAGATATGACCACAAACCACAAACCACTGAGCAAGTGTACCAATGAAGCCAGGAAGGGACACAGCAAGCCAGAGCTACTTCCTGACTTCAGATGGGCAGCACACATCTCATGCTGGGTTCTATGGCCCAGCCCTGATCTAGCAGTCCCTAGGGATGTGTGCAAAGCCACTCTGCCTATAGACTGGACCTTGCTCAGGGATAAAGGCAGGCTCCAAAGAGAAGAAAGAAACCTAAAGACCTGCAATAAGCAAAGTCCAACTTAAACACTGAAGCCAGGATCATGAGCTGCTTGGGCAAAAGAAATTTATTTAGTGGAAGTGTTCTTCAAACTACAAACTTGAATCAGGTGTTACCCTACCTTATCTTTACACCATTTTCATTCTTAAGCAAGGACCTAACCATATGCAAAATTTGTTAAAACTGCAAAGTTACCAGGCATGGGAAGATAAGGAGAAGGATTAAAAGCAAATGTAGAAACTTGGGAAAATACTTATAAGGAATCAGGTCAAGAATCTTTACAACAGAATATTCTCATTCTATTAGCTTCCCATCACTGCTATAGCAAATTATTACAAAGGACATGGCTTTAAACAATAGAATTGTATTGTCCTAGTCTACAATTGGTCTCCCTTGCTTAAAGCTGCCTTGGGGAGAGCAGTATGTCTTCAGGATGCTCCTTTTCCATTTACAGTTTTTAAAGTCTCTGGCTCATGGGCCATTTTAGGAAATGCATCACACTGACCTCTGCTTCCATATCACATCTCTGATGCTGACACTCCTGCTTCCTGTGATGATCTGAGACCAACCTGCATAGTACAGGATCCTCTCCTCATCTTAAGGACCTAAATTTAATCATGTCTGGAAACAAAATATACCAACCAAGGTGACATATTTAGACATGAACATCTTTCTGTGTTGCTAGTTTTCTTACTGCAAGGAGAACCTTTCTTCTCAACTTTTCAAGCTTCTAGAGGCATCCAACACTTTGGCTTATGATTGTCTGCCTCCAAAAGACAGTGCTTATGTGACCATCATTCTGGTTCTCTTCCGCCTCCTTCTTTCTACCTTTGTGAAATGTCTTTCTGATACAGAAGGCACATGCAGACAATCCAGAAAAACCCTCCCAATTTTAAAATCAGCTGCCAAGCGATATTGATTCCATATTCAACTTAACTTTTTAATTCTAATCTCTTCTGCCTAACAAGGTGCCTCAATTCTGACATCTTTGAGGGGCCATTATTCTACCTACCACATGTCCCTCAAAAAGAAGAAAATAAATAAAATATGAAATTATAATCATGGGCTGGAGAGATGGCCTAGCGGTTAAGAGCGCCGACTGCTCTTGCAGAGGACCCGGGTTCGATCCCCAGCACCCACATGGTGGCTGAGAACCATCCGTAACTCCAATTCCAGGAGAACTCCAGTTTCAGGGGAATCCGACGCCCTCTTTTGATCTCCGCGGCATTGCACGACACAGGTGCTCAAACCTACATGCAGACAGTACATTCATATAAATAAATAAATAAATAAATAAATAAATAAATAAAATTAAAAAAATAAAAAAGAAATTATAAACCGATAGATATAAAGCAGATTTTGTGAAAGAAAAGGAGAAATGAAAATGGGGCAAGAGTGAAAACCGTATGAGGAAGAAATAAATAATAAAGATAATTGGCTAAAGAAAATGTGAATGAAATGGGAGGTATGTAAAATATGGCATTCACTACAGAGGTGACAGATACAAGACAGAAGAAACAGCTTACATGTAATTAGCATTACAGAATTATTAATAGAAGAAATACCAATGACGTAATACAAGAAAACGTCTGAAATAAAATGATTTTTGTCAATTATCAAGTTGTACTGTATTTAGTTTAAAAGAAAGTGATACGAAAGGGCAGCTTCCAGGAACATCTTGGTAAAATGACTGGAACTTGAATCATATGAGCAACTAGAAAGAAAAGCGCGTTGACTTTATGTTTCTCCACAATGACATGCAATGCTAAAATACAAAACTATCTAGTTTTTATGGAAAATAGTACAATTTAGCAACTTTATAATCAGGCAAGTGATATTGCTGAAGATATAAGAATTATGCAAGTGGGTGCTATGGACCATCTGAGAAGAGAATAAGGTCCAGGAAAATAGGAGGGGATTAAAAACAAAGTCTACAATATATGCCCAGGCAATTGAAAATAAATTGAGGAAAACTAAAACCCTAAGGAAATTTTCTATTTTATTTCTTTATTTATATTATGAGTGTTTTGTATGCATGTATATAAGTGCACCTGTATTGTGTAATGGCTGTGGAGGCAAGAAGAGGGCAATGGATCCTCTGGAACTGGAGTTACAGATTGTTACTTCCATGTGGGTGCTGGAAACAAAACTCAAGTCCTCTGGAAGAGCAGCTAGTGACTTAACTGCTGAGCCATCTCTCTCCAGCCCCAAGAAACTATCTTCTAAAACTAATGACAAGGAATGTGAACTTAGAATCTATCTTAAACACTGAGAACAAGGAACTGGAAAGTGAGGTTGCCTAAGAGACAAAGCAAGTTATTATAAATGAAAGATATTATAAATTATAAAATAGGAGAGGGGCTGGAGATATGGCACAGTGGTTAAGAGCACTGGCTGCTCTTATAGAGGAAATGGGTTCGATTCCCAGCATCCACATGGCAGCTACCAGCCATCTGTAACTTCAGTTCCAGGGGATCTGATGCCGATGCCCTCTTCTGACCTCAGGGGCATTGCACAACAGTGCACTTTACATGCATACAGGCAATATACTCATACACATAAAATAACAATAACAATCAGAAAATATTAAAATCAGGGCAATAGATGGGAGACCAAAGGAAATGTTGGCCCGCGAATTAGTTCTCTTTAAAATCCTAAGGGAATATATATCAGCTCTAAACACAGCAGTTAGCAAAGAGCAAACACAAAATTGGTAAACAGCCCAAACAGTCAAATGGGTATTACATAGGTTTTTATTAACTTTATAGGGAATGTATGGAGACTGGGGATGCTCACCAAATATATTTCCTTGTCTTCTAATTGCATCACGAGCTTGCCTGGATAGTCTCTCAGTGGCTAGGGAGTGAGGGAACACTATTTCTCATACCCAGAGGTGTCTGCTATAGGAGCTACCAACTGGGAGGGGCTAAGTAACAGCAACCACAGGATGCCTACCCACACTAAGAAAGGAATATTTTAGGATCTTTTATGCCCCAGGAGATAAGATATTCATCCTAAATCTAAACCATAACCAACTAAAACTAAAATATAACTGCATATTTTATTAAAATAGCAAATATTATAGACTAAAAAGCAATAATTTTCAATAAGCACTATATGTTTCTATATGTCTCAACATAAAAATAAGATACTTAGACATGCATAAGATGATTCTAGAAGGATGTATAGGAAGCAATGAACTGTGGTGCATCTTGACAGAGAAATGGGGACTGGGATTAGAAAGTGATACATTTTACTTATGTACTCACTTTCTTTGAATTTATTTTTATCTGTGAAAATATGTTTTTCATAAAAGAAGAATGAGTAAGCAAAGGAAAATAACCATTAGTATGGCTTTGTTTAATGACACTCAGGCTTTGTTTTAAGGTATTTGGCAATGTCCCCTCTCCTGCCTTTCCTTGTTCATAGAATGGGGAAGCTAAGAATGTATGTGGAGTCTGGAAATTTGTGTTTGTTACTAGTTTTATCTTTGTGGATGTACTTATTAAAGGAGATACTTCAGAAGTGTCCTCAAAACAGATGATTATACTCAAAATACTAAGAATGGAGTGAAGCTCAGTCAAAACCACCTTCTCATTATCCTAACACATACACGCACGCACACACACACACACACACACACACACACACACACACCATGTTAACTAAATCCATCAATAATCTATGTAAAAATCAGTAAATGATCCACACTGGAGAATATGTGGACAATCCTTTGGTATACTCTCTAAACTGGCAATGCCCATGGGGAATTGTGGAATTGCCTGAAGGGTCCAGATGATCTTTTCTAAGTCTCGGCTCCTGCTTTTCTTGGAGCATTACAGGAGCTGAGGGAGTAGGGACTTGCTGGATTTATTCTGAAGCACCAGCCTTGCTGGGGCCCATGCCCGATGACCACTGAGCCATCCCATTTCCCAGATAACCTCTCTAAAAGTTGCCAGGGAGGTAGCTGATGATCACCTTCTCCCCATCCTCATAGCATCAATCCTGCAAAGACTCTGGTCCCCTCCTTCTATAACACGGAAATGCTCCAGTGATGAGGCAGGCTATACTTGCTCTTGGCCCAAGTTTTCCCATTCTACATAGGAAAGGAATTAATTCCCGAGGTGGTTTGGCTCTTGCCTCAGGTATGGGGTTCTGGGAAAGTAATTGAACAAACCTGACAAGTGCCTAAGACTTGCTCTAACCTCTGAGGCAAGTGTCATACATGAGGACAGCAAGGCTGGGAAATGAACTGACCCAGCCTAGGACTGAGCAGGAGGCAGCACAAATGGAGTGAACCCAGTGCAGGGTGTTGGGGACGGGTAGCTCATCCAAGTCTGGTACAGGGGTTAATAGGCCTTTATGTGTAAACTTGGGTGTGCATACCCTCCCTCAGGACACTCTGTGGAGAGCGCCTAGAGGGTCAATAAACCTTGTCTGAGAGAAGTCCAGGATAAGATAAAAGGGAGGGGTAAAACCAGGGAAGTCAAGCTGGGGGCCCAGACAGGCTCTGGCCCATTCAAGGTACTGAACATGGGAGTACATTTGTCACACACTCACACTGGCAAAGTGCCAGGAAACAATCAGGATGAGTGTCCAGAAACAAGGGTCCTTGAGCATCACCAGCCAGAGGCCTGGGGGAATAACAACTGACAGAGGTAGTATGGGAGGGCCCAACTGAAGGGGTGGCAGCCCCAAGCCTACTAGGCTCCACAGAACTGCCCACTGGGCCTGACTAAAGTGGACCCTGGCTTACCATCAGCCACAGAATCATAGACCAGCCTCCTGGGCCATTCTCCTCTGAGATACCCTGCCAACTTGCACATTTTGCCTGTTGATACCCACTCCATCATTCTACGCCCCTATAGGTTTTTATTACTGCTTCTGAAAGGGGTCTAAAAATACTTTTAAACCAATTTTTGGGATTTGGAAGTTTTGTATAATTTGCAACATGCAACCTCCAATAGAAACAAGGAAACTAGAAGTGAGGTTGGTAGGGCCTGTTTCCTCTAAAGGGTGCACCTGTGTGATCTGAGTCCTGCTCAGTCACATGATAGAATCCATTGTCCTATTTATGCTCTGCCCATTTGAAGCCTTCATATGTAGCCTCTCTACCACCCTATACGATGCTCAAATACTGTGCCCTGTTGGGTCTTGCCACCACTGCTTGGCTAGGAAGAAGCCCAGGTTATCCAAAAAGGTCCTCAGATGGAGTAGCTACACATTTGTTCTCAGGTGCTTTCTCGCATATTTTTGGTGGTCCACAGAATGTCACTAGGAATATGATGGGGGGCTGTCTACTCCTTGGAAAGATGAGGAAATATGGGTAGGGGTGTGAGGGGTTGCACTCTTGTCCGCGCTGTGGGTACAGTAGCCCTGCAAATTCAAATGGGTGGCCCCATCAGAGTAGGAAGCATATGGACAGAGTGTTTCCCAGCTTGGAGGACATCTTTGCTCTCCTCAAGTTAGGAAGAAGAAATGACAGGAACACTACATGCTTTGGGGTGTAAGGGGTATTCTCAGTTTGATCCCAGACTTCTGCTCCAGCCTCTTAACCCTGACTTTCCCTCTCTGTGCTATGGACATTTCCTTTACCAGAGAAGGCTGACATTTGATCACACATCATTTCCATCCTTATTTTCCCTCTGAGGTCCACATCTGCCGCTGCCCTAGGTGCACCTAGAGCAGCATGTCTAAGGAGGAAGGGCATGGACTCTGAAAAGGAGCCCCTATGCAGAGACAGTGGCACTGAACCATAAGCCCTTGCTTTATTGTAATGCTTGCTTCATTTCCTTAAGCAACTTTTTTGGGGAAGAGAACAGTCAAAGAGGGAAAAACTGGTGATGGGGAAGATTAATCACTTAAAAGAAAAAGCTCCTCACATTCCTATCCAGGAAGCCAGATATTATTAAAGTATCAAAGTGCCAGTGGCTGAGTCCACAACCTACCAGTCACCAGATGAATGGCAGTTACTTGGGCCCAAGGCAGGACAACCAGGTGTGCAGTCCAGTCTCAGAGCAAAAGACAACCAGGAATCATAATTTTGTCCCCTCACCTGGAGAATAGGACTAACTTCCCTACTCTTGCCACAGAGCTATTGGGAAGATATAATGACACTGTACACAAGAGAATTTTGCCAACTGAAAAAGCACTGTAAGAAGATACAATGGCAGGTATTTTGCAAATTAGTAAATATGGATAATAGTCTGCACCCCCTTCTGCCTGGCTGTACATGTCACCAGTGGGGTTTTGCTTCAATAATAACATTCTATTTTGTCTTTGTTTATTTTTTTCATTATTATTTGTTCCTTTACAAATTATATATACCATATATAATCTATTATATATACCACATATATATCTTGAATGCAAATACTTTTGTGCCAACTATACATTGTTAAATTACATAAAATATAATTCAGTCAAATCATGAGAGCTTTGCTAGTTCATCTTACAGATGCCTCCAAATTTTTGCCTTTAAGGAGGCCAATTTCCTGTCTTTCCCACCCATGGGATACTACGCAGGAAAAGGGCCTTCTGCTCTGTCCAGCTTCTTGACAGTTCTTCCTCTCCTTTGAAAGTTAAAAGAACTTCCTTGTGGTTAGTGTTTTTCAACTTCATAATAACCGGGAGCCCTTATTTGTTCTGTTGGCTGCTCTCAAAACTCATATAGTTCCCATGTTACATGGAAGACTCCACCTGGGCCCTCCTGAAAGGCAGGGCAGCCCCTTTCTCTGGTACCTAGAGAGGCAGGGTTGGCAGCAGGAGGCATATTCTTCTTTGTAGGGGAGATGCTGAGCTTGAGAGTTTACCATTTGTTTGCTTCTTGTGTTGTTTGTTTGGTTTCTGAGACAGAGTCTCATCATAACTGACCCAGGCTGGCCTAGGACTCACTATGTCAATCCCATAATCTTTCTACCTCCATCGTTCAATGGTGGAATTACAGATGTGAACCATGTCCAGTTGCCACTTTTTAAAAATTTTGTTTATTTCTGTATGTGTATACATGCACTGTCTACATGCAGGTTTGTGCACCCGTGTTGTGCAATGCCGTGGAGGTCAGAAGAGGGTGTCGGATTCCCCTGGAACTGGAGTTCTTCTGGAATTGGAGTTTCAGATGGTTCTCGGCTGCCATGTGGGTGCTGGGGATCGAACCTAGGTCCTCTGTAAGAGCAGTCGGTGCTCTTAACCACTAGGCCATCTCTCCAGCCCCAGTTGCCACTTTTTTAAATAGATTGTAGAAATGCTCCCAATACCTAGCTATTTTAGCATGGACATGATACCATAGCCAGAAAATACCTAGCCTCAAGTGATCAGCTACAGTCAAAATACAGTGGACTGAAAATGTTATCTAACTTTACCCTTAGCCTATATGTATTTGTGGTGTCCATGAAATAGAAATGAATTCTGTGTTTAGACTTCGGTCCCATTCCTAAGACATCTCATTATGTATCTTAATATTTCAAATCTGAAAAAAATCAAAAAGGCTTCCAAGTCCCCAGAATTCCAAATATTGAATATTCAGCCTAAGAAGTTAATTTTAATCAATCATAACATGGCTGTCTGTTCTTCCATTACATTTTTTCTTGTCTAAAGGAGTGTTTCAAACATGACTCATTCATGTGACCTTTCATTGTCTCTTTCATGACATTATATTTTGAAAAGTACTGTAACTACTGTCTTATTTTTTAGAAGTTTATTGTGCAATAGTTTGTCTCATCAAACAGATATAGTTTAACATTCCTTGTGGCTACCTATACTGTTTGTGATTATATAGAATGGAAAACAGGAAACATACTCTCCATTTTGTTGTTGTATACAACTTAAACAAAACTTTGTTTGATACTGAACTAGCAGCTAAGGTTCTAAATATTTCAAATTCCATTTGAACAGCATTTCCAACTACAATGCTTCTAAACTCATGGGAGCAACACAATTCTAGAAAGAATAATTAAAATTCTAATTTCAATTCCCATAAGGCTACTAAATGCATTTTACAAACATGAACTGGGAGCCTGCTCTGAACAAGATGCCTCTGAGATGTAATAAGGGGTGATTCACCAGCTTCTCTGATGGGCCAAAGCATTAGAAGGAAGGATGAATGTTAGCCATACAACTCATTCCTAAGTATAAGTACTCATTCAAATATTTGACATTTTCCTTGACCCTTAATGTGGAGACAAATATTTTTAAGAGACACCCAATTTTTCCTATTTGTTCACTCATAGGAATGTGTTCAGCTTTCTTTGCCTTGATTAATCAGCACTTTGGGAGAATTAGGGAATTAATTATGCACAGAATCATGAAGTTGAATGGGATATTTGAAGGCAGGTAGCTTTCTCTCTGTATTTGTATATGAGAAATTAAGACCTGCAGAATATGCCCAAAGTGGGCTTCATTCAGAAGCTGCCCCCCCCCCCCGATTCTTGAGCCTTCCAGTCGGAAGTCAACATGCAGGGAAACAGTGTGATGTAAATGCCACAGGAAACCAATTTTCCTTTAATAATACCCATGGGATAAACAATGTGGTGACTCCCTGTATCCTTCCTCCCCTGGACACTTGCAGCCTTTAGCCTACTTGTGAGAACACATTTCTCATGAACACACTGCCTACCAGATTGCAAATGGGATAAGTCAACTTTCATAGGAGTACCTTATCTGGTGCAAGTAGACAGCCAAGGTGAGGAGCCCAGACATAGTGAACATACTCTCCCTGATAAGCCAGGGTCAAGCAGGCCCTTGCAATTAAGTAGAACTAAGAGCTCAGGTCACACCCAGTACCTCAGACAAGACAAGCCTTACAAAGAGGATAATTGAGAGAAACATACAGGCAGTACACCCCATCTTTGCAGTTCTAGGACATATGTTCCTAAGAGACTGGCCTTCAGTTCGACTATCCTAAAACTACAGAGCTACAGCCTAGTTAGACAAATAGTCACAGAACTTTAAATCAATAGAATAAGTGATACCAGTTTCCAAAGAATCTACCGCCTTCTCTGTGAGTCTATGCCAACTCAGATAGGGTACAAAGACCTCTGTCCCCTTCACTTTCTCCAGGACTAGGCCCAGGAGAAAGGCTACAGTGTCATCCCAAAGCACAAATATTACAATAGAAATAGAAGTAGCTCTGCAAGGAAAAATGATCAGGATGGAGTACTGGAACATATACCACCCCAGGGGAAAATGACAAGACTACCCTGGCCAATGGAACTTGAGGTGACCCATATCTACCAAGACAATTTCCTCCCTGGCATCTCTTCTCAGGACTCCACCTTCATAATGCTAGTGTGTTATCTCTTACTCAAAGTCTAGTTTTTCTGTAAAAAACAAAACAAAACAAAAAAACTAATCAACTATAAGAGCAGGAAACGGTGTTCAGTAATGATCCCAATCAAGGAGGCTAAGAGGTCTGTTATTCAAGTGCCCAGAGGCATTCATTGATTAGACACAACCTGATTCTCAGAGTTTACCATCTGCTCTGATTTCAAAGAACTTCTAGGATTGTTTAACAGAAATAGCTAACAAGAACTTTTCAGGTACAGAAGACCCTCTATTTTTTTTAACCCATTACTCTTCTAAGAAAAAGCCAAAGTCAAGATGAGTTGGTCCAAGCAATGCTTTGAGTTGTAATAAAAACTGTGACTAAATCAATAAACAAAGGGGATAAACTGGGCTAGAGGAGAGACAGACATTTTCTCTTTCCAAATCTTTTACTGGAATGACTTATTGATCTTTGGAAGTTAAGAACTCCCCATGTGTTCATTCATCTGCTCCCCTAGGGCATAGGCCAGAGAGGTAATCTACTCATGGGGCCACCTGGGATTGCACCCAGGTCATGCAGCTAGCTGGTTACCAGGTCCAAGTTGCAATCTGCTCCATATATATCCACTGCTCAGAGAGAATGCTTTCAAGAGATGAAGTGACATCAAAAGACAGGTTAGTGAATATTCCAATTCATACATTTTTAAAACAAAAAGTTGCCTATCTATATTTTAGATGTTGATGACATTTTTAAAGCTGGAAAAAAGTGTACATCTGATTGTCTTGTTCACATTTCAATAATACTGCTGTCATTTAAATGCAGTTTGAGTGTGATTCTCAAAGACTGAATACACTAGAAGCCTGATCCTTAGTGTGGATGTGTGAGGTGGCAGAATTATAGAGTGGGACCTGGGGTAAGACCTTGGGGGATGCTGCTTTCAGAAGGGATTACTGCAAAGCTCAGAGAGGGAGGGAGTTCTCTGGAGGGTAGGTTATTATAACCTGTTTTTTTAATTTTTAAATTTTATTTATTTTTGTATGTGTATGAATGTACTGTCTGCATGTAGGTCTGTGCACCTGTGTCGTACAATGCCGCGGAGGTCAGAAGAGGATTCCCCTGGAACTGGAGTTCTCCTGGAATTGGAGTTACAGATGGTTCTCAGCTGCCATGTGGGTGCTGGGGATCGAACCCGGGTCCTCTGCAAGAGCTCTTAACCTCTAGGCTATCTCTCCAGCCCCGAGGGTAGGTTATTATAAAGTGAGGTTAATCTGTGCATCTGTCACTTCTGCCACATTGTAACATAGCCAAAGTACCATCACTAGAGGACACTTGATTTAAAAACCTATAGCTTTTAAAACCACAAGCTAAAATAAATCTCTTTCATTTTTAACACATATTACCCAACTTCAGATATTTTATTATAACAACAGAAAATGAACAGAGACAAGGAATACATTATCTTTAAGTCTCAGATCATCATTGAGGAAACTGAGAGGTAGGGAATGGACTGCAATCATGGTGAAGGTCTGGGACACCCAAATAAAAGGGTATTGTAGAGCGGGGTGTGGTGGCATACACCTTTAATCTTAGCACTTGGGAGGCAGAGGCAGGTGGATCTTTGTGAGTTCAAGGCCAGCCTGGTCTACAGAGCAAGTTCCAGGACAACTGGGGCTACAGGGAGACCCTGTCTCAGAAAGACCAAAGAAAAAGGGGGGTATTGTGTCAGCTTCAGGGGTAGAGGCAGTAGAGGCTGGGGAAAAGGGCACTTCATGTTCCAGGACAACATGCCCTGCCACACCTCTTTTCCAACAAGGACAACCCTGATATAAGGGCAATGAGTTGGGAAAATCTGCAATGGCACATCAGCTTAGGGAACAGTAAAACTTAGGTCTTTCTTCAAGGTGACAAGGCTCAACTTGACAAAGATGACACTAAAGACAGACATCGGCACAGACTTCATGTAGCAGCCTCCTGAGTGTGCTTTGAAATCCTGTCTCAGCAAAGAAGAAACTTAATCCAACCATATTATAAGATGGGTGTGTGAAATAGTTTAGTAAGCTAATAAAATGACTAGAATTCTAGATAGGCAAGGAAATGAGTTGAAAAGCTTTCATTTTATTTCATAAATCAACACGGCATCTCTCTCATGCATATTCATTCAGACATGGCATTTCCATCATATTGGTAAGGAAACCTAGGAAAGAACAGACTGTTCAAATAGAAAGCATTTTGGGGGGAGAAAAACCCCAATCCACTGGACTTGTAAAATGAGTCCAATGGGATGAATTGGCTTATATCAAGGGAGATGTACATACAAGTTGAGTTAGCATTGATGCACATATGTCTTCTCAAAGAATAAAGTGGTTACAGCAAAGAGCTATAGTGAAGGCTAGCATGGGTGGGATCTCACAATAGAGGCATGGGGACATGAGAGGCAAAGTGACTTCCTCTGCCCCTAGGAAGCTAGGGAATGACCAAGGTATATCTTGCCCAGAGTAGCTAGCTATGGCTGGTGCAGGATGCACAACCTCCCCATCCATGTCCCTGCTGCTCCACCTCCTAGTTCAAAGATGCTGTGTGCTACTCAGCCAGCTAAATATACCACAATCACACAACCAAAGAAGGCAGCATCCAGGCCTTCCCTCAATTTCAGCATTTCCAAAACATTTTAACCCACTTCGTCCAGTGTGGTAAAAGTGGCTTCTAATGCACCGTCTGACACACCTGTGTTAAGGCCATATTACTCTCAATCATGCACACAAACCTCCTGGAGACAGAGCAGTCTACCAATGGGCAAGTAAAATTCTCCCTCAAGGGTTCAAAGATAACATATTCAAAAAGCCACCAAATTAGACCTATATGTTTTAATGACTGTAGGTTTCTGGATTAAATTCAAGCAGAATACTTTCTGGTGATATTCAGTGGCAAGAGCTTCATATATAATTTGGTGACATTTGTTTTTTGTGTCTAGTGGCACTTTCTCCATGGCCATTTACAGTGCTCTGAGTAAAGAGCCTGGCCCAGAAGAAAGCTAAAAACTTGTCATTACCACTTGTCCCCTTGAAATCAATAATTTGGTCTTCCAGGCAATTTCAAAGGAGTAAAAAGTATATCTAGTCAGGGCATCTGGGCAGCTCTCTAACAGGGCATCCACTAAATGCCTTTCCTTTCAAGGCATGAGAAGTCCCTTTGGTTTGTGGGCACCACTAGAAGTTTTCGGTAACAGACAGATGCTGCAATGACCATCGAAGCCATGGAACATGCTCCCTCAGGTGAGCCTCAAGCAGGCAATGGCCAGTCTGAGACCAGTACTCATGAGGTACCGTTCGCACAGGGAACACATGTGGTTGAATATCCAGGCATACATTGTGATCACATTAAGCACACTAGATCAAAAGCACAGTTCCCTCCTTTCCCGTCTTCATTTTCTAGGAGATAGAGCCGAACATTGATTAAACATTTGTTTTTCTTCATCAGAAAGACCTTGAGGCTAATAACTCTGTCAAGAAAGACAAGTAGGTTCCCCTGGGAAGTATCACAACGCAGTGACCCAGGGTTTAATCAGTTAAGAAGGAACACCAAGGACAAATGTTTTGAGGGAAAGGTTTCCAGGGCTGGCTCTAGCGGGCAGAGCTGAGCTCTCTCTCACTAGCACACAGGACTGCATGTCCATGAGGATGACTCTCCTTTCCAAACTAACATTCCTGAAATCTCTGAATCCTTGGTGAGCGAAGCACCAAAAGTCAGTCTTCAGAGACATGGAGCAATTATGGAAATCTCACACTCTGGAAGCCTTTGCCACTGGTATTTGAGTATGTACCACCCTCTCACAGTCTGGGAGTCCCCATCACTGATCATACAAGCATGTATCTTCCTTTCCAGTTCCTACTTGAGTATGCTCAGATGCACATATATGTGAAACTCCCCACCCAACATTCAGACTTGGCAATCATCCTCAAGGAGGTCTGGCCAAGGCACAGCCAGGACACATCTACCACGCCCCCTGCTGGCCTGGCAGGAGCTGACTCAGCCTTTATTCTCTGATTTTAAAACATGCATGAATGACCTTAAGATCCACAGGGACAAAGATAAGATGAAGAAAAGGCAGAGTGACTTGATTTAGGCTTCTTAGAACAGAGGACATTCAACATAAAAGGAGTATGAGGAGGCTTTCAGGTGCTATTTTAAAATGTTATAGAAATAGGTGACTAATTCCTGAAAAAGCTAGAGGAACTACTTGCAATTATATATTCAGAATTATTACAGTGAATTAAATTAAACACAATGTAAATATTTTCACAGGTCTACAGGTGAAAATAATGGGTACACGGGACAAAAGGGTTTTACATACTAAATTTTCACAGTGCAGGGTGCCACAAACCATTCACCCTAAAAGCACTTTAAATATAGAAGACTCTCAGCCACTTCTTAAGAACTCATGTTCACAGAGTAACTATACACAGTACAAGGAACACTATGGAAAAGCAGTACATTCGGGCTAACATCACTACAAGGCCTATTTCACTCAGGCATGCCATTGTGAATCAATTTGACACTATCAAGAGGTTAGAGGTCACGATGTGCACACTGCTCACTAGGGTGACAGTGCCCCCTCCCTTCTTTTGGCAAGGCAGAGGGCCCCAGGAATTACTACCCAAGGGGACATCTGCCGTTCAGATTGAGGCCTAGGTGAGACTTGCACCTAACCAGATTCCATGAAATGGTTTCTACCGGCTAACACTCTAAACACAAAGAGCCTACAAGTAACCATTATCTTCACATTTTGACACACCAATTCAGGATGCAAAAGCTTCACATTGGTAACCAGATTCAAACTTTCTTTTGGCACATGACATTGAATTCCTTGCAGACCCAATATTATTGCACTAATAATTTAAGGCATCCTTATTTAAACCAATTAGGAACTGTCATTAATTATTAAATACAAAAACATCAATACTTTTGTCCCTTACTAGATATCCTTTTGATACAACAAGCTTAAGTAGCTGTTCAGACTGCCTTCGGAACTAGATTGCTTCTGTTCCCATAAGAGCTGATACTAATGGCAATCTCATACAATCAAATGATGGCATGTTGCTGGCATTTGAAGAGGAATTTTCCCCAGAACTTGGTGTGCTGTGCAGATCTCCAGCCTCCACATTCCCCAACCTCTCTTTGGAGAGGTATTGGGATCTATCAGGACACACAACTGCTGGCAGAACCCCAGTGAAGCTGGAACCCTTTGCCATGGGCAGACCTCTCTCAGGCACACCCTAGAAGCAGGTGTTAAGGAAGGAGACCTGCATACTCAACGGAAGCAATAAAGGCCTGCAAAGACTTAGTGTCCCCATCTACCATTTCCTGGACATATTATTAAACAGACCATTAAAAACTGTTCCTCTTAAAGGTAAATCCCACTTTCACTAAGATAAGGCAAGCGACAAGCATGGACTGTCATACATGACTTTCCCTGGAACTGTGTGCTGTGGATCAGCTGATTCCCAGACATATCAGGTTCTAGTAATTTTCCCTTCGGCCACTCTTAAATTTACCTATTTTCAAGCCAATGGATTAAAAAAAAAAACACAAAAAACCCGAATTTATGTGAGGTCTTCGAGTGAAGAGAGGAAAATCCATTTGATTGCAAAGATTGTCAAAGGGCTGCAATAGATGTACCAGACGGGAGGAGGGTACACTTGAGAGGTTGTGTCCAATGAAGGAAAGTTTTAGTTAATGATGACATCACTGACATCTCCCAAATTTAAAGGAGCACTTAAAGCACAGCAGTTACAATTTTTCCCCTCCAGTGAGGAGATACTAAGGAAGGCCTCTGGGTTCACAGCCAAATCACATCAGAGGTTTCACTGCTGTCCAGCCAAACCCAGCAAAGCCAGCAAGCAAACGGTGCGCGGGGCCACCGTGACCCACGCAGCCATAGCCCCTGCGCTCACCAGCGGCCTCGCGCGCTGCTCTGCCTGGGCCCAGCCCCTCGGACCTCCGACGCGCCCCACGGACCGGGACCGGTCTCTGCGCGCCTGTCATCACGTTCCAGTGCGGACCGCCACAGGGCCAGGAGGCAGCTGTCCGAGGCAGCGGTAGCGCCGCGCCCTGCCCGCGCCGGGCCAGAGCCGGTGGCCGCGGCGCCCACGGGATCTCGAGCGGAGCCCGCAATGCAGACCGCGAGTCCCGCGCCCCCCGCGCCCGGCCGCGCCAGCCCGCCTCCCCGCAGAGCGCAGGGGACGACCACGAGCCGCGCGCCCCGGCGCACCTGCCTGCTCCGCGGCCCGGCCCGCCGGCAGCACCGCGGCCAGCACCGTTCACCTGCCGCGCCGCTCGCCAGTCCACAGCCGCAGTCCCAGCTAGCCGGCTTCCATCTTCCCTGCTCCGGGAAACCCAGATCAGCTGTTGGCTCGCGCTGGCTCCGCGGCCCCCTCCTCAGCAGCCGCTCGCCGACCGGGGGCCTCTCCTCCCCCGCCTCCTCCGCGCAGCGCTCCGCCCCTCGCGCCCTTCTGCTCCGCCCGCAGCAGCGTTCAGCGCCCGCCTTCTGGCTCCTCCCGCCCGCGGTTCCGCGGCGCGCGCCCTGCCCTGACGTCACCGGCTGCGGCCTCGCCCCGCCCCCGCCCCACGAAAACGTGCGCGCGCAGCCCCACTCCGGCCGGGGTGGCTTGGGCGCTGGAGTGTGGGGCGCAGGACGGGAGGAGGCTCTGCGGGCGTGTCCCCGCACACACGGTCCCACTCCGGCCCCTTGGGGACACTCCACCACCACCGCTCAGGGACCGCGCGAAACGCCCCCTCTTGTGCTGTTAACCTACCTCTCATATTGTTAGCCTGCCTCTTCTTGTATTGTTAACCTGCCTCTCCTCTTATACTGTTACCCAGCCTCTCCTGTTATACTGTTATCCTGCCTCTCTTCTTATACTGTTATCCTGCCTCTCCTCTTATACTATTATCCTGCCTCTCCTCTTATACTGTTATCCTGCCTCTCTTCTTATACTGTTAACCTGCCTCTCCTGTTACACTGTTATCCTGCCTCTCCTCTTATACTGTTACCTAGCTTCTCCTCTTATACTGTTATCCTGCCTCTCCTCTTATACTATTATCCTGCCTCTCCTCTTATACTGTTATCCTGCCTCTCTTCTTATACTGTTAACCTGCCTCTCCTGTTACACTGTTATCCTGCCTCTCCTCTTATACTGTTACCTAGCTTCTCCTGTTATACTGTTATCCTGCCTCTCCTCTTATACTGTTACCCAGCCTCTCCTGTTATACTGTTATCCTGCCTCTCCTCTTATACTGTTATTCTGCCTCTCCTCTTATATTGTTATCCTGCCTCTCCTCTTATACTGTTACCCTGCCTCTCCTCTTACACTGTTATCCTGCCTCTCTTCTTATACTGTTATCCTGCTTCTCCTGTTACACTGTCATCCTGCCTCTCCTCTTATACTGTTATCCTGCCTCTCTTCTTATACTGTTATCCTGCCTCTCCTTATACTGTTATCCTGCCTCTCTTCTTATACTGTTATCCTGCCTCTCCTCTTACACTGTTATCCTGCCTCTCCTTTTACACTATTATCCTGCCTCTCCTCTTACACTGTTATCCTGCCTCTCCTCTTACATTGTTATCCTGCCTCTCCTCTTATACTGTTATCCTGCCTCTCCTCTTACACTGTTATCCTGCCTCTCCTCTTACACTGTTATCCTGTCTCTCTTCTTATACTGTTATCCTGCCTCTCCTGTTATACTGTTATCCTGCTTCTCCTCTTACACTGTTATCCTGCCTCTCCTCTTATACTGTTATCCTGCCTCTCCAGTTATACTGTTATCCTGCTTCTCTTCTTATACTGTTAACCTGCCTCTCCTGTTCACTGTTATCCTGCTTCTCTTCTTTTTTTTATTTTTTTATTTAACATTTTTTTAATTGATGCTTTGTGCATTTCATACATCATTTTCCAATTCAGTTAAGGCATATTTCCCTTTCCCTTCCCCCCCCCACCCCCACCCCAACCGAGATCATGCATTCTGCCATAACTGTCCTGCATATTTCTCTCAGTTTTTTTTCCCATTTTTTAGCTATAAGTGATAATCCATGAGTACAAGCATCCTTCATGTAAAACCAATTTGCAGGCTGTTGTGCTAAACCCCCCACAGCCCCACCTTTCCATCGTTGGGTGAGGGGTGTATGTTCAATCAGGTTGATCCAAATGATGTGTCCAGACTACATTGCTGTTTTTTCACCATTCACCCCAATTCGCAGCCCTTACATTCTACCATTGCCCCCTTCTTCCTCAGATTATTCCTGGGCTTAGAAAAGGGGCAACAGGTGGATGAGAAGCAGAAAGTCCACTCTCTCTGGAGGCTGTTGTCTTGGACTCTGGTCAATTCTGGCTGTTTCCTTCAATGGGCTGACAGTTTGTCCAGGAATAAACTTTTGATCCTATAATGAAGCACAAGCAATTAGATATATAGTATTTAAACAGCATTAATAGGTTATTGGTAGGTTTACTTTGGTATAGATATATAAGTTTAGATGATATGTTAATCCATGAATTACATTTTTTTCCTGTAAATATGACAGGGTCTTAAACATCTCCTAACCTGTAGAGGATTGTAAGCGTGGCATCAGCATGGGTTATTCTTCCAAGGAGCGAGCCAATAGCAAAATTCGCTTTGGGATATACAGGCCTATGGCTGCCTCTGCTTTGCACAGTGTTTCCAGGCCGGTGAGGTGTAGCTGGTCGTTGACGGTCGATGGAGTCTTGCTTGACTCAAGGAGACCGTATTTGCCTTATTGGTTTAAAGGCCTTTGGTTAAACACTCTCTGGCATTCAAGAGGCAATCTGTACACTTGAATGTGTTGGTCTCAATACATTTTTGCCATGCTTAACGTCAGGTCTTCAGCAGCAGGCCTTATCGCCTCTCTTCTTGCTATGTATCCAGTTTAGAGGCAAGGAGCCTTTACTTTTGTGGGGCCTTAGATCCCCCTGGCCAACATCTCCCTGGTGGAATTATCCCATTTCTGATGTCAAAGCTCCTGTATTTGATAATTTGCTCTTAAGTGCATAGCTTAAGGACCTTAGTATTATATTTGGTTCTGAATAGGGAATAATCATTTTCACAGTTCTTATGTCTATTTAGTCAATTAAAGAAGCGCAGTTTTACCCGTTTTATAAGAGATTACCTCTATAATAGTTGTCTCCCCTTTACAGTTGGAGAGCGACTGCATTCATCATCATATTTCTCCTTGTTCTGGGGGAGGCAAGAAAGTCTCTATATCAAAACCTTGCAGCGCCAACCTTGAAGGTTAGTTTCGTTAGGACTCATTAAAATAGTTGTTACATGTAGGGGCCACAGAGGGGTTTGACGTTTATAGCAATCTGCGGGCTTTTCTTCCTTCTGATTTTCAGACAGGTCAATCTTTCATTGGCACTTTCTGGTACATCCTATTCAATGCTAAAAGCTTTTCTTTTCTTTCTCAGCCGTTACGTTGGTGACATTTTGTCCCGTTGGAACACACAAATCTTTTCCCATAATTAGTTTTAAGATTTGAAATTGCAAGGTTTTTGACGAGAGGTTTCCTGTCTGTCTGTCCCCCCCCCTTTTTTTTAACCCATGAGTCTCCAGAAGACAGTTGTATTATACATAACTATAGGGTGGAATCAAGGCTCAGATTTCATCAAATTTACCCATGTTGTTTTGGGTGACTATATATGATTAACTTGGGGAGCAAACTTAATTTTTATGTTAAATCATCTTAAAGAGAATGCTACAAGGTGATACTGTACAACAGAGAAACTATAGAGAACATTTGTATGTCCTGCTTCTCTTCTTATACTGTTATCCTGCCTCTCCTCTTATACTGTTAACCTGCCTCTCCTGTTACACTGGTATCCTGCCTCTCCTCTTATACTGTTACCCAGCCTCTCCTGTTATACTGTTATCCTGCTTTTCTTCTTATACTGTTAACCTGCCTCTCCTGTTATACTGTTATCCTGCCTCTCCTCTTATACTGTTAACCTGCCTATCCTCTTATACTGTTACCCAGCCTCTCCTCTTATACTGTTACCCTGCTTCTCCTCTTATACTGTTACACTGCCTCTCCTGTTACACTGTTATCCTGGCGTTCCTGGTCTGCATCTGCCTCATTTATTTCTCTGAGCTGCCTCAGTGCTCCTTAGTACCCCAAACTTTCTCCTAAGGGTTCTGTTTCAGCTCCACTTCCCATGCCCCTTTTTACTTTCCCTGTTTCTTTGTCCCCATATTTTTTACACGACTGCTGAAATTTCCTCTGACTGATGCCAGCTTGTGCCCGCTGCTTTCTGCTTTCTTCTCCCTTTCGTATTGCCCTCTTGGTGTAACAATTTACTGTGGTCGGTATCTGAGCTGGGTGCTTTCACATTCTTGGCCTCTTGCTCAAGGAATTGAAATAAAGGTACACGGGAATTGCAAAGTAGCAAGGAACCTTTATTAAGGAACAAAGCAATAGTACAGATCAGGAAGAAATACAATCAAGAGTGACAGAGGGTCACATGAATGAGAACATTCAGGGGCCCCTATTAGTTTGAGGCTTCATTTTATGGAGTTTGGTTATTAAGGGACATAGCACTGGCAGTTCTCTGCTTTGATTGACAGACTGGATTATGTAAGCTCTTCCTCACTGTGCATGCCTTTTCCTATAATGGATCTGATTTAATCACATGCACACTCAAGGTGTGTGTAAGATGGAAAATAGTGTATTTACCCTAAAAGTTGACTCAGTGTGCACACGTTGCCATATTGCACGTGCATACAAAACTAGTTCGTGATGGAGCATTCCCTCATGATTAATTACACATGGATACAACTGGGGTAGGACTGATGATCTATATTGGGAGATAAACATTGCATTGTTGGGGTGGGGTGTAGATGCAGCTTCAAACAGCTGGGCTCCCAGGATTCCTGCAGGTAGTTACTTGCATTGTTAAAAGGGGTATATGTACAGTTCAACCCAAGTGGGGCCCCAGATTGCTAAATTATGCAATGTGCTTGCTCACCTGCTTCAATTTGCCCTTGAGAGACACTTTTCCCTAATTTTTCAGGGGAGTTGGAGGTAAAAGGTCAGGCTTTTTCAAAGTGCTTTGTGCTGAGTAGGAGTGTAGAGCTGAATAAGACTAAAATAGTCTCTCTCTTCTGTCTGTAGAGTTGTCCTATCTGCTGGGTCTCCACTGGACAATATCCCTGAAATTTCTCAGCCAGCTGGTCCAGAGTCAGACTGCAATCTCCTTTTGTTTATTCTCTCAATTTTGGGTGCAGGTGTTGGTGTAGGACCACTTGTAATTGGAGTTGTTGGGCATTGCAAACATGAACTGTATAATTATTGAGAAGAAGATGTGAGGAGTAAGCAAAAGAACCAGGAAGAGGATAGGCGCCCTTAAAAGGGTGTCCAGAGCTCTGAGGTTGAAAAGTTACTGTCCAGAATTCCAGTTGAATCTTCTCACCAGAGGATATGTTATATATTGTGTTGAATCTTTCCATATTTGTCAACATAAAATGATCTACTTAATAGTCCCAAGAATGTTAGGTGACACACAAACATGAACAATAAGTGGTTACTTAGAAGGCCCAAGATAGCACAGGATAAATTTGGCTACCACACTGTAACATTTTAGTTCTCTGCAATCACAGTTCTCATCTGTCAGGAGCCTTGCAGAAGCCTTATTTTACCTGTGGTATATAATTCTGAGAACTTCAGTTCAAAGTTCCCTTTGTTGGCTGTGGTGGTTAGAATGAGAAATGTCCCCTACAGGCTCATGTATTTGAACACTTGGCCCCAGTTGCTGGCACTGTTCAAGAAGGTTGTGGAATCTTTAGAAGGTAGAGCTGTCATGGAGGAAGTACATCATTGGTGTAGGCTTTGGGGGGGGATTTAGAGCCTTGTCCTACTACCTATCTATTCTCTCTCTCTCTCTCTCTCTCTCTCTCTCTCTCTCTCTCTCTCCTCTTCTCTCAATCTCTCTCTGTCTCATTTCTTATGTGTGGATGAAAATGCAACCAGCCAGCCTCCTGTCCCTGAAGCCATTCCTTACCCTGTCTTTTGCCATTACTTCCCCACTATGATAGACTGTATCCCTTTGGCACTGTAAGATAAAATAAACTCTTTAACTCTTTCTTCATTAGGTTGCTTTTATCAATGTTATGATAGTGACAGAAAAGTAATTAATACAT
This sequence comes from Rhizomys pruinosus, assembly GCA_009823505.1. NCBI lineage: Eukaryota > Metazoa > Chordata > Mammalia > Rodentia > Spalacidae > Rhizomys > Rhizomys pruinosus. The sequence goes on from VZQC01001008.1 coordinate 3,864,705, forward strand.
TAGCCAAGCATCACATTTTGTGCTTGGTGAGGTCAGTATCTTCTTATGTCCCACTGTACAAGTCTCATTCTCTTGAAAGTCTGCTTTACTCTCAGCACCAAACTCTGTTTGTAGCATTCAACAACTTTTCTAGTCTAAAGTTCCAAAGTCTTTCATATTTTCCAAAATATAACACAGTCAGATTCTTCACAGCAATAGCCCACTCTCTGATATCAACTTTTATATTATTTACCTTTCTGTTGCTGTGATAAAACATCATGACCAAAAGTGACTTATGGAAGAAAAAATTTATTTTGGCTTATAGTTTAGAAGGATAAGAGCATCATGGTGAGGAGATATGGAGGGAAGTGGAAGGCCTGGTGGCAGGAGCAGAAAGCTGAGAGCTCACATATATGAATGGAGACACTAAACAGAGACAATGAACTGTAAGTGAGGGAAGGGTATGAATTCTCAAAGCCTGCCTCCCAGTGACATTCTCCTCTATTCAAGGCCTTATGACCTAAAGATTTGATGACCCCAAACAGCACCAGCTACTGGAGACAATCTGTTCAAACATTTGAGCCTGTGGGGTGCATTTCTCACTCAAGTCACCACAGAAATACATGCATCTGAGGAGGCAGAAAGGAACTCTTTAGGAACCACGACAACTTATTGGTAAAGCCATTAAGGAATGAATCCCTGGATCATATAAAATCTACTTACCATCATGAAAGGGGCAGAATTTATTTTCATCCTGTTCTCTCTATCTAACTCAAAATTTACTATGACACATAATGGGAATATTATATCTAAAGTTATAATAATCAAAACCATAGCATGGCCTAAAGATAATAGATGAAAAGAGGCACACTAAGTAATCTCAAAATCTTCTGCATGAGTCAATACTCCTTAATCAAACTGACTACATGTTTTTCCTCCATGTCAGAGGATCTTTTTACACATGAAGTCTTGTAATATAAATAAAGTTTGAGGTTTGTATAGAGAAACAGATGTAATATAAATATGATTAATTAAGGAGGTAATATCTTCTTTTGTAGCATTCCTAATGCCAGGATTAGCAATATTTTGATCATTGAGGATTATGCAAAAGAAGATTCCAAATATCATAGAAAACTTTTCAAAGTATCTAAATGTAAAAGAATTTTGAAACTAGATCCCTATTTCTCATCCTGCATAAATCTCAACTCCAAGTACATTGAGGACATCAACACAAGAACTGATACCCCAAATTTGATAGAAAAGAAAGAAGGGACTACACTGGCATTTATAGCACAGGAAATGATTTCTGAACAGAACTCTGAGGACACTGGCATGAAGCCCAGCAATTGACAAATGGGACCTCATGAAACTAAAAGGTTTTGGTATAGCCAAGGATACTATCATTCAATTGAAGAGGCAACTACAAAATGGGAAAAAAATCTTTACCAGCTATATCTATGACAGAGGGTTAATATCTAGAATATATAAAGAACTAAAAAAACTAAACATCAAATAAAACCAAAAACTCAATTAAAATTGGGGGGGAAAATGCCGAGCATGGTGGTGCACACCTTTAGTCCTAGCACTTGGGAGGCAGAGGGAGGTGGATCTCTGTGATTTCAAGGTCAGCCTAGCCTATAGAGTAAGTTCCAGGACAGCCAGAGCTACAGGGAGACCCTGTCTCAAAAAGATAAAAAAAAATTGAGGAAAGAACTAAGCAGTTCTCAAAAGATGAAATGCAAATGGCTGAGAAATATGTTTTTAAATGTTCAACATATTTAGCTATCAGAGAAATGCAAATTAAAACTACTTTGGAATTTTGTATTACCCCAGTCAGAATGGCTAACATTCAAAAACCAAACAAGGATGAATGCTAGCAAGGATGTGGGGAAAGAGAAATTCTTATCTACTTCAAATTGGGTGCAGCCCATATGGAAATTAGTGTGGAGATTTGTCAAAAATCCATTAATAGATCTCCCACATTATTCAGCCCTAACACTCTTGGACATATACCTAAAAGACTCTGTATGCTACTACAGCAACACATATTCATACATGGTTAATGATACTCTATTCACAATAACCAGAAAGTGGAAACAACCTAGATTTCCATCAACTGATGAATGGATAATAAGTGTATGGTACATTTCATAATGGAATATTATTCAATCATTAAGAAAACGAAATTATTAAGTTCCCAGGTAAATGGATAGAGGTGGAAACAATCATCCTGAGTAATGTAATCTAGACCCACAAAGCCAAACATCTTGTGTTTTCTGTTATATGTGGTTGCTGGCTTTAAATTTTTATATACATGTGTTATAACTGGAAAACTCTTGGTCAGGAAACTAGTTAGAAGGCATAGGGGATGTGGGATCGGTGGCAGAGGAGATGAAATGCATGATATAAAGGGTAAGAGGGTAATAATGGGCTAGAAAAGCATTATATTTGGCAGGGAATAGGAGAGCAGGGTAGAGGAGTGTTGGAGAATAACTAACATTGAAGAAGGGCTTTTGAAAAATTCATAATGAACTTATTCCTGTAGAAGCTTCTTAAATATATACATTTATACAAATAGTTTAAATGGAGTTCCCCTATAACGGACAATTCATCTACCAGACACCATGAGCTAGTAAATAAAAAGCCACTGGTAGGAATGGGCTCCTTTGTTTGGTGGTGTTGACCTGAGAGAGCCCGTAGATTCTCAAACAGTGCTTATTATTACCACTGCTCTTGGTTGCCTTCCAGAACTTGATGGTAAGTTCCTATTGCTAAAGATACTATGTATGTGACTCATAGAACAAACATGGAGAAATGAAGCTGGTACTGACTTCAAAACTTTATCTGTACTGGTTAGCTTTCATAGTATTGGAAGATGCTATGTATGGTACTGGACAACCAAAATAATTACCAACCTTACCTAGCTATGAGCCCTGTGAACTACATACCTTGGCCTGGCAAGATAGACTCATTGGTACTGTAGTGGCATGAATGTTATTGGAGCAACCAAATGCTTTGCGACTGGATTTAAGGCCCACATTACAAGATGGAGCCCATATCTGGCCCTGATATCAGAGCCAAGAGCCTGTAGCTTGACTGGTCACATGCCATAGAAGAGAGTCTGCTATTATTGTGCTAAACTGGCATAGTATTAGACCAACACCTACAGGCTTACTGTTATACTTAGAGATTGATGCATCTCTCAACTCTCAACATAGAAGCTTCTTGCAAAAGATGTCATTTAGCAGAGACCCACAGCTGGTTAACCTACAAAAAGTAAGAGATTGTGGATTGTTCTGCCCTAAATGAGACAGCTCTAATACACCCTCTCCTCCTAAGACTCAAGGGTCAATGTGGAAGAGAGGCTGGAAAGACTGTGAAAAACAGGGATGATAAATGAACGTAAGGAAACCATGATTTTTCAGACACAACAGGACAATTATGCATATGAACCTACAGCACTTGTGACAGTATGCACAAGTCTTGCAGAAGCATAAGCCAGACAAATCCCCAGCTTGGAGGTGGGAAGTGGCCAAGAAGCCCCAACCCTAGCTGAGGAACTATTGGCAATTAATAGCTACTGATAGAGGGAGATTCAATATTTTTTAGGTATGTGATGCCAGATAGGTTGAACAGGCTCCAGGGGATGGACACACACATTTGTGGAACACATTGTATTTGATTGGTCTTTAAAAATAGAGGACTCCAGTTCCAGGGGAATCCGACACCCTCTTCTGACCTCCACCGCATTGCACAACACGGGTGCACAGGCTTGCATGCAGACAGTACATTCATACACATACAGAAATAAATAAAAAAATAAAAAAAATAGAGGACATGAAATCAGCGTAGGGAGTTAGGGTTGTATCTTACAGAAGATGGCGAAGGGTGTTTCAATATCAAAATAACATTGTATGAAATTCTCTAAGGATCAGTAAAATATTTTTAAAAGTAGTATAAAAAGCAAGAGTTGTAGTCTAAAATATTGCTGTCTGGTGGTCCTTTAAATGCTCATTATGCATGTGCTGCAATCTACGAGATGGTCTTCCTCCCTGGACTAGGGCTCAGAGCTCCGGGAAGTTGCAAATCTTGGAATTGTCCCCGACCAGTGGGCTGGCAGTTCCTAGGCTTAAGCCCCAGCAAGGAGGGAGAGGGAATGGTGAGAAGTACCTGGAGAGAAAAGGAAATGGACTCACAGTCCAGGAGGAAAGACTGTTTTAATGTTGTAACTCAAGGCTTTTTATACAAATCCTTGCATGGGCTGGAACACACACACAATTGGGGGTTGGGGCAGGCAGTTTGAGCAAGTGGAACCCCAGGCCATTTGCTCCAGATCAAAGCTTTTCCCTAAGGGATCAAAGACAGTCTGGCGTCCAGGCCTCACAGGTTCGGCAGGATAACAGCAGTGGTCGAGGCTTGGAGGCTGCTTGCCACCTCTCTTTCAGTGCTTCTGCCAAAAGTAGTATAAAAAGCAAGAGTTAGGTAAAGTTTTACAAGGGTTTTGAATTTAGTTATCTGTGGTACTAAATAATCATTGTACTTGAGGATAAATATCATCCAGCTTTTCTGAAATCCATGAAGATGGGTCCTCAAAAGCAACTCATACAAGTCACAGATAAGGTAGTCAGAAGTATGTGATAGTCCTTTTCTTCATAGTTGAAGTGACTATTTTATGTGAGATATTTTCCCAATTGATGGAATTACCTGCTTTAAAATTTTATTCCTTTAGTTTTTGTTTTCTCAGGAGCTCACTGCATAAATACCCTGTAACTAATTCTAAATTTTAATAAGTTAAGAATTCTCTTATAATAGTAGATGTCTCCCTTTAATAGAGATTGCTCATAGATTCATTTATTTATTTCTTATAGGATACTTTTCAAAATGGGCAGATATTTGGATTAGAGGAATTAATGGGAACATCTTTGGCCAAAGAAGCTGAAAACTTTAATTTTGAAATTTCATGTCATTGGTTTATTTAATCGTCAATCAACATGACTGAAGATCATAAGCACAGTGCAACTTTTATACAATAAGTCAACTTTTTATTTTTGTCTTTTTGAGACAGGGTCTCCCTGTAGCCCCAGCTGTCCTGGAATTCGCTCTGTAGACCAGGCTGGCCTTGAATTCACAAAGATCTGCCTGCCTCTGCCTCCCAAGTGCTAGGATTAAAGGTTTGTGTCACTAAGCCCAGCTACGATAAGCCAACTTTTACAGATAGATTTAAATACTTGTAACTCAGTAGGAATTCCCCAAGTAGGAATAATTCTTTCAATAGAATTACTCCTACTTAAGTTAAGGTGGTGGCTGTCTAGCAAATGAAAGCTTCATTCCTATGGAAAACATGCAAGTCTAGCATCTGTATAAAATCTAATCACCAAGTCTCAAATGGGTTATTTAGTTAAAGGATAAAAATAAAATCCTATTTTTCAAGCCAGCTCTTGGTAAATGTTACTATGACCAATATTCAAGAAAACCTTATTTTGTAAACAAACAATTAGATATCAGTTTTACCTCAGGATATTGAAATTTGACCTTAGGGATTTTAAATAACCTCTAATTGTAGTTACATTAGCTATGGTTGTGTCATCTTTCTTTAATTTTAACTCTCATAATCTTTTTACATACACTTTAAACTTCTAGTTTGTTTTCATCTATAACAATCCCTTAAGATATTTACATGCAAAATCTTTCTCATGCAAAACACAAATACATTTCATCTTCTTTTATTTGATTGTTCCTGGCTGTTTCTGTCCAACCTTTCCTTAAAGCTATAAGTGCAGAGTTAATTCATTATCACTAATAAATTGAAAAAGAGAAATTATAATCATGATGCAATGAAACACATTAGGATCTGTGAAACTTGGAATGCCTTTGTATTCCTTTAAGTTAAGCACATTGTAAAACAATCACATTTTTTAGTTCCAGGTTTAGTTCCAATTGTTTTTAGCCTTTTTGAGAAAGGGTCTCCCTATAGCCCCAGCTGGCCAGAAACTCATCCTGTAGACCAGGCTGGCCTTGAAGTCTCAGAGATCTGCCTGCCTCACCCTCCCAAGTACTAGGATTAAAGGTGTGGGCCACCATGCCTGGCTTAAAGACGGTTCTTAGCTGCCCTGTGGGTGCTGGGAATTGAACCTGGGTCCTCTGCAAGAGCAGTTGGTATTCTGAACTGCTGAGCCATCTCTCCAGCCCCAAGTTTCAGTTTTAAAAAGTATAATTTTTACTTTACTCAGCATGATGTCCTCTAGCTCCAGCCATTTTCCTGCAAAGCTCATGATGTCATCCTTCTTTACTGCCGCATAGAACTCCATTGTGTAGACGTACCACATTTTCTCTATCCACTCATCAGTTGAGGGGCATTTGGGTTGGTTCCAGCTCCTTGCTATTGTGAAGAGAGCTGAAATAAACATGGGCTGAGTCTTGAGGGTACATGCCCAGGAGTGGTATGGCTGGGTCGGGTGGCAAGTTCATTCCAAGTCTTCCAAGGGTTCTCCACCCTGCTTTCCATAGTGGCTGTACGAGTTTACATTCCCACCAGCAGTGGATGAGTGTTCCCCTTTCCCCACAACCTCTCCAGTACTTGGTATCATTTGAGTGAAGTAACACAGTCCCAGAAAAACAAATGATGAATGGTATCCTTCATCTGTGGATGCTAGTGCCAATTACCTAGTTGTAAGTATTTCTTGTGCATGGCCCCTTGAGCTTTTGTCCAAAGCAGTTGGGAGTGATGCATATTGGAAAGAACAACAACAACAACAACAACAACAACAACAGAAAGGACTGCATCAAAGAACTGACTGAAACAGTGAACTTCTGCTTAAAACAGTCAACTTCCACTTGGAGAATATTGAGAAAGACTGAGAAAGAAATGAAAAGCATGTTTGGCAGAATGCATGAGCTCTGGTGGGGTGGGGGGATGAGGGGGACACGGGTCTAGATTTGATAAAAATTATATAAATAAATAAATTAAAAAAATAAAAAGTATAATTATTATTAAATTTGTTCTTTGAGAATTTCATACATGTATGTAATACTTTCTGGCTATTCTTATCCTTGCCTTTTCCTATTTCTCTTCCTCACCTGCTACCCCCTTCTTTCCTACAAGTAATTTCTCAAGTTTATGTATTTTTGCTTTGTTTTGTGACACATTGACTTTAACCAGCGTCATCTATGTGTCAGGGTCATGAAACTGTCTGTTGGAGCCTGGTAGCCTCACTCATGGGTGCATAACCAAAGACAATGACTGCCTTCCCTCCAGAATTCACCAATATCCAATAGCTCAGTAGGAAAGTTAGGGGCTTGTCTTCCATTATCCATGATTGACTGACAGGTCCAATTTTATGTAGTCCCAATGGAAGAAACTTGGCTGCTAAAGGATCATTGCAATAGCTGTGTCATGCCCAGAAGAAAGCATTTTGTAGCCCTTCTTCCTCTCCTCCAGCTCCTATATTCTTTCAACTTTCTCTTCTGCTATGCTACCTGAGCCTTGAATAGGGTTGTGTAAATGTAGTGCTTAAGGCTGAGCACATAATCTTCACATAATCTTATTCTCAGAACTTTGAGCATCTATGAATCTTTGCATTCACCATCCTTCATTACAAAGAGCAGCTTCTCTAGTTAAGTTGAGAGTGGCATTTCTCTATGGTATAAATATAAATATTTAGAAAGCAGTTTGGGAACATGTAAATTTGCCTACACAACATGAGTAAGTTTCCTCTTACAGTATCAAGCATGGTTCGTTCCTGTGGAGTGAGTCTCAATTCCAACCAGTGGTTGGCTGGTTGCCCCACAACAGTTGTGCCACAATTACTCACCATTGCTATAGTTTTATCGTTGTAAGAATGTCATATACATGGAATTATTCTATAGAAAACATATGAAAACTGACTCTACTCATCATGACTTTCAAATTAATCCATGACATTGCATGTATCAGCAATACATTTTATTGTTGAGTATTGTCATAATTAACCTTGATTGGATTCAGACAAACCTAGCAGTTTAGAAACATGTATCTCTGGAGTATATCTATGGCAGTATTCTCAGAGTGGATTAACTAAAGGGAGGAGGCCCTTACCTCCCTATTTTATAGAACAGGAGCTGAGATGGAGTAATTGGAGAAAAAGGAGACAGCAAAGGCTGTAGGCATACTCTCTGTTTCCTGGCTATCTGACGTGAGCTATTCAGCTAGGCTGGTCCAACCAAGATGAACTGAAATCTCTGAGAACAAGAGAGAAGCATATCTATTTACTTCTTTTAAGTTGTTTCTGTCAACTATTTGTCACAACAATGAAAATGCTGGCCAACACAAGTAGCACTCAACTATTTGTACCTTGTTTGGTTATTTAGTCATCCACTGAAGGATATTTAGATGCCTTAATATTTGCATGCAATGTTGGCAAATATAGACAGATACAGATATAGTTATTTCTTTTTTTAAATTTTATTTATTTCTGTATGTGTATGAATGTACTGTCTGCATGTAGGCTTGTGCACCCGTGTCCTGCAATGCTGCGGAGGTCAGAAGAAGGTGTCGGACTCCCCTGGAACTGGAGTTCTCCTGGAATTGGAGTTTCAGACGGTTCTCGGCCGCCATGTGGGTGCTGGGGATCAAACCCGGGTCCTCTGCAAGAGCAGTCAGTGCTCTTAACCGCTAGGCCATCTCTCCAGCCCCAGATATAGTTATTTCTATATATATGATAGAGTTATGTCTTGATAAATCCATCAGAAATTAAAATATCACAAGTTGAAAATGTATTTAATATAAATAACTTTATGAATATCATAAATAACGTCTTGCACAGTAGCATATTTGCCACTTAACCCTGTGCTCTGATGGCTGAGAGCTGAGGCTCCCACTGTCCAGCATTGTATAAGCAAGCCAGGAAAATAAAAACTTGAATTTCAAAGGACTGCTTCTACCGAAAGTATATGTTTTGCATCACTGTAAAGTAAAAAAATATTTTGAACCATTTAAGTAAGTATTTGCCTATATGTATAAACATAAGCTTGTATTTAATATATATAATATCACATAAAATATCCTAAAAACTATATCATTGTTGTTTTACTTTTCTAATGAAAATCATTGGGCATTTTTTCTTTTGTATATCTTCCATCTATGTATCTTTTTCTGAGAATTTCCATTTTCCCCCATTTTTGCATTAGGCATTTACTTATTTATTTATTTATTTATTTATGGTGTTTTTGAGACAGGTTCTCCCCTTCCTGTCCTGGAACTTGCAATGTAGACCATGCTGGCCTTGAACTCACAGAGATCTGCCTGCCTCTGCCTCCTGAGTGCTAGGATTAAAGGCGTGTACCACCACAACCAGCTATAGGCCATTATTTTATTGTTGAATTTTTAAAACTTTTTAAATTATTTTTTATGTGTATTGAGTGTACTGTCTGCATGTATGTTGGTGCACCTGTGTTGTACAATGGTGCAGAGGTCAGGAGAGGGCGTCGGATTCCCCTGGAACTGGAGTTAAAGATGGTTCTTAGCCACCATGTGGGTGCTGGGAATTGAACCCAGGTCCTCTGCAAGAGCAGTTGGTGCTCTTAACTGCTGAGCCATCTCTCCAGCCCCTTTTATTGTTGAATTTTAAGATCTTTTGCAGATTTGAAGGTAAGTACTGATATACTTCTGTTTTTAAAAATATTTTCTGACAGTGTGAGACTTGTCCTTTTTTCTTTTTATTGTCTTTTGCACAGCAAAACCATTAGTTCTAAATAAGTATAACATAATTTTTTATAATGCTTTTATTGATATTTTGCATATTTCAGACATCATTTCTCAGTTCAGTTTAGGCATATTCCCCTTTCCCTTCCCCCCACCCCACTCCAGATCATGCATTCTGCCATAACTCTCTTGCATCTTTCTCTCAGGCTTTTTTATGTTTAGGAATTCACATTTTCCTCCTTTAATTTTATATTACTCTAAGATATGAATACATACTTTCTACTCATATACAGTAATTACAGAGTCTGAAAGGAAGTGGTGGATCGATTCTAGAGCCCATTGAGAGATTTACATTATAACAACATAGTTGCTTTCAGATAGCCAGAAATATAACAATAATGTTGTTCAGCTTGCCTTTCATCTGGGGATTTGGTGTTAGCATCCAAAAATGAGGGAGACCATTCGCTGCTTGTTTTTCTGGGAGTGTGTTACTTCACTTAGCATAATGGCTTTGAGTTCCCTCCATTTACCTGTAAAGTTCATGATGTCATTTTTCTTTACTGCTGAGTAGTACTCCATCGTGTAGATGTACCACATTTTTGTCATGCACTCGTCAGTTGAGAGGCATTTGGGTTGGTTCCAGCTCTGTGCTATTGTGAAGAAAGCTGCAATAAATATGGATATGCATGTATCCTTGCAGTAGGATGAGTCTTGTGGGTATATACCCAGGAGTGGTATGACTGGGTCAGGTGGTAGGCTCATTTTGAGTCTTTTAAGGGTTCTCCATACTGCTTTCCATAATGGTTGTACAAGTTTACATTCCCACCATCAGTGGATGAAGGTTCTGAAAACATCGCCAAATCAAATATTTAGTTCTGTTTTCTTCTAGAGTTTGGAAGTTTTACATTTAGGTTTATGATGCATTTTTATTTAGTTTTTGTGAAAAGTGCAAGAAAGGCCATACCTTGGAAATCTCTGTTGTTTTTCATTAACAAATTATAATTATTATGCCACATGTGCTGGATAGCTTTAGTGTCAATTCGACACACCTGGGTTGAGGGAGCCTCATTTGGGGAATTGGCTCCATTTGACTGGCCTGTGGCCATGTCTGTGGAGTATTGTCTTGACTGTTGAGTTATGTGGGAGGCCCCAGCCCAATGTGGGTGGGGCCACCCTGGGCAGGTTGTTACCCACTGTATAAAAAAGCAGGCTAGCTAAATTGGATTGAGAAATTATGTATGATATATGAAAAAGGTTAATAACAATAAAATATATTTAAAAAGAAAAGAAAAGGTAAAATTAACATGCCTGTTGCTCCTTTTGCAAAGTTAGAATGAGGTTATGTCAGTAAATATTAAATATTCCCCAAAAAAGTTAAATAAAAAAAAAGAAGAAAATAGGCTGCATATGGGCCATAGAAGCAAGCCAGTAAGCAGCATTCCTCCATGGCCTGCTTCAGCTCCTATTTCCAGGTTCTTGCCCTGAGTTTCTATGCTGGGCTCCCTCAGTGATAAACTGTGACCCAGGAGATGTGAACCAATTAAACCCTTTCCTCCCCAAGTTGGAATTGGTCAGAGTGTTTTGTCACAGCAATTGAAAGGAAATTAGAACAGAAATTGCTACCAGAGAGTGGGCTATTCCTGTGACAGACATCACCTTGGTGTTTTGGGGAGGATTGTGTAAGCATTTGGAACTTTGGGCTAGAAAAATCATTGAATGCTGTGGAACTTGGAACAGTTATGCCGAAAGAGTTGTAGACGATGGAGGCCTGGCTTCTGAAGCTTCAAGGGAAAGCAGAGACCATTAGGGCTGTTTGCATGAAATTATTTAATTAATAATCTGTGGATTTTGATCAACTGGGGCTCAAGAATCAGCTGTAAGTAATAGGAGACCAGAATCTGAAGTGAAGACTTTGTTGTACTGGGACAATTGATGCTAGTTAGCTGGGGCTGAAAAATCAGCTGTAAGTAACAAGAGACCAGCATCACTGTGGTGAAATCTTCTGGAAAGAATTTCCTCAGGGTCAGTACACAGAAGCTGTGGTTCAGAGGGGACCTGACTCTCCACCTCAAGCTGGAAGCAGGACTTGGCAACGTGTAAGAGTCTCCTATATAGTTCTGGTGTAGAAATGTGAAGGGGACACAGAGAGCACCCGAGGCTTGACACTGTGAGAGGTCAGGAAAGACCATTGGTGAAGGTGCTGCCTCAGTTTCGGTGGAGACCCCAGCTTTTTGGAGATTCCAGGACCATGGGATGACCACCAAGAGCAGCAGCTGGTGTGGAATGGAGCTGGCCTGGGCCTGCAAGATGAGCTGTGTGCTGCGGACGGCAGAGTCAGAGAAGTGGAGCTGCCAAAACCCCTTGTAGCCCAGAAGATTATGAGTGAATCCCAGATGTCTAGCTTTGAGATACTTTGCTGGACTTAGGTTTTACTTAGGTGTGCCCAATTCTTCCCTTCAAAATAAGACTACTTATTTTGGATTTTACAGGAGCCCACAGTTAAGAGACTTGTAACAAACTGTTGAACTTTTAAGTGTTTAGATTTTTTAAGAACTTTGGTGCTTTTAAGGATCTACTGTCTTATGTTGTGATTAATATTAATGTCACACCTTGGGGACAAGAAATGGAAAGGTGATGATTTAATAGTGAGGTGTTTTGTGTGACAAGTTGACAAGGGGTCAAATGTGCTGGACAGCTTTAGTGTCAATTTGACACACCTGGGTTAAGGGAGCCTCAAATGGGAAATTGGCTCCATTCGACTGCTTTGTGGCCATGTCTGTGGAGTATTGTCTTGATCGTTGAGTTATGTAGGTCCCAGCTCACTGTGGGTGGTACCACCATGGCAGGTTGTTATGAGCAGGGTTGGCATGGACCTACATGGGAGCAAGTCAGTAAGCAGCACTCCTCCATGGCCTGTGCTTCAGCTCCTGCCTCCAGGTTCCTGCTCTGAGTTTCTATGGTTGGCTCCATCAGTGATCAACTATGGCCCAGGAGATGGGAGCCAAATAAACCTGTTCCCTCCAAGTTGGAATTGGTCAGTGTTTTGTCACAGCAATTGAAAGGAAACGAGTACCACACTATCTAATATATTATGTTGGCCACTGTAGATCTTCTGCCTTGTCACATAAACTATAGAATTACTTTTTTTTTCTTGGTCTTTTTGAGACAGGGTCTCCCTGTAGCCCCAGTTGTCCTGGAACTCACTTTATAGACCAGGCTGGCCTTGAACTCACAAAGATCTACTTGCCTCTGCCTCCCAAGTGCTAAGACTAAAGGCGTGCGCCACCATGCCTGGCTAGAATTACTTTTCAAATATCTACAAAATATGAAATACATCTTTTTTACATCTATTTTATTTTTCAGCAATATTTTGTATTTGCCTATACATATAAGTCATATATACATATATATTATACATACATATATATATATATATATATATATATAATTTGTGGTCTTATATGTACTCCATTTGATGTTATTATAACTAGTTTCATTTTGTGGTGCTGAGGATCAAACCAGGGGCTTTGCACATGCTAGACAAAATCTCTAGCATGAACCTTCATTCCCAGCCATTGATTCTTTTTAGATAAGTTTTCCTTATGTAGTTCAGGCTAGTTACTTACGTTATTATGGCTCTGTATCATATTTTCTGGGATCATGGCATAGGCCACCATGCCCTGTTTATAAATGATGCTCTTCTATTTCAAATTTGCTTTTCACTGCTGGAACATAGGAAAGCAGTTGAATTATATGTATCAACCTTGTATCTTGTGAACTTGCTATCCTTTCTTATCAGTTTCAGAATTGTTCTTGGGGATTCTTTGGAATCTACAAAACATGTGAGAATGCCCTCTTCTGGAGTCTATTACAAAGTTACACAACTGGTCAAATGTAGAGAATAAGTGATGTGCCTAGCCTTAAGTGACACATCTATAATATAACCTCTACATCAAAGGCTCAGAAAACATCTCAGAAGAAGGGGCAGAAAGAATGTAAGAGCCAAAGGACAAGACACCTGCTGCTAGTTAGTGCATTCTAAACATGATAAGGAAGCTACACCAAGAAAATCTCCCCAGTATGATAGTCTAATGAGATATGCATAATGACAAAACAAGTTGACAGTCTAAGATGGATAAGGGCAATGATGAGCTATAGGCAATCAACAGATGTTGAAGGAGAGAGAATCAGTTTCCTCTAGGGACTAGCTCCCTGAGAGGTTATCTATCACCAAGTATTCTGTTTTGAATGAAATTAATATAAATTGTAATTTTTCTTTTTATTAGAGTTATTATATGTTTCATCATCCTTTATTCACAAACAATGAGGTTTTATGCTAACGTGGGTTTTTTATAGGCAAAACATTGTTGATTCTTTACTGTCAACTCTGACAATTTCTGTTTATTTGTGTCAGGGATTTGCTCAGAGCCCAGTCTTTTCTCAAACTTATAATCTTTTTTCCTCTACTACCATGCTGCTTCAATTACAAGTATGTGCCCCTGGGGAATAAGGAGGGTCTAGATTTGATAATCTTGTACTATATATATATATATATACATATATATATACACATATATATACACATATATGATATATATCTATATATATATATATATAACAGAAAACAAGTATGTGCCCCTAATTTTCATCTTGGATTGGTCCATTAAGATACTTTTAATTGAACATGGTTATTGACACATTTTAATTTACATCAACCATGTTGATTACTGCTTTTTAACAAGTTTCAATGGCTTCTCTTGCTTCTTTGGTTTTTCAAATGTTTTATTCATTTAAAAATGCTATTTTTGCCAGGTGTGGTGGTGCACGCCTTTAGTCCTAGCACTTGGGAGGCAGAGGCAGGTGGGTCTTTATGAGCTCAAGGCCAGCCTGGTCTACAGAATGAGTTCCAGGCCAGCTGGAACTACAGGGATACCCTATCTCAAAAGTACAAAAACGTGCTATTTTTGCTCCCTCTTCCTTATGCTGTTTAATACCCTGTCTTTCCCAGGACCCTGTGTTGACTTTACTGGTAAGTAGAGCCTTTTCCTTCTTCTTCCTTAGTCTTCCCAATGCCCCACCCGCATTTCCTGGGATGGGGGGCAGACTACACCCTTGGTTAGGGTCTTCTCCTCCCTCCTCTCTCTTCATAGGGCAATCAAGATCTCTCACAGCATCATCAAGAGCCCCAGGCTACTGTGCTGCTAGATAGGGTTCTCTTGTTCTTCTTTCCTAGGATCTAGCTGGATAGGCCCCTCTCTTTGGCTTTCCCTGTACCATCAGAGACTCTGCTTGGTTTGATCAAGACTCAATCCTGACTATGCTGCAGGATCTCTAGGTGGCACCCAAACCCATGAGGCTGGAAGGTGCAGGAGACCCTTACCTCTTCACTCATCTCCCTTACCTGCGAACCTTCTCCTGGCATTCCACTTGATATGGATGACCTCTCAAGAAGAGAAACCTGTTTTTTCCATTGAGACTTGCCCAAGGCACCCAACCCACTCTGCCTCAGGAGTTTGGACTGGTTGGTTTACACTCAAAAGAAAAACCAATAGCCTAGTTACAAATGCCTGGGTCCCATCACAAAGAAATACAAGAAATATGGAAAATCCATGACAATATACCGACCTAAAATATCACTCATACCATAGTAATTGTTCCTAATGAAAATAATTTAGATGAGATTAAAATACATGATTAAAATACATTACCACAATAACAACTCTTTTTTATTTATTATTTTTTATATGTATGAATGTACTGTCTGCATGTAGGTTGGTGCACCCTTGTCATGCAATGCTGTGGAGGTCAGAAGAGGGTGTCAGATTTCCCTGGAACTGGAGTCAAAGACAGTTCTTAGCCACCATGTGGGTGCTGGGAATCGAACCTGGGTCCTCTGCAAGAGCAGTCGGTGCTCTTAACTGATGAAGATGTTGATGAGGGAAATCCCAGGATACCAGTTTTCTGGGTTGTATGGGGTGGCATGCCTGCTCTAGTGGTGGGGTCTGCTGTGAGAATATGGAGATGATTTGAGAATTGCTGAAGGTTTAGGGCATACATATAAGCCCTGGAAGTAGCACATTAGGGGCAAAAGTATCAGCAAGCTGCTGCAGACATAACCTGGCCACTGCTGTATGTGTAACAAGCAATCATTCCTGTGCCAAGGTGGAGCCCAGAGACTGAAGCCCAGAGGGAGACTGAAGGTGTGAGAGGAATTTTAGTGAGAAAGGAATATAAGGCTTGTTTCTTCTGTATTGGCTCCAACCTAGCTATTATATTGATAAAAAAGAGAGATGGAGGTGTTAGCATGCCATTCTTTTATGGCTAGGGGGCCAAAAGGGGAAGAGAGCTCAGATTGGATTGATAATATAGGCTCATCCTGGATCCCAAAACCTGGAATCCATGGAAGGAGGCAAGTAATGATGAGGAAGGGATCAATCTCAAAATAGCTGAAAATGCCCCAAAGGTTCAATTTTTAATACAAAGAAAGAGAAAATCCATGATTCAGGATCCTGATTGAGATCTTAACATGGTCTGAGATGAAAGATTATGGTCATCAGAAAATATTCAGAACTGGAGATGTTAGAACTAGGGAAGACTTTCAAACAAACAATGAAGGAGCCCCTCATCACCTGCCTTGTGAGGCTGTGGTTCATAGGAGCAGATGGAATTAGTTTAAATACTACAGAAGAAGAGAAGTTGAGAAACATAACCAATCATTTCTCCTTGAGATATGAGCTGCATAAGCTGAGGCAGTACAAAAGGAACCAGTCCCTGATGGACTGGCTCCTATGAGCCATTAGAGATATTTCATCATCACCAGTGGAGGTCTCCATGGATGTTAGGGGCTGGAGAAGAATAGAGGAGAGCTAGGCTCTACTGAGAAAACAAGGTATGAAGAAATCAGTGTATGATTCCCAGTTCATTGGCCTAGATAGGACTGCCTTCACCAGAGATCTAGAGTACTTGATTAGTCAGGGACCTTGAGATTGGAATGGACTTTAATGGGTTTAATGAGTCCTTTAGTGGAGTAGGATCTTTATGAAATAAGAGAAATTTTAGTAAATCTAAGTGACTTAGACTGTATTAGTCACATCTGTTGCTGTGATAAAACCACCATGACCAACAGAACTTATAAAAAGAAGAGTTGGGAGATCTCTCAAGACCACCTGAACCACAGGTACCGGGGCTCGGGCTAAAGAGCCCCCCCCAACTGGGATTACAAAGGCATCTGAAGAGGCAAGCAAAGCAAGCCTTCAACACAGTGGAGAAGCATTTGGGACTCGCATTGGAATACAGGCAAGGAGAAGCCCATATGCCAGGAACACGAAGAAGAGACAACATGGGAAAGGTGCAAGATAATCCCGCACCAAGCTCTACCAACCCTGTGGAAGATTCCTATAGTGGGATCCCCTGGGGATGGCCCAGGACACAGATATCATAAGCACAATTGTGAACATACTTAAAGAAGTACAAGNCGCTCCCTCTTCCTTATGCTGTTTAATACCCTGTCTTTCCCAGGACCCTGTGTTGACTTTACTGGTAAGTAGAGCCTTTTCCTTCTTCTTCCTTAGTCTTCCCAATGCCCCACCCTCATTTCCTGGGATGGGGGGCAGACTACACCCTTGGTTAGGGTCTTCTCCTCCCTCCTCTCTCTTCATAGGGCAATCAAGATCTCTCACAGCATCATCAAGAGCCCCAGGCTACTGTGCTGCTAGATAGGGTTCTCTTGTTCTTCTTTCCTAGGATCTAGCTGGATAGGCCCCTTTCTTTGGCTTTCCCTGTACCATCAGAGACTCTGCTTGGTTTGATCAAGACTCAATCCTGACTATGCTGCAGGATCTCTAGGTGGCACCCAAACCCATGAGGCTGGAAGGTGCAGGAGACCCTTACCTCTTCACTCATCTCCCTTACCTGCGAACCTTCTCCTGGCATTCCACTTGATATGGATGACCTCTCAAGAAGAGAAACCTGTTTTTTCCATTGAGACTTGCCCAAGGCACCCAACCCACTCTGCCTCAGGAGTTTGGACTGGTTGGTTTACACTCAAAAGAAAAACCAATAGCCTAGTTACAAATGCCTGGGTCCCATCACAAAGAAATACAAGAAATATGGAAAATCCATGACAATATACCGACCTAAAATATCACTCATACCATAGTAATTGTTCCTAATGAAAATAATTTAGATGAGATTAAAATACATGATTAAAATACATTATCACAATAACAACTCTTTTTTATTTATTATTTTTTATATGTATGAATGTACTGTCTGCATGTAGGTTGGTGCACCCTTGTCATGCAATGCTGTGGAGGTCAGAAGAGGGTGTCAGATTTCCCTGGAACTGGAGTCAAAGACAGTTCTTAGCCACCATGTGGGTGCTGGGAATCGAACCTGGGTCCTCTGCAAGAGCAGTCGGTGCTCTTAACTGATGAAGATGTTGATGAGGGAAATCCCAGGATACCAGTTTTCTGGGTTGTATGGGGTGGCATGCCTGCTCTAGTGGTGGGGTCTGCTGTGAGAATATGGAGATGATTTGAGAATTGCTGAAGGTTTAGGGCATACATATAAGCCCTGGAAGTAGCACATTAGGGGCAAAAGTATCAGCAAGCTGCTGCAGACATAACCTGGCCACTGCTGTATGTGTAACAAGCAATCATTCCTGTGCCAAGGTGGAGCCCAGAGACTGAAGCCCAGAGGGAGACTGAAGGTGTGAGAGGAATTTTAGTGAGAAAGGAATATAAGGCTTGTTTCTTCTGTATTGGCTCCAACCTAGCTATTATATTGATAAAAAAGAGAGATGGAGGTGTTAGCATGTCATTCTTTTATGGCTAGGGAGCCAAAAGGGGAAGAGAGCTCAGATTGGATTGATAATATAGGCTCATCCTGGATCCCAAAACCTGGAATCCATGGAAGGAGGCAAGTAATGATGAGGAAGGGATCAATCTCAAAATAGCTGAAAATGCCCCAAAGGTTCAATTTTTAATACAAAGAAAGAGAAAATCCATGATTCAGGATCCTGATTGAGATCTTAACATGGTCTGAGATGAAAGATTATGGTCATCAGAAAATATTCAGAACTGGAGATGTTAGAACTAGGGAAGACTTTCAAACAAACAATGAAGGAGCCCCTCATCACCTGCCTTGTGAGGCTGTGGTTCATAGGAGCAGATGGAATTAGTTTAAATACTACAGAAGAAGAGAAGTTGAGAAACATAACCAATCATTTCTCCTTGAGATATGAGCTGCATAAGCTGAGGCAGTACAAAAGGAACCAGTCCCTGATGGACTGGCTCCTATGAGCCATTAGAGATATTTCATCATCACCAGTGGAGGTCTCCATGGATGTTAGGGGCTGGAGAAGAATAGAGGAGAGCTAGGCTCTACTGAGAAAACAAGGTATGAAGAAATCAGTGTATGATTCCCAGTTCATTGGCCTAGATAGGACTGCCTTCACCAGAGATCTAGAGTACTTGATTAGTCAGGGACCTTGAGATTGGAATGGACTTTAATGGGTTTAATGAGTCCTTTAGTGGAGTAGGATCTTTATGAAATAAGAGAAATTTTAGTAAATCTAAGTGACTTAGACTGTATTAGTCACATCTGTTGCTGTGATAAAACCACCATGACCAACAGAACTTATAAAAAGAAGAGTTGGGAGATCTCTCAAGACCACCTGAACCACAGGTACCGGGGCTCGGGATAAAGAGCCCCCCCCAACTGGGATTACAAAGGCATCTGAAGAGGCAAGCAAAGCAAGCCTTCAACACAGTGGAGAAGCATTTGGGACTCGCATTGGAATACAGGCAAGGAGAAGCCCATATGCCAGGAACACGAAGAAGAGACAACATGGGAAAGGTGCAAGATAATCCCGCACCAAGCTCTACCAACCCTGTGGAAGATTCCTATAGTGGGATCCCCTGGGGATGGCCCAGGACACAGATATCATAAGCACAATTGTGAACATACTTAAAGAAGTACAAGGTTATAAAGAGCAAATCAAAGAATTAAGAAAAGAGAATGAAGAACTCAAGAAAGTCCTAGACAGACAGAATGATAAAGTCTGGAAGGAACTGGAAACACTGAAAAGATCCCCTGCTGAAAAAGATAAGGAAACCAACCAGTGAAGTAAAGAGCTACAGGAAGAGATTGAGAAGCTCCAAAAGGAAGTAGAAACACTAAAGAAATCAGAATAGGAAATGAAAAAGGAAATTAAACACTTATCCAATCAAGAGGAAAGGAATGGAAAAAGCCTCAGAAGAAGAATGGAAGAAGCAGAACAAAGAATATCAGACCTGGAAGATAACACAGAACAACTAAAAACCTCAAGCAAAGATTATGAAAAATTTAAAAATACCCAAAAGTGGAACAAACAGGAACTGTGGGACACTATGAAAAGATCAAACCTCTGCATGATAGGAATAGAGGAAGGAGAAGAATCCCAAGAGAATGGTATTGATCAGATCTTCAACAGAATAATAGATGAAAATTTCCCCAAACTAAAAAAAAAGACAAACCAATATAAATACAAGAAGCACATAGAACTCCAACAGACAAGATCAGAAAAGAAACTCTCCACACCACATCATAGTTAAAACTAGTTAAAAACATAGTTAAAACACCCAAAACAAAGACAAAATCCTTAAAGCCACAAGAGAAAAACAACAAGTGACCTATAAGGGGAAACCTATCAGAATTACAAATGACTTCTCAGTGCAAACTATGAAAGCAAGAAGAACGTGGAGCAAAGCATTCCCAGTGTAGAGGACAATAGATACCAACCCAGGTTACTATACCCAGCAAAAATGTTGATTAGAGTTAAAGGAGAGAGAAAAACCTCCCATGACATAAACAAGATGAAAGAATACATGCCCAGAAAACAAACCCTTCTGAGACTACTTGAAGCAATTCAAAGAACAGAAGAAAGGAGCAACCATCCCCAGGCACCTAGAAAGAGAAATCAATAAAAACATAACTGCAGAAGTAGAAACATAAACCCAAACTGCAAATGGATAATAAGGCAAAAGGAAGCAACACAAACCTATCAGTCATAACCTTAAATATTAATGGACTAAATCCCCCAATCAAAAGACATAGACTGGGAGATTGGATTAGGAAACAGAACCCATCGATATGCTTTCTACAAGAAAGACATCTTACCTTCAAGGACAGGCACCACCTTAAAGTGAAAGGATGGAAAAAAATATTCCAAGCAAATGGTACCAAAAAGAAAGCAGGTGCTGCTATTTTAATATCAGACAAAATAGACTTCAAAGTAAAAAAAATCAGAAGAGACAAAGAAGGCCATTACATTTTTATTAAGGGAACAATTCACCAAGAAGATTTCACAATTATGAATATATATGCCCCAAACTCTGGTGCACCAAACTTTATAAAGACAATTCTCCAGGACCACAAGTCACACACTAACCCCAGTACACTCATAGTAGGGGACTTCAATACCCCACTGAGTCCTTTGGACAGGTCAACAGGACAAAGAATAAACAGAGAGACATCTGAACTGAACGATATGGTACACCAAATGGACCTTCATGGACCTCTACCGAATATTCCACCCTAATACCAGAGAATATACTTTCTACTCAGCAGCCCATGGAACATTCTCCAAAATCGACCACATACTGGGACAAAGAAGAAACCTCCACAAATACAAAAAGTTTGAAATAATAATTTCATGCATTCTATCAGACCACAGTGCAATAAAGCTCAACATCAACACCAGGATAAGCCCTACTGCCTACAAGAACACATGGAGACTAAACAACACACTCTTGAATAATGAATGGGTCAAGGGAAGCGATCACGAACGACATCAAACGCATGCTGGGAACGGAGGACGATGGATAATGCAAACAATCAAAACACAACACAACCAACCTATGGTCATACCTCTAAAAAGCCGATCTTAAGATAGGGAAAGTTTATTAGCTCTGGTGCGCCTTCTCCTACATTAGAAAGTAGAAAGAGCACAAGTGACTGATCTAAAACTGCAGCTAAAACACTTGGGAGACAACAACAGTGATCCCCATTTTTACCCTAAACACAACATGACCAGTGTTTTGTCCCTTTTCTTTCTTTTCTTCCTTCTTTCATGACAGTTAACCAAAAATCAGAGCAGAAATCAACGATAATGATAACAAAGAAAACAATACAAAACATCCATGAATCCAAAAAGTGGTTCTTTGAAAACATAAAACAGTATGAACAGAACCTCTTGTCCAGTTACCAAAAGAAAGAAGAAAAAACTGCAAATTAATACAATCCGTGAGGAAAAGGGGAAATATCACAAGCGACCCCCTCAGTAAAAACTTTAGAAAAGTCTCACAGGAAGTACTTAAAAACCCGTTACCTCTAACACGTGTGCAAACCGAGAAGACATGATGGAATTTTGAAATCCTGGGAACCAACAGAGTTTAACCAAGATGAGATTGAAGGTTCAACAGATCCATAATATATGAAGAATTTTAAGATGTAATAAGAAACCTTTCAACTAAAAAAAAAGCCCAGGCCCAGACGGGGTCACAGCAGCTAAAACATTTTCAATTAATATGTAATTATTATAATATTGTTATGATCTAATTTATTAAGATTTATCATTTTTAACATATATTATTATTCTATTGACTATATATAAGTCTAATAATTTTATAATTATATTATTATATATCATCTATAATATAATAATATATTTAAAAATAAAAAAAAAAAAAAAAAAAAAAAAAAAAAAAAAAAAAAAAAAAAAAACATTTCAAAGAGACCTACAAACATTATCCTGCACTTTGTTTAGCACGGATACAACGGGGTGAGTTCTCCCAGATTCCTTTATGAAGCCAGCATCACACTCTTACCAAAATCAGGCAAAGATTACAGCCAAAAAACAGGAGAACTATCGCCCCATATCTCCCTAATGAACACAGGATGCCAAAATTCTACATAGGATACTGGCAAATTGCCTACAGACTCACATCAAGAAGTCCCACCTGTCGATGACCAGTTGGACTATACGAAGACGTTGCAGGGTGTTCAAATACAAAAATCGTAAACATCATCAAGCCCATTATAAATTGTCTGAAAGACAAAACCACACCATCCTCTCAATTGAGCGGAAAACGCCTTTTGACCAAAAATCCCCGCATCCGCTCATGCTTAAAGCCCTAGAGGTAATTGAAATGGAGGGATCATTCCTCAATGTAATCAAAGTCATCTACAGGAAACCCACAGCCAATTTCATCATCCAAAGGGGATGAAAACAGAAAAATTCCCGTTAAAGGTAGGAACTTGGTAAGGCTGTCCCCTGTCACCATCCTCTTCAATCCACTGCTTGATTGTGAAAAATAACTTGCGGTCGTAGAAGCAATAAGGCAAGAAAAGGAAACTTAAAGGAGTACTACTTGGAAAAGAGGAAGAAGTCAATCTATCCCTATGGCTTGATGCTTATTGATTGTTGACTTATAGGGCTGCTAAAATCTCCCCTAAAAAACGATAACAGCTAGCGGATCGTTGGCAGGGTACACAATTAACCTAAAAAAAATCAATGGCCTTTCTTTACACAACAACAACAAAAACTGGACGAAGGAATTCAAGGAGAACTTCCCCTTGCATAGCCTCAAAAACAATAAAATTCTAGAAAAAACCTAACCAAAGACTACAATCGATATCTTAAACTCACAAAAATTTTAAACTTAAAGATCATTGAGCAGAACTAGCAGAGATGGAAAAAAAACCTCCCAGGCTCTGGATGGGAAATTAACATTGTCCATATGTCCATCTTTACCGAAACTTGTCTTATAGATTAACACAATCCCAATTAAAATCCCCACAAGTCTCCTTCACAGGGCGGGGAAAAAAAAGTCCTTCAATTTATTGAAAAGAAACAAAAAGAGCTGAAGCAATCACTCGGAAAAAAGAGCAAAGATACACGGGATGCAGACAACGTAAAGTAGCGGCGTGATCAAATCTGCTGCGACTTCACAACTATACCGGCCTGATCCAATGGAAACCTTACTAAAAAACGCTGGAAGAACTGAGCCAAACTTGAGCACATCCGCAGCTTCACCATCGTCATAGGTTGACAAGTGGGGCCAGACAGACACAATGGAGAAAAGACACAGGCAGTCTCAGCAGGGGTTGACAAAAACGGTGATGCACCCGCTTGGTAGACGCAGGAAATAAACCCCCACACTCAACCATCGTACAAAAAGTCAACCTTCAGGGGATAAAGACCTCAGGGTGAAACCCCTAACTTGAAATGGCAATAGAGAAAGTTGGGCAGGTCCTACAAGGGACATAGGCATAGCAACGGACTTCCTAAATCAGACAGAAGTGCAAAATTAAAGTGACAATGGACATAATGGGACCTCATTCAACTCTAAAGCTTTCTGTACATCATAAATGATACAATCAAGGAACGTGACAGAAATCCACGCCCAGCGTGGGAGGCACCTTCTCACAGCGGACAACATACTGACACAAGCATTTGATATTCCAGAACAATTAAACTACTCAACAAACACAACGACGAAAGAAAAAAAAACAGCATGGCCAAATGCTGCAATCAGAGACTCAACTGGAGAATAGAGATGAGACTGAGATTACAATGCGAGATGGCTAAAGAAGAAACACCTAAGAGTGTTCAACATCATAACCTTCCAGTAGGAAATGCAATCAAACCACACTTAAGATATCATCGGGGCTGCAGAGATGTCTAGCCCGTTAAGAGCGGCGACCACTCTTACAGCGTACCCGGGTTCGTCCCAGCACCCAATGGTGCAAGCACCATCAATCCTAAGAGAACTCCAGTTCCAGAATCCAGTTTCCAGGGGAAATCCGCTACCCACTTACATGCTCCGCGGCATTGCAGACAGCGGGTGCAAATTGCTGCAGAAGTACATTATACACCATACAGACATAAATAAAAATTAATAACAATAATATAATATAAAAGGCTACATCTTCACTCCCATAGAGTGGCTCGGATCAGCAAAACAATGATACCAACCGTGCTGGTGAGGCCTGTGGGAAAGGGGCACTCATCCTTGCTGGTGGAATGTAAACTCTGTACAGCCCTATGGGAAAGCATGTGTGGTGAACCCTTGGAAGATTGGACTGAACTTGCCACCTGACCCAGCCATACCACTTCGGCATAGGTACCCTCAACTATACCCCCACCAGAGCAGAGATACAGCCAATGGCCAGTTTATCTCAGCTTCTCTTCCACCTCAACGAGCTGGACCCCCCCCCAATCTTCCCCTCAAGCTGATGAGTGGATGAGAAAATGTGGTACATCTACACAAGGAGTTATGCAGCAGTAAAGAAAGTGACATTTATGAGCTTTGCAGGGAAAATGGCTGGAGCTAGAAGATCTTGCTGAGGAAGTAAACACAGTCACAGAAAAACAAACAACAAATGGTATCCCTCATCTGTGGATGCTAGTGCCATACTAGTTGTAGTATTTCTGTGCCATAGCCCCCTGAGCTTTTGTCGAAGAGGCAGTTGGAGTGATGTTATTTGAAACAGCAAAAACAACACTAACAGAAAGGACTGCATCAAAAAAAGACTGAAACAAGTGAATTTCTGCTCAAAAAGTCAACCTCCACATGGAGACTTTTGAGAAAGAATGGAAAGAGATGAAAAAGTGTTGGCAGAATACCTGAGCACTGGTGGGGTGGGGCACAGGGTGGGGAACACGGGTCTGGATTGATAATCTCGTTAATAATAATAGATACTCTATATATATATATATATTATCATAAAACAGAAAACAATAAAAAGAGTTTATTTGGCAGTTCCAGGGAATTAGAGTCCATTGTCATGGGGAGGCATGGTAGCAGGAGCTGGAACAAAAAGCCAAGGTTCACATCTTCAAATAGGCACAGGAAGCAGATAGAGCAAGTCAAGGCTTTTTGAACTCTCTAAGCCTACCCCCATTGATGTGCTTCCTCCAGCATGGCCACACCTTCTAAGATCTCCCAAAACAGTGCCACCAACTGGGGACAAAATGTCTTAGTATTTGAAGCCTATGGGGGACATTCTCATTCAAACCACCACACAGACCATCACGTAAAGTGTGTCCATAATATGGTAGAGCAACACAGAGGGAATAAGAAAAAGGCAAAGTAGAGAAAAATGTCTGTTTTGGTTACTCAAAGGGAAATGTGGCAAGATTTGTGTTGAGACCAAGTTTTTGAATACAGAAATTGGCAACAATTCCAAATCTGTGTTAAGGAGGTTCTGGAAGGCTTTAAGTCCCGAAGAGCAGTTCATAGAGAGGATCTATAATAAAACAATACAGATGCAGAAGCTAAAAATTGTCCCAGGGGGCCGGGCATGGTGGCTCACACCTTTAATCCTAGCACTTGGGAGGTAGAGGAAGGTGGATCTTTGTGCATTCAAGGCCAGCCTGGTCTACAAAGTGAGTTCCAGAACAGCTGGTGTTACAGCGAGACCCTGTCTCGAAAAAAAAAAAGAAAAAAATTGTCCCAGGGGTATATAATGATTCCCCCAGATTAAACAGGATCTATTTCCCTCCTGTAATATTGGGGTGAAGACAGTTTTACCCATCAGGGCCTCCCTCAGCAGCCAGGTGTGGTTGATGGAGAGACAATATATGTAAATACAGCCATGGAGTAGACCCAGGGTCTATCTAACCCAGGGAAGCAACAAGTGTATCAGGAATAAGTGGGGCTCAATTCTTCCTTGGTCTTGTGCAGGGTTGAGCTGCCTAAGCCAGTCCCAACAGTTTCATACACAATGGAGAAATGCAGGGAATGATTCATATAAGAACTCTAGGATATGGGAATGGAATGGCTCAGAGAAAATAACTCATGATTGTAAAGTTCTAAGTGTTAATGCCTCTTATCCATGATATTTTACCCAACATGAATCTGTTGAGAAAACAATTGATAGAAATGAATGAAATGTTTCAGTGCTGTGGTAGATGTTTATGTTTGGTTTAGTACATAATGTTAACCTCTGGGTGTTTTTTAGGCATGGAAACTCATTTGAGAGATATCAAGTACACCCAAAGAAACAGGGATGAAAAAGATTCACAGGGGTACAAGGCTCTATTGAAGCTTTGAAATTCTTGGGAGCTTTATGGTTGGGTAAGGCACAAGTGATACCCACCAGGATGGTTATGGCCTAGGCCTGTAGATGCTAAAGAATAAACAAAGCCCTCTTATACAAGTAAAAACAGAGGCTCCCAGTAACTATATAGTTGTTAAGTGAAAAACTCACTGCCAGTTGTGGGTTGTCCCATTATGAGTTGTTGGTCAGAGAGGCCCCTAAGGCCTCCAAAATGATAAAGGCTATTGCCACTAATGTTGGTTGCATGCTAGAACTAGGTGGTAAGATCCTATTTCTGAAGACACTGTATGATGTGAGCACAGTAAAGGGAGAAAATGAGCTAGTATTAAGCTGGAAACTCCTGAACAGACAAATGGATGGTGTCATAGTGCCAGAAGCCTCTATGCAGATCACTGGGGGAGAATTATCTCCAATAGTCCTGCTTATTCATGGACCCAGTTGGTGTACTATCAACATGCCAAGTAAGATGTACCTGCCAATGCAATAGTGGCATGGCAAGTGTATGTACAACCAAGCAATTCCCACTTTAAGGGCTACTCCATGGGGAGAAACACACATCTCATACTATAAGCTAGGCCAGTCCCCGATAGCAGGGGAAGCTGTAGGCCCTGGTGGGGAAAGCACTGTAATTATTTTGATAGATGAATATGATGCACCTGATAAGGTGCCTTCCAAGCATTTGTGTTTATGCCTGTGCTGGATAGCTTTAGGTGTCAACTTGACACCCCACTGAGATGGGCCCACAGCTGTGTCCTGAAAACTGATGATAAAGGGTGCAAGGAATCAATATATGACTGCAGTGGGAAGAAGACTGAACTACATCTACGTCACTCACTCCAACCCTCAGGGACTTTTGTGGAGGAGAATGATAGAAAGCATGTAAGAGCCAGAGGAAAGAGAGAGGTGTTGTATAGGACTGTCCTCTGACAGACAATGGACAGATGCTACCATCTTCCAGGTGTAGTTGCACTGGCTTGCCTAGGATTATCACAGCTGAGTTTGTTGACTGTCAAACACCACAAGGAAGGAGGGGCAGACAGAGTCATCTACACTTTCCAAACTATCAGTTGGCTTAGTTGCATGTGATCTGGGGTGAGGAGCTAAGAGATATAGGCTGAGGAAACCTAGCGGAAAGTATCTCACCATCTTATGTGGGGAAGCCACCATCCATGCTTGGATGGATACTTACCAGTGTGCCCTTAGGGGAAGGGAGCACCCACACTTCTGTAGGTAAACTCTCACCCATTTCTGTGCAAGTAAGCACAATAAACTTACTGGTTACCCAGACTGCAGTTTGCAAAGTTGTACCTCAGTTTGACATTGGAACCAAAGGAGGAGGATATGGCTGTTGTTTATACCCTCTCAGAAGGAATTTTATACACAGAATGTAAGAGACAGAAGATAGCAAGAGAGGGCTGAGAATTACTATCTTCTGGGTAAGACACGGCCATTGCAATCATGTGTGGATATCTGCACTGGGTTTGCATAAAATAAGCATGGATGTAGGAAAGGATAAAGGGTTCCTACCTCTCACTGATGAACTATTTACTACTGATTGATTCAGTCATTGGCTCACTTGTGTACCTACTGGGAGCCCATTGGGCTCTAAGGGTTAGTTCCAATCCAGTGGTCATAAGGATGGCCCTGGTTAAATGGGTCACAAAACAAACCTGAAAGTCATAAATCTAGAAAGAGACTGGTTGGGTTGAAGAAGGGTTGGTAAGGATGAGAGCGAGATAATAGAGAGTGTGAAGACCAAGTATTCTGAATACATTGCATACATGTATGATATTAAGAATAAAATGTTAATCATTAAAAGAATAGATATTGTTTTCTGTATCAAAAGCATTATTAAAGTATGTCACATATAATAGTATATTCACTGTACACAATTTGATTTTTTAAAATTCAGCTTTACTCATTATGTATGTATGCATATGTGTGCATGCCTGTTCCACCACATGTTGAGGTCATAGGACAATTTTGGAGTCAGTTCTCTCCTTCTATTGTGGAACCCAGTAATCAAACTCAAGTCATCAGCAGTCCTTTTACCCACTGAGACATTTTGGCTGCCCAATTGGATATTTTAAGATGTTAAACTTGTCATTATAATCATGACACTCCTCATATCTCATCATAGTCCTTCATAATCACTCCCTCCTGCCATGCTTTAGGTCAAAGCCCCATCTACAGCAACAGCTGACCTGAAATTATATGTTAATTTCCATTTATGTAAACTTCAAGTAATATTTCCTTCCTTCATGTGCCATGATTATTTTAAGATTCACCCCTGTTGATGCATGTATTGCTTGTTCATTTCTTCTTATTATATTGATTTAAAATGTCAAAAACCATCTCTTCAACTACAAATGGGTATTTTTTTTTTTTTTATTTCTGTATGTGTATCAATGTACTGTCTGCATGCAGGTTTGTGCACCCGTGTCGTGCAATGCCGCGGAGGTCAGAAGAGGGTCTCGGATTCCCCTGGAACTGGAGTTCTCCTGGAATTGGAGTTTCAGACGGTTCTCGGCCGCCATGTGGGTGCTGGGGATCGAACCCGGGTCCTCTGTAAGAGCGGTCGGCGCTCCTAACCGCTAGGCCATCTCTCCAGCCCTACAAATGGGTATTTTGAATGCTTCCAGATACTCTAAACATACATATTTGAGGTTTCATATGGATATATGCCCCCCTTTTTTACATGTAGGTAATAAATATCTGGGATTTGAAAGACAAATGTATTCTGGAATTAACCAATTTAGTTTTCAGATAATAAGTCAACATTGCTTTGCTAGAATGAAGCCATATTGGCTATATGTTCTCTCTCTCTCTCTCTCTCTCTCTCTCTCTCTCTCTCTCTCTCTCTCCTGTCTCAAGTTTTCTCCATATAGCCCAAGTTGCCTTTGAACTTCTGATCCTTCTGTCTCAGCCTTCTAAATGCTGGAATTATAAATATTTTCCACCAAGCCTGGTTCTCATTATACTTTTTTTTTGAGACAGGGTCTCTGTATAGCACTAGCTGGCCAGCTGCTGTAGAACTTGCTATGTAGACCAGCTGCTCTGATCTTACAAATATCTATCTCCCTCTGCCTTCTGAGTACTAGGATAAAATGCTTACCCGACTATGCCCCGTATACATATATATCCATTCTTAGGTAAAATATTTGCTCATATTTTTTAAAGATTTTTAAATGTTCATGCAATATATTGAGCTGTAGTTTTCATTTTCCTTTTTTGTGTTTTGGTAATGTGTTCACCTTGTTTGGGCATCAGATTAATTGAAGTCTCATAGAACAAATTAGGATGTATGCACACTTCAATTTTCTGTATGAGTTTGTATAGTATGTTTAATGTTTTTGCTTAAATTCTTCTATAAAGATACTTTCACTTGAGTGGTATTTTATGGTTGTTCGCATCTTTAAGAATTTGAAACATACTGGGCATGGTGGTGCACACCTTTAATCCAAGTACCCCAGAGGCAGAGACAGGCAGATTTCTGTGAGATCCAGGACAGGATGGTCTACAGAGGGAATTATAGGCCTGATAGAGCTACATAGTGAGAGTCTGTCTAAAAACAAACAAACAAAAAAAAGGAATTTGAAGTATAATTTTAACTAATAGAAGATAATTCAAGTATTTTATTTCTTCTTGAGTCATCTTTCTATTTTATGTTTCAATTTTTTCTATTTTACCTTGATTACCAAATTTATTTCATATTATTAAAATATTTATTATTAATTTTCACATAAGTGATAAGTCACATGCTTCATTATTCATATTGGTAATTTATATCTTTTCTCTGTTTTATGATAAATATAGCTTGAAGTTTATTCTTTTTGTAAGCTTCTCAAAGATCCGATCTTTAACTTTATTGACTTTTTAATTTTAGTTTACTTTTCTATTTCATTTATTTCAACTTTTATATGCTCTGAATTTCTTTTGAGGATATTACATTTCATGTGTTGCCTTATATTTACCTTGATTTCCTAAAAAGAACTTTGATGTTGAGCTGACTCAAATCATTAAGATAACTGTAGTGAATTTTATAAATTAAACATTATACATTTTATTTTTATCTAGTTTATGTTTTATCTAGTATATTAGGCATTCTTTTGGCAGAAGCACTTAAGAGAGTCAGCAAGCACCTTCTAAGCCTCGACCCTTGCTGATATCCTGCAAACCTGCCAAACCCACCCTGGCCCAGCCAACTGTCTTTGATTCCTTGAAGCAAAGCATTGATCTGGAACAAATGGCCTGAGGTCTTGCTTGTCCCAACCGCCTCTCCCAACCCCCAATTCTGTGTGTCCCAGCCCCCTGGAAGGATTTGTGTAAAAAGCCTTGAGTTACAACATTAAACTGAGTCGTTTCCTCCCCGTCTCACTATGAGTCTGTCTGTCCCTTTCTTTTCTCTCCGGGTCACTTCCCACTGTTCCCTCCCCTCCCTGCTTGTGGCTTAGTCCTGGGGACTGATAACTGTTGGGCATTGTGAAGCTGCGAGCCCTAGCACAGGGAGAAGAACATCTAGTGGAAATCGGCACACGCGTGATTAGAGGACCACCAGATGTATATTTCAGATGACAAGTTTATGATATGTTCTAGCTTTCATTTAGATGTTTTCTTTTATGTAGGCATGTGCTATTTAATTTTCAAATGGTTAAAGGTTTTTTCAGAGTTTTTTCTACTATAAATTTCTAGTCTAGTTGCTTTATGATTAGAACACAAATTTCATTTGACCTAAATTTTATATTTATTAATATAGGGAGTTCTGCACAAGCAGACCCCAGGATTGCTCTTCCTGACCCTGTAATTCATGACTTCCTGTGAGTGGTGTTATTTTAGCCATATCTTTAAGGAACTAAGACTTTTGATTTCTCAAATGTAAGGATCAGGAGAGTAGGACTGCCATGAAGGCAAGTGGATTTGACACAGTGCATGAATCACAGAGTCAGACCTCTACTCTCAGGTATTTGACTTTAGTCCTGTGAATATTTTCTCTGTGTTATTTAAACCATTCTGTTCATAGGAGTTAATAGGCAGTGCTGTGCTATCTTGTTCAAAGTCATGAGTGAGGCAGTGTGGTCAGTTGTTCTAGACTGACATGTGCTTTGGATTCATCCCTATTTGAATCTTTGAACCTGAACATGGCTTATTTACAATTAAGACTTTTGAAGAGGTAATCAAGCCAAATGAGATTATTAGAGTAGGTCCTGCTCCAATGTGGTGGATGTCCTAATGACATGAGGAAGTTGTGATACAAATACATACAGAGGATGAGTGTGTGAGCACACTGTGAAAAGACAGTCGCCTATTATGTAAGAGAAACCAACCCTGGTCACACTTTGACCTTGGACTTCTAGTCTCCAGTACTAGAGGCAAATAAATTTATTATTCAAAATATCTATTGTAGAACTTACTAGGGATGACAAGAAAACATCAGACATTTGTTCACTTTTTCCCTAAAATCTAGTATTCTGCCCATAGATGATGTTTGAGTGTCTTGTCCAATCAGATTTCTCAGTTACAAAGCACACTGAATTGTCAACATTTTGTCTGATATCTAGCTAATCAAGTTTCCTGGCAGACTCAGGTGAAAGTCCAGCATGTCTTTTGGAACTGTGTGCTTTGTTTCTTTTTTGTTTTGTTTTGTTTTCTTTCTTTTTTTGTCTTTTTGAGATAGGGTCTCCCTGAAGCTTCAGCTGGCTTGGAACTTATTGTGTAGACCAGGCTGGCCTTGAACTTACAGAAATCCACCTGCCTCAGCCTCCCAAGTGCTGGGATTAAAGGTGGGCCTGTGCTTTGTTTCTTTCCCTAGGCACACTTACTGGCTTGAAGTAGTCTAAGGTATGCAGTAGGGCTTCCAAAAATGGTGGTTTCTGCCCAGGGAATAAGCACTGAATTTAAGGGAGTCCTTGAACCCAAGTTAGAAGCCCTGAGAGCAAAGTAAACAGATACACTCAGAAGGATAGAACTAATGGCCTTGTGCTTTGTAGCACTCTTATGGGTATGTGAGGCTGCCTGATGAGAGGCATGGTCACAATGCATACAGAGGTGATGGACCCAGAAGTTTATTTGTTTTGATTTTAATAATCTGAATGCTGGAAGTATATGGTGATTCTTTCTAATTGTAAACAATTTGCTCCAGGATACCCTTTCCCCCAAAGATACCTAAATCTGAGGATGTAGATATCTTTTATAAAAAATCCTTATATTCCCTAAATTATCTCCAGTTGAATTACAATAGCCAATACCATGAATGCTATGCGATTTGCCATTATAATGCATTGTTTAGGGAGCAACTATGACAAACAACATCTGTTCATGCTCAGCATAGACTTTTTTTTTCAAAAGAAGAAGATAAGACAGAGATATGCCTTCTGCTTTCCACTGTGATCACCCACTTGCACTTTTTTTTAATGAGGAAATAAGCAAGGAGAACAAGTCTGCAAGTACTCAAGTCCCCCAAATACTCAAGGTACAGCATTTGCATGTAATATACCTATATGCATACTCCTACATATGTTAAATCATCTTTTGATGACTTATGAAGCCATGCATATTATTAATGCTATATAAATAGCTACTGCACTATATTATTTAGATAATAATGAGAAGGAAAATGTACCCACATATTTAGTATAGTTGCAATAATTTTGAGGAAAATTTTCAATCTGCATTTTACTGGACCCGTGGATTCAGAGCCTGCAGATAATGAGGGCTAACATCACATTAATGTGAGACTTTTGCAAACCTGTACTTTTTTTTTCCATGGAGATCTCCCAGACCAGTGCGAGGGGGTCTGGGCAGCTGCCAATGCTGTGAAACAATCAAGATGTGTTCATCCTGAGGACATACCACAGGCTTCTCAAAAGTTTTTAAGAAATCTAGCTTTTAAAGCAATCCAGCCCAGGATTTTCCACAATTAAAAATTTAGTGCATGATTAATGTTATTAATTGCCTCTGAGAAAGACAGAAAGCCTGTTTCGAGATGTCCTTACAGTATCCTCTTTAGCAGTGGGTAAAAGCCTGACACACAGAAAGAAGCTTCATCTCCCAGTATTTCTGTGTGTCCCTTGGCTTTACTTCCATGAGGCATTAGCCAGAGCCCTTTGACAGATCTCACACAATAGTGTAGAACAGAATTTGTTGTGTGTGCCATCCACAGCAGAGTGTAAGGAGAAAGTTAATTGTTCGCCATTTTTTTCTTCCTTTATTTCCTTACTTCTTTCTTTCCTCTTTCCCTCTTCCTCCCCCCTTTTCTTTCTTGCTGACTTACTTTGTGGCATAGGCTATTCTTAAACTCATGATAATCCTCTTGTCCTAGTTTTGTAAGTGCTGAAATTATAAGTATGAGCCACCATTCTTAGTGAAAGAACTCATTTTTTTGGTCTTTTTTAATTAATTAATTAATTTATTTATTTTTGGTCTTTTCGAGACAGGGTCTCCCTGTAGTCCCAGCTGTCCTGGAACTCACTCTGTAGACCAGGCTGGCCTTGAACTCACAAAGATCCGCCTGCCCCTGCCTCCCAAGTGCTAGGATTAAAGGTGTGCGCCACATGCCTGGCTTGGTCTTTTTGAGACAGGGTCTCCCTATAGCCCCAGTTGGCCTGGAACTCACTCTTAGACCAGGCTGGCCTTGAACTCACAGAGATCCTCCTGCCTCTGCCTCCTGAGTGCTAGGATTAAAGGTGTGCACCACCAGCCTGGCTGAAAAACCCATTAATTCTGGGTGTGGTGGTGCACGCCTTTAATCCCAGGACTCGGGAAGCAGGGAGGCAGAGGCAGGAGGCTCTCTGTAAGTTCAAGGCCAGCCTGATCTACAGAGTGAGTTCCAGGCCATCTGGGGCTGAGGAGACCTTGTCTCAAAAATTTTTTTAATTTTTTAAAATTTTATTTGTGAGTGTATTGTCTGCATGTGTGTAAGTGCACCCATTTCATGCAATGACCATGGAGTCAGAGAAGGGTGTTGGATTCTCCTGGAACTGGAGTTATAGAAGGTTGTTAGCCACCATGTGGATGCTGGAAATGGAACTCAGGTCCTCTGCAAGAGCAGCCAGTGCTGTTGACTGCTGAGACAGCTCTCCAGCCTCAAAAACATCAAAACAACAAAACAAAACAAAACCCAAAACCATTTTTAATGTTTTTAAATTTTTATTATAAGTAGATTTTATTATTATAAATTTTTGAATAGGGTCTCTCTGTAGTCCCAGCTGGCCTGGAACTTGGTAGACCAGGCTGTCCTTGATCTCACAGCAATCCTCCTCCCTCTATCTCCTCAATTCTCAGATTAAAGGAATTTGCCACCACATCCAGCAAACACTAGACTTTAAAAATGCAACCCTGAAATGGTAGTCTAAAATGAATGCCTTTGGAATTTCAAAAGCTGGGCCCTGAGAAACAATATAGATTTATTTTGTGTCTATTTTTCTCACTCACTCTGACAAGTAGATGAAAAGTCCTAAGCTGGGAGGGAAATGAAAGACTGTTGAAGTAGCCACGTTCATGGTTGTTAATGTAATCTCCACAGTGGATGATGATGCAGGGGCATTTCCAGAACAGCCTAGGCTATACTGAGAGAGACCTTAGCTCAAAACTAGACAAAGTACAACAAAAAAAAAAATGAAAAGTCAATGAGATGTGGAATAAAAAGACTAGGCAATGGACCTGGCCAGGAGCTTTCCTAATATGCGGTAGACCTAGCAGGAGGATAGTTGGCAATAGCAGAAAGGGAAGGGCAAGTGGAAGATCTGTGAGTGCCTCTCCTCTGCCCCTGACAGTCTGTGGCATGCAGTATCACATACAGTACCACATATCTCCTGCCTACTCCAGTCACCTGAGAAGCAACAAGTTATTCTCCATTGTCAAGCAGAGGGCACCTACCACCCCCTATGCTCTCTTTAGCAGGGAGAGGACCGCAAGGATCCCTTTCTCTGCTGTAGTGGGCTCCTTCCACATCCTGAGAAGAGCTTCAAGTAGCCAAGAGCATGTGACCTGGAAGACTCCAGTGGTTGGTTAGTATGAAGGATGGCAATGTCAGAGCCCTACAAATCAGTGCTGCATCATCGGATGTTGGGTCCTTGCTCTTAGACATCCTCAAGGCCACATCATCAAGGAACTATCCAGGTTAGGCACAGCTGGGAGAAAGATGGGATAAAACACCTAGGAAAGGGAAGGCCTCATTTGCTTAGAATTTCAGCTTTTCCTCAGGTGGAAGGGAACTTAAAAATAAATTATGTTGTGTAAACATGAAGCAATATTTTTTGAAAGCTTTGAGATTCATACACTACTACTTTAAAAATGTATTCTTTAGAGTGAATTTTAACCACATAAAAGGCAGAAATATTGTTGGGAATAAACTTTATTGCCATCACTTTAAAGTACAAATAGATATAAGCTGAGCTGTAGTTAGAAAATTGTAAAAATCACTGACTATTTTACTGCTAAGAAAACTATTTAAAAAACCTAAAGACACATAAAATTGCTGTTTTTTTATTCATATGGCAAAAGCATAAATGAAAACAACTAAAACCATTATATTTTAAAATTCCAATAATAATCTGATGAACCCATAAAACCCCAAATAAAAAATGAGTCATCTGTAGGAGGTGATGACAATTCAACATGAAAATGAGCGAGTGGGGAGGACAGAAGGCTGCTGGGACACTTCATTTGCACTCAGGTGCAAGCACAGAGAGAAAGCAGTCTTTAGTTAAGAAGTCAGACCAAAACCTCCTTCCTTATGGAAGATTTCAGCTGGGAAGCTCACAAATTACTGCCAACACAACTCCAGTGTATACATGAATGAACAAGGACATTACAAGACTGCTTACTCCCGTGAGGACATTCCAGTACTGCTTCTGTCTTACTTCCATGCCTCTTGCTTTGCCTCTTTGATCAGGCTTGGGCCAGGACTCCATTTATCACCTGGCTAACAGTTTTCTGCCAGTAGGAAGGGGCATAATAATGCTTCAGATCCTCAGATATCAATGTCATCTCAGGACTGACATGTCCCTTAGTATTCCCTGAATGCTTATAATTTATTGACCCAGCCCAGTTCATGGCCTCTTCCCTCACTCATTCCAGGGCTAGCTCACAGATGGATCCTTTTGGCTTCTGCCACAGAAAGCAGACCTTTGCTCCTCCAAGACTAGATAGCATCCTGCAGTGTCTGCCTTAGTCTTCTTAGGGTTTTGTTGTGCAGTAAAGTTTACCCTTGTATTCACTGTGTAGCACAGACTTGCCTGGGACTCATGATCCATCTTCCTCAGCCTCCTTGGTGCTGGGTTTAAATGGTGTTTTACACCATGCATGCCTTGTAGCCTTCTTTCCCCCTTCCCTGTGTAACTTGTGCCCCCCCATACAAGCATTTTCTGTTTCCTGACACATTATGTGGTAAGTACTAGTTCTTCTTGGTATATTCTCTACAGTATCAGATCCAATCTCATCTAGTGAAGCTTCCTTCAGTCCTCAGTGAGAACATCGATAGGCCTGGCATCCAATTATGCTCTTCCTTTCTAATATTGCACCATGATTTCCTTTTTACTATACTCTGAGATCTGCAAGCACTGGACAAAAACTTTATGTTTCATCCCATGGCAGGTGTTGCTAGTGCCCTGACTGGACCAAATATGCTTGTTGCTTACACTTGAGTTGTCTGCTTGAGCACTGCTGTTTTGATGTTGTGACTAAACTTATATCCACACTGGGAGAATCAGCAATGAGGCCTCTGAAGCAGAGGGTGCTGCTGGGTGCTGCTGGCACAGTGACTTACCGGGTCTGTGCCATTGTGGAGGGTATTCAGCATCTTGGTGCCTCAGCCTCTTTATGCACAAATGGGAGATGATAACAGCACTTACTCCTTGGTGTGTACTAGAGATGGACAGAGTTAACCCTCAGGGAACACTGAAGAGACCCACAGCTGGTCAACATGCAGAAAGTAAGAGACTGCACATTATGTACTATATTATAAATGTATTAGTATATTTATGGCTATAGAGTCTAATTTGTGTCTGCAAATGCTATTCAGTGTGGACTTATCCTCTGGCTCTTATAATCTCTCTATCCCCCTTCCATGGTGATGCCTTATCCTTGAGAGGCAGATGTTTCATACAGGTGTCATATTCAGACCTAAGCATGCTGCAGTCTCTTACTTTCTGCATGTTGACCAGCTGTGGGTCTCTATGTTAATCACCATCTGCTGCATGAGAAAGCTTCACCAGAAAGAGTTGAGAGGTACATTCATCTATGGCAACAACCAGCCATAGGGAGTTGGTTTAATGCTACACCCATTTAGCAGAATAACAGTAGAAGGTTCTCCCTCCTGTCTTGTGAATCACCTAGCCACAGGTTCCTATGCCTGATGTCAGTGTCATGTATGGGTTCCATCTTGTGACATGAACCTTAAATCCAACCAGAGAGTTATATAACCTTTATTCTACCCTTTCACCACTGGGAATATCTTGCCAGGCCAGTTGTTACTGTAGTTTACAGGATTCATAGCTGGATAAGGTTGATGATTTCTGTCTTGGCAGCATGCATGACACTTTCTAGCACTTTGAAAGCTAGCCAGTAGAGATGAAGCTTTGGGGTCAATACCAACTTGATTTCACCATATTTGTTCTATAACTCATGTATGTAGAATCTTCAGCAATAGGGTCTTAACATTAAGTTCTGGTGGGTGACCAAGAGCAGGGACAATGACCTGTACTGTTTAAGGGTCTATGGAACTCCTAGTTAACAGCTTCAAAAGAGACAGTCCGTTCCCAGCACTGGGCTTTTGATTTACTAGTGCATGTTATCTAGTAGGGGTAATGTCTCCATGTTATGGGGTAATTTCATTTAATCTCTTTTACCTCTTTTTATATTGTCTATGTATATACTTTAAGAGACTGCTATTGTTGGTTTCCATATGAAGTTTTTTAAAGACCCTTAGTGTTGATTACCCCTCTCTGTAGTCCCTTCTCTGCCCCACCCTCCCATTCCCCATCCACTTTATCTCTTCCTACTCCATTGTTCCCATGTTCCCCCTTTGTATCACTACATTGATCTCCTCTCCCAGAAACCTTCCCTCTCATTGCCGCTTACTAGTTTCCTCATCTCTATGGATTTTCCAGGTGAAACACACATATTTATAGATTCAAAGTTAGCAACCACTTGTGAGAGAAAACATGCAACATCATGTTGGCTTCATCCTAGAGATGCAGGAATGGTTCAACATACAAAAATCAATGCATGTACTCCACCACATAAATATATTCAAGGACAGAAACCACATGATCATTTCAGTAGATGCAGAAAAGGCCTTTGACAAAATCCAACATCCTTTCAGGATAAAAATCATGGAGAATCTAGGGATACAGAGAACATATCTCAACATAATAAAGGTAATACACAGAAAGCCCACAGCCAACATCATACTAAATATGGAAAAGCTCAATGCATTTCTACTAACATTAGGAATGAGGCAAGGATGTCCACTATCTCTATTCCCATTCAATGATTGAGTGCTTGAAGTTTTAGCCAGAACAATCAGATAATAAAGTGGATATGAATTAGAAAGGAAAAAGTCACTGTATCCTGATTTGCATATTATATACATAAAAGACTTCAAAGACTCTACCCCAAAACAACAAAATCTGATGAACACTTTATTGAACCGATTTGGTCTTCTTAGCTTGTAACCCTGTGCAGTGCACCTCAGAAATCACTGTATGATCTCCTTCACTGAATGACTTTCACTAAAGTCATTCAGACAAAAATAATTTTAAGAAACAGTTTTTACTAAATCTTTTAAAAAATATAATACACAGCATTGGGTACATATAATTTCCCTTTCTTAAGATCTTTAAGCCTCTGTCTCTGTCACTAAGTCTTTCCCCCTCTCTCACTCTCTACTTGCACTTAAATCTATACTAAAAACTTTTCTTTTTTCTTTTTTTTTGATAATCTAGGAATTGTATTTGAAAACGTATTAGATACCAGAGTAAAAATGGCTCATTGGTAGTTGGATAAAAAGTTTGAGTGAGTATGCTCTGTTTCAGTTGTATACACATGTACACCTACATGATTGCCTACACATACCAACACATACAGAGCGAAGAGGCTTAGTTCCACCTCCTATGCCCTGCCAACTCCCTTTTTCTCTCTCTCTTTTTTTTTAATTGATGTTTTGTGTATTTCATACATCATTTTCCAATTCAGTTCAGGTGTATATCCCCTTCCCTTCACTCTGCCCCACCCCTTCCCATCCCAGATCATGCATTCTGCTGTAACTTTTCTGCATCTTTCTGGTTTTTTGTTGTTGTTGTTTTGTTTTCATTTTTTTTAACAATAAGTGATAATTTGTGAGTACAAGCATCCTTCATGTCAAACCAATTTGTGAGCAGTTGTGCCCAAACCCATACAGCTCATGGGTCCCACCATCCAGCAGGGGAGGGGGGGCTTGTATGTTCAATCAAGTTGATCAAATGAGTGTCCAGTCTATATTGTTGTAGTTTCACCTTTCACCCCAATCGCAGCCCTTACATTCTACCGTGCCTCCTCTTCTGCAGATTGCTCCCTAGGCTTAGAAAAGGGGCACACGTGGATGAGATGCAAAACAGTCTACTTTCTCTGGAGCTGTTGTCTTGGTCTCTAGTCAATTCTGGCTGTTTTCTTTCATGGGCTGCCAGCTTGTCCAGGCATAACCTTTCAATCCTACTAATGAAGCACATGCAATTAGATATATAGGTATTTAAACAGTATAATATATAGCCTTTCGGTCCTACTAATGAAGCACTCGCAATTGGATATATAGGTATTTAAACATTACAAGTTGTTATGGTAGGTTACATTGGTATAGACACAGATGTTTGGATGGTATGTTAATCCATGAATTACATTTTCTTCTGTTAAGTATGACAGGGTCATCGTGTAGTTTATAACATCTCCTAACCATTAGAGGATGTAAGCTTGTGGCATCAGCCGTGGGTTATTCCTCCAAGGAGAGAGCCAATAGCCAATTAGATTTGGGATATACAGACATAAGGCTGCCACTACTGCACAGTATTTCCAGGCAGATGAGGTGTAGCTGGTGCTGATGGAGGGGTTTTGCTTGACTCAAGGAGACCCATATTTGCTTTATTGGTTTAGTGGCCTTTGGAAACACTCTCTGGCACTCCTTTGATTTATTGAAAAACAAAAGTCAGGCATGGTGGTGGGTCTTGCTAGCAATCTCTGCACTTAGAAGTGTGAAGTTGGGGGCTGGAGAGATGGCCTAATGGTTAAGAACACCGACTGCTCTTGCAGAGGACCCGGGTTCAATCCCCAGCACCCACATGGCGACTGAGAACTGTCTTTAACTCCAGTTCCAGGGGAATTCTGACACCCTCTTTTGACTTCCGTGGCATTGCATGACACGGGTGCACAAACCTACATGCAGACAGCACATTCATATGCATACAAAAATAAATAAAATTTAAAAAATATTAAAAAAAGAAGTGTGAAGTTGAATTGTCACAAGTTTGAGGGCTGATAGTGCTAGATAGTGAGTTTGAATCCAGCCTGGGCTACAGAGTGAAACCCTGTCTTAAAACACACACAAATTACACTGGGTTGGGGCCTATAATCCCAGTAGTCAAGTGACTGAGGTGGACGGATCAAAGGTTGAGACTAGCTTGGGCTATATAGCAAGTTTAAATATATATATATATATATATACATATATATATATGTATATATATATATATATATATATACATATATATATATGCAGGTGACTGTCTGGAAGAAGTGAACTAGCATCAGGAGGGGGAGGGGATAAATGGCAACAGGTGAAGTGATATATGCATGTATGAACATGTCATAGTGAAGCCCATTGCTTTGTACAGTTAACATACAGTACTGATCACAAAACCTGTTGAAAGCACCTTGCTGAGTAGACATCACAGCTTAGCAGCACAGCATACTAAGGAGCATGAGCTGTTTCCTTCCTGATTTCAATACTGACTTGGAACTTCTGCCCCCATCACCAGGGAGGACTGGAACTCAGATCACTAGCCTGGGAAAAGATCGGAATTCTGTTTAACATATGGGTTCAACTACATACAACTACTACCATGAAGCTGAAAAAATTAGTTGAAGCATCATGAGTTAAGGACTGCTGATGAAATATGAAGACAATGTAAGTTGTGAGTATTCTTGGTAAGGACCTCAAAAAGAAAGGGCAAAATTTATTTACAAGAATCAAAAACAAAAATGAAAAGTGCTCTGCAGGCAGCTAAGGGCAAGTGCACTCACAGGAATGGCGCCTGATTTGTAGGTTGAGCTGGAAACTTGGTTTTTCCCTCCAGTCTTCAAATAAAGAGCTAGGCAAAGGGTACTGCACTTCCCAGAGGGATGTGCCATGCTGCCAGGAGCTCCTTGTGGAGTTCTTCAGGGCTCTGCAGAGCTGTCTCCTCCTTTTCTTTCAGCAGGCATCAGTGGGTCATGATTCTGTTAGGCAAACACTCATGTCCAGGGAACTTGCCAAAGTGTTGTGCTTAACATGCAAGGGTCCACAAAGGTACAGGTGTGTGTGTGTGCGTGTGCGTGTGTGTGTGTGTGTGTGTGTGTGTGTGTGTGTGTGTGGTGACTGCGTTCTGGGAGAAGGGATGTAACATACCCAGAGGTGTGGTAGGTTCTCACTTGCAGGATCAGGAATGGGGCTCCAGAAGATACATCCATTCTGTGTTCAGCAGTAGTGGGCAGAAAGGAGAGAGGCATAGAGAGAAGGGAGCTAGTTGGCTGTCAGGGTCCCCTGCTCATGGAGGGAAGAGGAGTAACTT
The DNA here is from genome assembly GCA_009823505.1 of Rhizomys pruinosus. Taxonomy (NCBI): domain Eukaryota; kingdom Metazoa; phylum Chordata; class Mammalia; order Rodentia; family Spalacidae; genus Rhizomys; species Rhizomys pruinosus. The sequence goes on from VZQC01001008.1 coordinate 3,907,266, forward strand.
CCCTTAGGGAGGGGAGGAGCATTCCCTCAGGGCTGTTATGTGAGGTGGCAGGCACGGAGGGCCAATGGGAACCTGGTGGGCGTGAAGTAGGTGTAGCTAGAGAGGCAAATTAGGGCAGGTGAAAGGAGACAGCCAAGGCTTTAGGTGTTGGGTGGGTTTAGGGAGCAGAGGAGTATAGATGCCATGCCTCCAAAATCACCCTCTGGAGCAGACCCTGGAGCAATATGGCTGTAGTCTACCTTCTATTTTTAAAGATGTTCCTTAGCTGGTGGTTATGGAGGCTGGGAAGTTGAAGAGCATGGTGCTGGCCTCTCCTGAGAGCCCTGCTGCATCATTAGGTAGACGGTATCTCATCGTGAAACAGCACATATGTGCTGACTTGGGTCTCCCTTCCTGTCCTTACAAGCACCGTATCATCATGTAGGCCTGCCCTTCTGAGCTCTTCTAACCCTAATTACCTACCTCCCACCTCACTCGTAATTGCTATCATGACTTTGAGGGCTAAGGTTCCAACACCAGAACTTTAGGGACACATTCAAATTTAAGGGGACTGTGGCTGAGAGGATGATAGGTGAGCCTTCAGCGTAGCATCCCGAGGATGAAGTCAGAGGACCATCACAGGGTCTGTGTTTCTAAGCTGCCTTTCTTCCCACAGTACCAAGCCCTGCTGCATGGGTTCCTGAGTGGCTGCCTGTGGCCCTGCTTGCGAGCTGCAGCAGTGCTGGTCTTTCCTTCTCATCTCTGTGTTTTCTTTGAGCAGCTGGAAGGTGTGGTCTCTGCCCAGGAGCTGGAGAAATGCAGGTTCTGGCTGTCCCCACAGTGACCCCAAAAGCAGATATTTGCTCCACCCTGGGCCCCTTTGCTCTGAGCCTTGGGAGGCAGGGCTCTGTGCAGCCATTTGGCTGAGGCTGATAAAAGTTCCTGATGGTGTGTTGATTTGTGATGTTTCCTGAGAGTGGCTGCTGCAAATCAATCCCTCAGTGGCCCAGAGCCTGGGAGGCAGAGACACTAGGACACAGCATGTCTGTTCCCTGTTGGAAGATGCATAGCTGGATTTTCTCTCTGTGAGGTGAAGGCCCTGAGAGTTGTGAAACAGCCCTGTCTACGGTGTGGTAAGTTCCTAACACTGGGTGGGGCAGTCAACAGAGAACACCTAAGAAGCTTCCGCAAGCTCACGGTACTTGAATCTCCTCAGAGTAGGTCTGGGCTGTTGGTGGGAGGTCACCTGGCACTGAAACTCTCTTTTTCCTTTGCCATTTCCATCTATCTTAAGACATCTATTTCCTTTCAAGTTTCCTTCTTTTAGAATCTGTCTAATATTATTTTTTGTCTTTTTGAGACAGGGTCTCAAACATGTGAGGCTGTCCATGCTTGGTTTCTTCCTTGCATGGGGCTAAATCTTGATTCTTACAGATTTTTTTTTCTCAGCATCTTGGAACAGCATTTCACTGTCTTAACTTTACATGGTGGAGGTAAGATACTGGTGTGCTATTTCCCTTTTGAGCTAGCTGATTTTTTTCCTGGCAAACAGGGATGGTTTCCTTTTTCATTCTTGAGACTCAGGAATTCTACTCGACTCTTCTGGGAATTGTTTTGTTTTGTTTTGTTTTTGGTCATCTTGCCGGTTGTCAGTGCAACCTTCCAATGTGAAGATTCATTTTCCTTCCAAAAACATTCTATTTTAAAATTATCTATTTTTCCTCCTGGAAAACATACATTTTATGCCAAATATCTCATATCCCTACATATAAAGTCTCTTGTCTTTTCACTTGTGATATAGGCACTTCATCAGACTTAGTTTTATTTGTGATTGAGTCATAATATTTGTACATACTTATGGGTTATAATGTGGTGTTTCAATATATGTATATATGACATAATGATTAAACCAAGGTAGTTAGCATATGAACCAGCTCTAGGTGAAACATTCAAAATCATCTCTTTTAGCTTTTTTGGAAATATCCAGTGTGTTATTTTATTTTTTGTCTTTTTGAGACAGGGTCTCCTTGTAGACACGACTGGCCTGGAACTCCTCAGAATGTTCCTATCTCTGCCTTCTGAATGCTGGGCTTAAAGGCAGGTGCCCACCATGCCCAATGCTGATGTGTTATTGTTAATGACTCTTACCCTAGGATGTGGTACTGAAGAGTATATTCTTTTTTTTTATATCAGGAATTTAATTTTTATTTCATTCACAAGCAATAAAACATCAACTATGAATTAAACCCATTTTTGTGTACCAATAAGTTAAAAAATACTTCAAATAAATCTCAATATTTTCTCTCTCATTAAACACATCTGAAGATTATTCTTTTTTTTTTTTTTTTTTTATCACGGAAAGGAAAGACAACTCCACAGCCCAGCAGGAAAGGGCTGCCAACTGCCTGATCAGCTGGCTTTCTTTATTTTATTTGTTATATTTTTTTTTTATGTATGCTTTGGTTATTTCAGACATCATTTTCCAATTCAGTTTTCAGGCATAATATCCCTTCCCTTCCCCACCCCACCCCAACCCAACCCACCGATCATGCATTCCTGCTGTAACTTTTCTGCTTTTTCTCTGCTTTTTTGTTTGTTTTGTTTTCATTTTTTTAACAATAAGTGATAATTTGTGAGTACAGCATCCTTCAATAAAAACCAATTTGAAAGCAGTTGTGCCCAAACCCACACAGCTCATGGGTCCCACCATCCAGCGGGGGGGGGGGCTTATATGTTCAATCAGTAATTGATCAATTGAGTGTCCAGTCATATTGTTGTAGTTTCATCACTCACACCCAATCGCAGCCCTTACATTCTACGGCGTCCCCTCTTCCGAAGATTGTTTCCCTAGGCTTAAGAAAAGGGGCACAGGTGAGAAGCAAGCAAAAAAAGAGTCAACGGAGCTGTTGTCTTGGCTCTAGTCAATTCTTGCTGTTTTCTTTCATGGGCCACCAGCTTGTCCAGGCATAACCTTTCGATCCTACTAATGAAGCACACATGCAATTAGATATATAGGCATTAAACAGTAGTAATATAATAGCCTTTCGATTCTACAATGAAGCACATGCAATAGATATATAGGGGTTTTATAAAAACAGTACTAATTGTTATGGTAGGTTACTAATTGTGGTAAAACACAGATGTTTGGATGGTAATGTAATCCATGAATCACAATTTCTTCTGTTAAGTATGACAGGGTCTTCGTTGGGAATACAATCTCCTAACCAGTATAGGATGTAAGCTTTGTGGCATCAGCCGTGGGTTATTCCCCAGGAGAGAGCTAATAGCCAATTAGATTTGGGATATACAGACATATGGCTGCCACTGCTGCAGCAGTATTCTCCAGGCAGAAGAAGTGTAGCTGGTGACGAGGAGAGTCTTGCTTGACTCAGGAGAACTTATATTGCTTTATTGTTTTAGTTGCCTTTGGTAACACTCTCTGGCATTCCAGAGACCACCTGTATACTTGCAAGTGTGGTCTCACAACATCTTTCCCGAGTTTTATCAGGTCTTCAATAGCAAGGGCCTTTATTGCCTCTCTTCTTGCAGTTATCCCAGTTTAGAGGCAAGGAACCTTTACCTTTTGTGGCGGGCTTGGTACCCTGGCCAACATTTCCTTGGTAGAAATAATCCATTATTATGTAAAGAGCTCCTTTATTATATTTTTGTTTAAGTGCATAGCTATAAGGAGACTTTAGCGTTATAATTTGGTTCTGAATAGAGAATAACTCCTTTCACAGTTCTATGTCCCATTAGATCAATTAAAGAAGGCAGTTTTTAAACACCGATTTTAACAAGAGAATTACCTCTATAAACACCTGGCTCCAATCTATAGCTGGAGAACGTCCTCCTCATCATCATATTTTCTCCTTATTCTTGGGGGGGGGAGTTAAGAAAGTCTCTGTATTAAAACAATTTGCAGCACCTAGAAGGTAAGCTTCGTTAGGATCATTAAAATAGTTGTTACAAGTAGATCCAGGAGGGGCCTGATGTGCTGCAGAACATCTGAGGCTTTCTTCCTTCAATGCCCAGAGGAGTCAACCTTCTGCTGGCACTTTCTGTACATCCTACTCACTGCAAAGCTGCATTTTCTTTCTCAGCCATTAAGTTGGTGATACTGGCCTGTTGGAACATAAAATCCTTCCCGAGTTTAGTTTTAAATTTTGGATTGCAAGGTTTTTTGACAAAAAGTTTTCATATCACATATCCCCCTTTTTATTTTAGGTTTTTATTTTGACCCATGAGTCTCAAAAAGCAGTTGTACTTAGACATACCTATAGGGTGGAATCAAGGCACAAATTTCATCAAGTTCACCCATACTATTTTGGGTTACTGTATGTGATTAACTTGGGAAACAAACTTTATTTTTGAGTTAAATCATCCTATAGGTGAAAAGATGGCTACCAGGTGATACTATATGACAGCAAAATTATAGAGAACATTTGTTTAATACCAATCCCAAAGTAATTGTTATAAGATTTTTATAAAGCTAATGTGGACACAGCAATTTATATCACCAATTAACTCAGATGCATTACTGTTTTATCAGCCTTTAAACCATATGTGTTTAATATACACATATTTACTTTTACTAAGTCCTAAAACACCATGTACCTGTAGACAGAGTCTGGGCAAAACTGGATACTTGTTGAATCAACGTCATATTAATGCACCAATCGAATATACACCGGTCGCCTCTTCCACCCCTCCACCCTTCCCAGTCCCCATTTCAGTCAGTTTTCTGATGCAATCTTTCTGTTGTTTTCTTTATAAATATGCATCCTTCTCCCACAAAAATAATTTTAACTGAGTTATTGGTACTAGCATCCGTCAATGAGAGATACCATTTGTTGTTTGTTTTTCTGGGGCTGTGTTACTTTAACATGTGCTCTAGCTCCATCATTTACCTGCAAAGTTCATGATCGTTGTCTTTACCATGCATAGAATTCCATTATATAATATGTACCAAATTTCTCTCCTATCCACTTTCAGTTGAGGGGCATTTGGGTTGATTCCAGTGTTTTTGCTATTGTGAACAGAGCGCAAAAACATAGCTGTGCAGTATCTCTGCATAAGATGAGTCTTGTGGGTAAATATCCACCGTAGAAGAAGAAATTAAACCCCTACCTCTCACCCTGTAAAAAATCAATTCCCAGATGGATCAAAGACCTCAAGTGAAATCCAAAACGCTGGAGGTGATAGAAGAGAAACTTGGCAGCAGACTATAAGACATAGGTGTAGGAAAAGACTTCTTAAATCAGACAGCAGCTGCACAAGAAATAAGATCGACAATTGACAAATGGGACCTCATTAAACTCAAAAGCTTCTGTACATCAAAGGAAACAATAAAGGAAGTGAAGAGAAAACCCACAGACTGGGAGGAAGCCTTCACAGCAGATACATCTGACAAAGCATTAATTTCCAGAATATACAAGCTACTCAAAAAACAAAGAAGAAAGAAAACAAATGAATCACTCAGAAGATGGAGCAAAGATCTGAACTGAAGAGTATATTCTTCCTGTGTAACTGGAACTATGAAGGCATTCCGTTTTTCAGGACAGTTTGGTTTTAGCAGTGTCCCAGTTTGAGAAAAAAACATTTGTTATTTATTATTTATTTTGTGTGGCGTCAAGGGGGGGGGCATGTGTGCCATGGTGCATATATAGAGATCGGCAGGCAACTTGTGGGAGTCAGTTCGCTCTTTCCACCATGTAGGTCTTGAAGACAGAACTCAGGTTGTCAGGCTTCACAAAAAATACATTCATTCCCCAGGTCATCTGGTTGGCTTAATGATCTAGTTTTTACTGTGTGTACTAAAATAGAAGAAACAAAATTCTTTATTGCTGGCCCATTCTGTCCTACAACTCTCATCTTGGGGTCTCTGTTCTTTTTTGCCTCTTGGATTTGTCTTTCAATAGAAGACATCTTTTTGTTTGCTTGAGTTTTCTTCAAAGTACTGTTGCCTTTGGTGGACTGTGTTTCCCTCCTGCCCCACATTATGGAGCCTCTGAGACAGGAGGCCAACAGATTACTTCTAGAGGAGCCTAGCAGAGTCTCTGGCACCCAGCTCAGAGGACTGGGAGTCTAGGGCAGAGGTGAGTTTGGGATTGCTAGTCCTTTGAATGTCAGCTAGGAAGACAGTCCACAGCTGGGCACGCTACTTCTAGGTAGGCCTGGTCATCAACTGGTAGCTCTGAGTAACTTTTACTACATCCTTCGAGAGGATTAAATCCTTTCCTCTGACGTAGACTGGGTCTGCTGACCTCACAGTTGGACAGGCTGAAGAGGGCATGCAGGTGGGGCTGATGGGCCCACAACAAAACACTGTCATGGAGCTGCTGGCTCCCATGACCAAGTGAGCTGAAGAGCAAGCTGTGGGGATGATGATCCCAAAACCAATCATGCGAGCAGTAACAGACTGGGGATCACGTCAGGTGGTGCAAATCCATGAAATCCATTTATTTCCACATAGCCAGTGGCTTACATAGGTCTGGGGCAGTGCACCCTCTACATCATGTGGCATTACCTCTCAGTGGCCAATCTTAGACTTTCACACCATTACGTGTCATCCCAGCTTTTGGGGCATATTCAGAAAAGGGGAGTGCTGACAAGCAAGCTGATTCTTGACTTCTGAGCAGTGCTAGCAGAAAATAGGGCGTACCCTGCATCTTTTGCTCCACCTAGTGTGCTAAGCAGATTGGCAACCTCCATAAGCTCAAGATACTTCTGAGTCCAGGATTGCTGCTCCATATCTCCCCCTTCTGTTTTTGCCTCCACAAGCTCAGAGAACATGACAGTAGTGGTGGTCGGTTTGCCTTTGTCTGGCCCAAATGGCCATGACTATTTTGCAAAAGCAATAAGTAATATCCATGTGAACCCAATTAGCAAGCATCTGTGTCCCATTTTTGTCCAACATAGGAGTCCCCAAGTCTAGTTAGAGAGGTTTGCATACACAAACATGCTGATCAAATAAAAGTTCAGTCAGTTTTTGCTGCTGGTCATTTTCCTGCTGAAGGGTGTGGCTGCCATTTGTAGGGTGTTTGCAATCCATACTCCTGAGGCAACTGCTCCTGTAGCCAAGGATGATGGCATCTGTGACTTTTTTGTTATGATGATGAAGGGTGACCACATGCTCCAGATTGGTCTGCTCTTCCCAAGATGTAGTAAGATTCACCAGCAACCATGGGACTGCTAGAGTCCTAAGAATATAAACAAAGTCAGAAACATTATAGGGTGCAATACAGTTAGAAATATGATTTGTGGTAATTTGCTTACTCTACCAGTTCAGATGAGGAATTTGTTAGGAGGAACACAAAGGGATCTTTTTTTTTTAAATACACAATCAATTTTCCATTTTTACTCTTATATGGATAGTTAATTTTTTAAATTTTATTTATTTTTGTATGTGTATGAATGTACTGTCTGAATGTAGGTCTGTGCACCCGTGTCATGCAATGCCGCAGAAGTCAGAAGAGGGTCTCGGATTCCCCTGGAACTGGAGTTCTCCTGGAATTGGAGTTACAGATGGTTCTTAGCCGCCATGTGGGTGCTGGGGATCGAACCCAGGTCCTCTTCAAGAGCAGTCGGCGCTCTTAACTGCTAGGCTATCTCTCCAGCCCACAAAGGGATCTTTTAGGCAAGCCTGATAGGGATCCATTATCATAATAATTGACTCCACTCACAGCAGGGAAGGGGGCCACCTGAAAAGTCCCTCATACCAGTTAACAGTTTGATAGGAATTAAGTAAAACTTGGCTGGCTCTCAAGAGGACAAATTGATTGTTAGGTGCTGTTTCAATTTGGAAGGTAAAGCCCTTAGGTGGATTATGGGCATAATCACTGCCAAAATCAGAGGCAGGACACTAGCCCAAGAGGATGCCACCAGAAACACTGGGTTGGGTACATCTGGCACTGTCCCTGGAGGCCTCAGGCTCTACACCTGTAACTCCAGTGCTTCGAGATCCCCCCACAACACAGCCTCTGGTGGAGCGGTATTCTCCTGGGTTTCTTCCATCTTTCCTGGATGCTCAGATGGGTCAGCTTCTCTGCTGGCAGCTCCTGGTCCATCTCTTGCAGTCCAGGGATGTATACTTCTTGCCAGAATGCTAATGGGGCAGGTCTCTACCTGTGGGAAGACATAAGGACCCCCCCCCCGCCACTGTTAGCAGGGGGTCTGGACCATCCATTGTCCTGACATTGGATCGCACCAAAATAACAATGATGCCTTATTATGCCCTGTCAGATTGCTCCAGTGCTTGTGGACTGGAGTTATCATGTCTGGTTTCAAAATTGACAGAAAATTCATGTAAAGAGTGCTCTGCATACTGCATCATAGGGGGAAGAGGTATAGGTATCTCCCTTCTGTTTTTGTAATTGTTCGTTTAAAGTTTTCATCCTAATCATGATAACAAAGGCTTCCAGGAGGAGGGTTATCTTTCGGACTCTATGATATGCAGGGTGCAGCCATTCCAGAGGCCCATGAGACTGCCATATCATCCTCACTGGATGGACAATCTCCTGGAACAAGAATTATACTCATTAAGAGCAGGGAGGAGTCAAATCTAACAGTGAGCAGCATTGATTATTTGAAGAACAGTACATGCTTTTCAGAGTGAAGAGGGCTCTGTAGTGCCCCTTAGGCATTCATAGAACAGACATATCTCTTCTGAGGAGATATGAATCCATGGGTGCAGCCAGTTAATAGCTCCCAACATTTTTGGAGCTGGTTAAGGAACAACATCTCAGGGAGTATAATTATTGGCATCTGAGGTGGAGTCAGCCTAGTCTATAGAATTGATCCCAGAAACTTGTATGGAGGGGAGAGTTGAATTTTCTCCTGGGAGACCTTGAAATGGGCAGCCTCAAGGGCCACTAAGACTTGCTGGAGTAGAGAGTTAGGAGAACACCAAACATGTAATGGAGGACGTCTAACCCTGGGATATTACAAAATCTTTTCAGAACATGACCAACAGAAACCTGACAGATTGTGGGACTATTTTTCATGTCCAGTGGCAGGACTATCCATTGATATCTCTTTGTGGAGGAGGAGTGGTTCCTATGAGGTACAGTAAAGTGAGGTCTGTCCTCAAGGTGCAGGGGAATAGAAAATAAACAATATTTAATATCAAGAATGGCAATGTATTTGCCCATCAGTACAGCTGAGAACCAATGAAGTCCAGGTTGGGTAGTTCCCATCTTTTTCAGGTCCTTCTATTCCCATTTTATTTGACTGACAGGGCCCTGGCTCCCATTCTTGCCAGGCTAGGAGATGCCCTGTGTGAGTGCTGTCTTATTATATTTTTATCAGCAATCCCAGGTCAATGGAATTCCTTTTGACACTTTGGACAAGGCAATCTAATTGGCTATTAGCTCTCTCCTTGGAGGAATAACCCATGGCTGATGCCACAAGCTTACATCCGCTAGCAGTTAGGAGATGTTAAAAGCCACAGTTAGACCCTGTCATATTTTACAGGAAAAATGTAATTCATAGATTAACATACCATCCAAATATCTGAGTCTATACCAAAGTAACCTACCATAACAATTAGTACTGTTTAAATACCTATATATCTAAATGCCTATGCTTCATTAGGACTGAAAGGTTATTCCTGGACAAACTGTCATCCCGTGAAAGGAAACAGCCAGAATTGACCAGAGTCCAAAACGACAGCTCCAGAGAAAGTAGACTGTTCTGCTTCTCATCCACCCATGCCCCTTTTCTAAGCCTAGGGAACAATCTGCAGAAGAGGGGGCGTGGTAGAATGTAAGGGCTGCGATTGGGGTGAATGGTGAAACTACAACAATATAGACTGGACACTTATTTGATCAACTTGATTGAACATACAAGCCCCCCAGCTGGATGGTGGGACCCTTGGGCTGTGTGGGTTTGGGCACAACTGCTTGCAAATTGATTTTACATGAAGGATGCTTGTACTCATAAATTATTACTTATTGTTAAAAAATGAAAAAAATAATAAATAAAATATTTTTAAATATTAAAAAAAGAAAAAATTTCAGAACAAAATAAAAAGGAAACAAAAGAATATGGTATCACCAAAGAAAGCCAAAAACAAAGGGAAAAGTGCAGGTGACAGGATCTTGGGACCATACCACACTCTGAGGACTTTATTTCCCTTGACAGAAATATCTGTCTTCCACCCATGTGGTTAGAGTGTATGAAGCTCTGGGTTCAATTTTCAGCCCCAAAACAAAAATAAGGAAACAAACAAACTCACTTCAGCCTCCAGCCCGATACTTCTGTCTGTTGGCTCCAGCAGATAAGAACTAAGTATCACCCCCTCCCAGATGCCCTAGAACATGGAAGTCATAAAACCTGCCTCATCCCATCCTTCTTTATCTCTTCTCATCTAGTTTAGTTATTGTCTAGAAAATAATAAATCATATAAATATAAACTAATATATCCATTGTAATAATACATTGCATCAAAACAATATATGAATATATTATTAACATATACTAATTATTATTTGAATCTTTAAACCCTCAAATTCAGTCTTTAACCATGAGCATTAATTATACTTGATGCCGAGCAAAGTACTTACTGTTCTGAATGTCTCTCAACCCAAATATCCTGCTTTGAACTGAGGACACCATCTATCTGCTTGTGAAGAAAAGTGTGGAAGCAATGGTGGATTTGGCTGGGGTTTGCAATCCGTAAGAAACAAATCACGTAATAAAGATGGTTTCCTGCCCATTGAGTGACTTTGGATGTGGGCAGTGGAAAAACATAGCTTTCTTGCTGGGTAGAAAAAAATCTATTGCAAAGGACTCTTTGCAGCTGTGATCTGCAGGTAGCATAAAGCATCCAAAAAGAAAAAAATTGCTTTGACTTAGATTGAATAAATAATCTCATCTAGCTTGATGACTCATGTAGCATCTACGAGTCATATTGCATTCTATTCTGTGTTTGGCTGTTCAGTTGGAGGCATGCTGTTAACATTCATGACACAATGAATCGAGTGACCCCAGGTTGTTTTGTTTGGCAAATTAGAAGCTTAAAATTGGCAGAAGAAAAAATTGAGAGGGAATGTCTTATCAGAAAATGTCAGTGACAACTGGTAATTTCCTAGACAGACCCCAAAGCAAGTACTCACAAGCCTGTATATCTTCTTCTTGCCTGAAAAGTTTCAACAAAGATGTTCCAAATCCATTTGTTCTGGTGGCCTCAATTATATGAATTTCTAACACAGAAAATAAATGAACCCAAAACCTATTCAAAGGGGATTTCTGGTGAAAGGTTGCATCAGAGGTGCACCTTGTATGAATTGATGTTTGGTGTCATTGTTACAGAGGTCTGCCTGGCCTAGTGATGTCAGTTTCTCATGCTACTTCTAGTCCTAAAATGGTAGTCAGATTCTATGCTAGGCCAGAACATTTGCTCTCACAATTTATATGGCTTACATGATACCTATGTTTCCCAGAAGCCACCTGGTGCTAGCTTGAAGACAGGACCTGACAGTATCTTGGGTCTCAATGGAAGGAAATCTAGAGATCAGCAGCAAAGACTTGCCAGCTTTGCTAGCTGAAAAGCTCACGTCATAAGAGAAAACGTCCTTGCCCTGTGAGTGGGTCACCTAGATCCATAGATGGGATAACAAAAATGTTTACAAGACATCTTTTGCACACCAGGCACTGGAAGACTACATATACAGGTTATGCCATGTTTGGTGGAATAAGATGCTTATAGGATGTGTTATCAGCCCTGGGAGGTTGACCGGGATGGCAAGGCATATGGACACTGACTCCGGAGAAGAACATGGAAAGGAGAATAGCAACATGACATTAGATAAGGAAGGAAAGACTGTGAGCAAGAGGATCAATAAGCTTGGCTTATTGATCAATCAGCAGGCTGGAGAATACCACTGTGGTTGAGAATCAGCTTGGTATCCAAGGAGCTAAAGCAGGGATGTGACGTGGGGGGCTGGGCCACTGACTTCCTCCCAAGGCTAGGCAAGAGTAAGAGGAAGTTGTTCGGAACACTTTTGCTAACCAAACAAAAATTGTTGCAAACACTGCCCTCGATTGTTACTCTTCATCCTTATTAGACTTATTTAATTAAATGTAATTATTTTGTTAATTTTGTGTTTAAATAAAAACTAAAAGCTAACTTAAATAAATATTATTTACTATATTACATATAAGTAGATATCTGTATACAAGTATGTTAATCTATTCATATACTTGTACTTAAAACAGATTATTTTTTCATATTTCATAAAATGAAAAAATCATTATACCTGTACTACGACTCTGTTCCTCTCCTGTGTCTTTTCCTTGTTGGTGAATTTGACTGCAAAGTGCAAAGTGCACAATTCATTGTTCTGGAAAAAGAATGGATATAAGAGTCTCCAGCACCACTTCGTGCAGCCAGACTACTATGGTCACCACAACTGGAGAATATGTTGCCATGTTGTCTCACATGTCAATACATATGAAATGTTTTTAACTTTTTTCTATGTTCCTTTCTCAGAGGTTTGTTGTGTAGTGTGGAATCCAGAACAACAAGATCAGTCAGAGCCTCTGGGATTAGATGTATAATTCTCCCAGGTGACACAATGTAAAGGGCAGCCCTGTTGGACTCTCAGTGAGTTCCAAAGCATCACTTGTTATTCAGCTATTGGGAAAAACCTGGACCTCATAAACACTGAAAACCAATGCTGAGTATAAATATACATTTATTTCCCATTTAAAATCTGAAATTTTTGACATGGCTATATTAAGGCTGTCCTACTAAATATTGTATTCTTGAATCTTGACCAGCATGCTGTTCACACACCCTGCATGACCTGGCCAGGTAGACTAGTCTCCTGGAAGTAGCACCCAGCACATGGTAGATAGTCTGCTGCTTCTTAGGTCATCTGTCTCGAGCAAAGAAAGAATAACACTGGAAAGGGAGGACTTTTGATTCTAAGCACACTGGAATTGTCAACAGATAATGTGCATTTCTTCTGTAATTCAACATTATGGCTTATTATCTTTCTCCCAGTAGAAATCTATATTCATATGATTATATTTATTCTCCTCTGGAGAAATAAATATCAAATCCAGCTTAATGGGATTGCATCAGAGGCACAACACACCAGGGAATAGGAAAACCCAGCTTGCAGAACAGATTTGGGGTCAGGGCTTCACTGACACATGCAGGAATGACTGGCTCTGTAAGTGCTACCTGCCTGGCATGTGCATATCCTCTTAGTGGGATTTTAAGGGATGGAAGAGTGATTTCATGCTAATAGGCTTGAACATGAGTGCATTGTCTGTGTGGCATTTTCCTCAGGTAGAGCTGTGGGTATTTTTATTGCAGTTGGTTCATTTATATTTTAAACATCTGTGAGACTACAGTGAAATGAACTCCCTCTTAATCATCACTATGGAGAATGAATAAATACATGCATTTATCTTGCACACAGTAATTGGCTTGAAACATTCTGTGATCCTTTCATTAGGGTGATGAGATCCAAAAATAGATGCCAAGTATGTTTATTGGAAACTAATAAACCCACCTGAGGTGCAAAAATTTCCTGTAAATGCAGCCATTTGCAGAGTGGCTGGGGCGGGGATGTGGGTGGGTGCAGGCACTCATATGAGGTTTGGAAGGAGCAGTGTTGAGGGAGCTAGCAGGGGCTGATTCATTCTTCCCACAGTCTTAGAGCCTTCTTAAGAATATAAACAATTTTCTCTGTGTGGTTTAAGCTTTGAGAAGCTTCTTCACTCTTTCTTCTGATAGTCTCACTTGGAATAAGGCACTCTAGTTCCTGCCTTTCTGCATTTCCATGGGCTGCTCTACCATCACCTGCCATATAAGAACTGCATCACTTTCTGCTTCTGGTACAAGCCATACTCAAAGCTGCATTCTTAGAGCTCTGACTTGAAGCCAAGGAAGCTGCCAGTGTCAGCACAATTGTGGATCCTGTATTCCACCCCTTATCTTATTTGGTATTACTCATAGCCAGGAAGCAAAAGGGAGAGATGAGATCAGGATCACTATATATACTTTGAGGCCTTGTCCCCAGTGACCTAAATACCCCCACTAGGCTCTACCTCTTAATGGTTCCACCATCTGTTAACAGCACTATTCTCAGGACAAAAATCCTTAAAACGTGGGCCTTTGAGGACATTCAGCATCCACTGGATGTGTTCAACTTGAAGCCCATGGGCCAGATGGGCCTCTAGATAGCTATGAATTTTACCCAGCACAAAATTGTAAGCTCACTTAATAAAGAAGTATGTGCTTTGTAAAATACTTTTCTTTTAAACTTCATTTTGTGGAACAAATTATGAAGGTTATAGATGACAGAAATGTGTTGCAATGTCAAAAGGGTGGACATACCTCACCTTAAACCACATAAGTATCTTCTGTGGATAAGCAGGTGCTACTGTGATGTGACAGTTGGGAAATTTACATTGATTATAATCTTCTGGTTGTGTCCAGGTTTTTGTTTTATGCAAGTTACTTATTTCAGTCTAAGGTGCAACTCTATCATATATACAGGTTCCTGGACCAACTCAGCCAAACTACAGAACAGTTCTATTACTTTCCCCTTCTCTGATGTTTATATCTCTCCCACATTGACCTCCTTTCTTATTCTTGGTAGATACTACTAAGTTGGAGGGATGGTAAATGGTATAGTGTTTTAAATTTTGGTTTCTACATGTTAATTTTTAATAGGGAACTATATAATTAATATTATTGAGCCAATGTTCTATAACACTGCTGGATTCACTTATTAGTTTTAGGAATTTATTTTTATATCATGTAGAATACTATATGAAGACAAACATGTTATCTGTAATAAGATTTCAGACAATCATATCTGTTCTCACATGAATGCTTATACATAGGAATGAGCATATGAACACATAAAAATTAAAAACCTGGAAAAAGCAGCAAATAGAATTTCAGATTTGGTGCAGTCTCCTGTACAGATTGTGTATTATAAATTGTTGAGGGTTTTTAAGGCAGAATCCTTCCAGACAAGCTGTCTTCATTTGATAATGGGCTTCACATACTCTGATGGTAGCAATCCGATGCCTCCTTCAACAAGGGATGGGAAGCCTGACACTCATTTTTATTTAATGATCTATATTTTCTGGGGTAGGTATTGACTATCCATGCAAGGTGCCTCCATTCAAACTCCTTTTTAAAAATAATTGTATTTTTAAATCAGCTTACAAAGTAGTGGGTTTCCATAGGTGTTTTTCATACATCTTTGGTTTTGATTAACCCATCTCTATTCTCCCATCTCGTCTATATCTTCCTTCCTCAATCTCCACTTAAGCCTTTAACACTAGAATTCTCCAACTTTTCATATCACATGTGTCCTACTATCCCCCCACCCCCACTTAAAGCCTCTTCATAAGCCATATTTAGTTTCCTGACTTCTACAGAAACTCCAATATTAAATGCACAAATCTAAAAGTGTGATTGTTGGATCCACATATGAGAGAGAATATGTGAATTTATCTTTCTGGGTCTGGGTTACCTGAGAGTAATAGAATATTACAGTTATGTTCATTTTCATAAAAGCCTCATAATTTTCCTTACATTTGAATAAAATTCCATTGTGTGTAACACATTTTCATCATCTATTCTTCAGTTGATAGACAACTAGGATGACTATTTCCTAGCCATTGTGACTAGAGGAGCAATGAACATGAATATGCCCATATATCTGTAGGCAGATACAGAGCACTTTGGGGATATGTCCAGGAGTGGTATGATTGGGTTATATGGAAGTTCTATTTTTAAATTTTTTAGGAACCTCCACACTGACTCCCATAGTAGCTGTACTAATCCATACTTACATCAATAGTGGATAAGGGTTTACCTTTCCCCAAATTCTTGCCAGCACTTGTTGTCATTTGCTTTTATTATTTTTAGAAATATTTTATTGAGTTGAAATTTTCATAAGATATATTTTAACCATCTTCAGATCCCCTTACCTCTACACTCCCATGTAACTTCTCTGACTTTGCATTCATGTCCTTTATTATTATTCATCTTTTTTTTAAATTTTATTTATTTATGTATGTGTTTGAATGTACTGTCTGCATGCAGGTTTGTGCACCCGTGTCGTGCAATGCCGCGGAGGTCAGAAGAGGGTGTCGGATTGCCCTGGAACTGGAGTTAAAGACGGTTCTCAGCTGCCATGTGGGTGCTGGGGATCGAACCCGGGTCCTCTGCAAGAGCAGTCGGCGCTCTTAACCGCTAGGCCATCTCTCCAGCCCAATATTATTCATCTTTTAAAGGCCTATTTAGGTCAGTCTGTGTTTAGAAATGCTCTTGAGTGAGGATCTATGATAGTCTGACCAACTTACATGTAACACACACATATAAAGTAAACTGACCCTTTCCCAGCAGTTGCAAATTGCCAATAGATCCTCACCTAGGGCTGGGGATTCTTGCCTACTTCTCCCATCCATGTTGGATTTTTTTCTGATTTAGGTTTGCACAAGTCTTGGGCATTCTGTCACAAGCACTGCAGGTTCATATGTGCAACTGCCCAGTGGTGACCAGATAAATGTTTTTGAGGAAAGAAGCCAAGACACCGACCTTAGAAGAACAACTGTAGAGATATTCAAAGAAATTATAGAACTAAGGGAAGAGAATGAAAAACTCAAGAAGGACCTAGAGGGAGGTAATGACAAATGGTGACAAGAACTAAGGGGAGAGATTGAAACACTCAAGAATCAACTAGAAGGATTTAATGACAAATGTTGGAAAGAATTAAAGGAGAAATTGACAAACTCTGGAAGGAGGTGGAAAAACTGAAAAGATCCCAGGCTTAAAGGAAAAAAGAAAATGACCAATGAACCAAAGATCTACAAGATGAGAATGACAGGCTCCAGAGGAAAGTGGAAAATCTAAAGAAGTCACAGGATGAAATGAAAAAGGAAATTGAACATTCATCCAATCACCAGGAAAGGATGGGAAAAAGCCTCAGAAGCAGAATGGAAGAAGCAGAAAAAAGAATATCAGACCCGCAGGATAATACATAGTG
This sequence comes from Rhizomys pruinosus, assembly GCA_009823505.1. Lineage (NCBI taxonomy): Eukaryota > Metazoa > Chordata > Mammalia > Rodentia > Spalacidae > Rhizomys > Rhizomys pruinosus. The sequence goes on from VZQC01001008.1 coordinate 3,924,266, forward strand.
ATTAGAAAGCTCAAGTAAAGATTATGAAAAATTTCAAAAAACACAAGAGTGGAACAACCAGGAAATGTGGGACACTATGAAAAGACCACCCTCCCCATCATAGGGATAGAGGAAAGAGAAGAACCCCAAGACAATACTATTGTCCAGGTCTTCAACAGGATAATAGAAGAAAACTTCCCCAAACTGAAAAAAAGACAATCCCATACAAATACAAGAAGCACATAGAACACCAAATAGACAGGACCAGAAAAAAAAAACTCCCCATGCCATATAATTGTTAAAACACTAGATGCTCAAAACAAAGACAAAATACTGAAAGAGACAAGAGAAAAACAACAAGTTACATATAAGGGGAAACCCATCAGAATCACAGGTGACTTCTCAGTCCAAACTATGAAAGCTAGAAGAATGTGGACCAAAGTATTCCCTGTGCTAAATGACTTTAGATGCCAACCCAGACTACTATATCCAGCAAAATTGTCAGTTACAATTGGAGGAGAAATAAAAATCTTTCACAAAATGAACAAGATGAAAGAATACATGTTTAAGAAACCAACACTTCAGAAAATCCTCAAAGCAATCCAAAGAACAGAGGAAAAGAGCAATTATCCCTAAGCAATTAAAGAGAGTAATCAACAAAAGTATAACAGAGTAAATACAAATCTAGACCAAGAATGCAAACAAAAATAAGATGAAAGGAAGCAACACACATCTCTCAATAATAACATTAAATATTAATAGTCTAAACTCCTCAATCAAAAAACATAGACTGGGAGAATGTATTAGGAAACAGAATCCTTCTATATGCTGTCTACAAGAAACCCATCTCATCCTCAAGGACAGACACCACCTTAGATTGAAAGGATGGGAAAAAATATTCCAAGCGAATGGTACCAAGAAACAAGCTGGAGTGTTTATTCTAATATTAGAGAAAATAGATCTCAAAGTAAAACTAATCAGAAGAGACAAAGAGGGTCATACATCCTTGTCAAAGGAACAGTTAACTATGAAGACTTCACAATCCTAAATGTCTATGCACCAAACTCTGGTGCACCTAAATTTATGAACACTACACTACAGGACCTCAAGATGCAGATTAATCCTAACAAATGAATATTGGGAGACTTCAACATCCCACTGAGCCCCTTGGATAGATCAACTGGGCAAAAAAGTAAACATAGACAACATAACTGAACAATACAATACACCAAATGGACCACACAGACATCTACAGAATATTCCACCCAAACACTAGAGAATATACTTTCTACTCAGCACCTCATGGAACATTCTCTAAAATTGACCACATACTGGGGCACAAAAGAGATCGCAACAAATAAAAAAGGATTGACATTATTCCATGCATTCTATCAGACTACAGTCCAATGAAGCTCAAAATGAACACTGGAATAAGCCCAACTAGCTACAAGAACAAATGGAGACTAAACAACACCATCCTGAATAATGAATGGGTCAGGGAAGAAATAAAGAGTGAAATAAAAGTATTCATGGAACTGAATGAAAAAGACAGTACAACACAACAAAAGTTGTGGGATACTTTAAAAGCAGTCTTGAGAGGGAAATTTATACTCCTAAGTGCCCACATAAAAAAAAAGAAAGTGAACAAATAAATGATCTAACACTGCAGCTAAAAACACTTGAGAGACAACAACAAATGAACCCTAAATCCAACAGAAAGGAAGAAATCACAAAAATCAGAGCAGAAATCAATGTAATAGAAACAAAGAAAACAATACATAGAATCAATGAATCCAAATGCTGTCGCTTTGAAAAGATAAACAAAATAGACAGACCTCCATCCCAGTTAACCAAAAAAAGAGCAACTCCAAATCAATAGTATTTGTGATGAAAGGGGAAACATCACAACAGACAAAGTAAAGATCCAGACAATCATACGGGAATACTTCAAAAACCTATACTCTATTAAATTTGAAAACTTAAGAGAAATGATTGACTATTTGAAATCCTGGGAACCAACAAAGCTTAACCAAGAAGAGACTGACAGTTGAAACAGATCCATAATATTTGAGGAAATTGAGGATGATAATATAAAACCTCCCAACTAAAAAAAAAAAAAATCCCAGGCCCAGATGGATTCGCAGCAGAATTCTATAAAACATTAAAAGAGGTCCTACCACCATTACTACTCAATCTGTTCAGAAGGATACAAACAGAGGGAATTCTCCCAAATTCCTTCTATGAAGCCAGCATCACCCTAATACCAAAACCAGGCAAAGATATAACCAAAAAACAAAGCTACAGACCAATCTCATTAATGAACATAGATGCAAAAATTCTCAACAAAATACTTGCAAATAGCATACAGATCCACATCAAAAGCAAGTTGGATTCATACCAGAGATGCAGGGATGGTTAAACATACATAAATAAATATCATAAAACAAATAAATGGACTGAAAGACAAAAACCACATGATCATCTCAATTGATGCAGAAAAAGCCTTTCACATGATCCAACGTCCCTTCATGTTTAAAGTCCTAGAGGGAATTGGACTGAAGGGAACATTCCTCAACATGCTCAAAACCATATATAGCAAACCCACTGGCAACATCACCCTAAATGGAGAAAAATTGGAACCATTTCTCTTAAAGGCAGGAACCCAGCAAGGCTCCCCCTTATCACCACTCCTCTTTACCATAGTGCTTCAAACACTTGCTAGGGCAATAAGACAAGAAAAGAAGAAGTTAAGCTATCCCTTTTTGCAGATGATATGATAGTTTACCTAAGGGATGCTAAAAACCACCAGAAAACTTCTAGAAATGATCAAGAGTTTCAGTAAAGTGGTGGGATACAAAATTAACCTGGAAAAATCAGTAGCCTTTCTTTACACCAACAATAAACAAGCAATAGAAGAAGACTTTCTCACTCACAATAGCCTCAGAAATACTAAACTCCCTGGGAACAAACTTAACCAAAGATATCAACGATCTCTACAACAAAAATTTTAAAGCCCTGAAGAAGGAGATTGAAAATGACATCAGAAGATGGAAAGATCTACCATGCTCATGGATTAGAAAAATTAATATAGTAAAAATGTCCATTTTACCCAAATTGAATTACAATGCAACCTCAATCAAAATCTCCATGAGCTTCTTCACAGACTTGGAAAAAATCCTTAATTTCATATGGAAAAACAAAAGACCCCAAATAGCTAAAGCAATTCTGAGTGAAAAGTGCAATAGAGGGGGGATTGCTCTACCAGACTTCAAACTATATTACAGGACCATAGTCATAAAGACAGCCTGGTACTGGCACAAAAACAGGCCCATTGACAATTGGAACAAAATTGAAGATCCAAACTTGAGCTCATACAATTTCAGCCACTTTATATTTGACAAAGGGGCAAAAAAAAATTCAGTGGAGGAAGGATAGCATCTTCAACAAATGGTGCTGGCAAAACTGGATCACCATTTTTAGAAGAAGAAAATTAAACCCTTACCTCTCACCCTGTACAAAAATCAACTCCAAGTGGATCAAGGATCTCAGTGTAAAGCCTGAAACCCTGAAGGTGATAGAAGTAAAAGTTGGTAACAACCTACAAGACATATGAGTAGGAAAAGACTTTCTAAATCAGACTGAAGCTGCATGGGAAATAAGGTCAACAGTTGTGAAATGGGTCCTAATCAAACTCAAAAGCTTCTTTACAGCAAAAGAAACAATCAAGGAGGTAAAGAGAAAACCCACGGGGGGGGGGAATCTTCACCAGTGATTCACCTGATAGAGCATTAACATCAAGAATATATAGACTACTCAAAAAACAAAGAAGTAAGAAAACAAATGACCTACTCAAATGATGGAATAAAGAGCTGATCAGAGACTTCACCAGTGAGGAAGTAAAGATGGCTGAGAAACATCTTAAAAAGTGTTCAACATCATTAATAATTAAGGAAATGCAAATAAAAACTCTCAGATATCATCTCACTCCGGTATGACTAGCTAAGATCAAGAACACAAAAGATACCAAATGCTGGAGAGGTTGTGGGGAAAGGGGAACACTCATCCCTTGGTGGGAATGTAAACTTGTACAACCATTATGGAAAGCAGCGTGGAGAACCCTTAAAAGAATCAAAATGAGCCTACCACCTGACCTAGTCATACCACTCCTGGGTATATAACCACAAGACTCATCCTACCGCAAAGATACATGCACATCCATGTTTATTGCAGCTCTCTTCACAATAGCGAAGAGCTGAAACCAATCCAAATCCCCTCAACAGACAAGTGGATGACAAAATGTGGTACATCTACACAATGGAGTACTACTCAGCAGTAAAGAAAGATGACATCATGAACTTTGCAGGTAAATGGATGGAACTTGAAGCCATTATGCTAAATGAATAACACAGTCCCAGAAAAACAAGTGGCAAATGGTCTCCCTCTTTTGTGGATGCTAACACCAAATCCCCAGATGAAAGGCAAGCTGAACAATATTATCGTTATGTTTCTGTTTATCTGAAAGCAACTATGTTGTTATAATGTGAATCTCTTTGGTGTGTGTGTGTGTGTGTGTGTGTGTGTGTGTGTGTGTGTGTATTCTCTTGTTACCAGTGGTCAGGGTCTGGGCTGGGTGTTTCCAGGTTCTGGGCCTCTTAAACAAAGAATTGAAAATAAGGGCCATCTCGATTTGTAAAAATATAAAGATAACTGTATTTGGATAAAAGTGATTGTATAGATGACAGAGGGATACACTGTCAAGACTGACAGCATGCCACATGAGTTGAGGATACTCAAGGGCCCTACGTTACAACCTGAACACTCTTTTTAGTGATCTGAATGGAGGAGGGTCTGGTTACTAAGGGGGCATAGTTCCAGTTCCATATTTTGATTGATGGATTAGATCATATATTTATTTTTCCTACTGAACATGTTCATTCCTATAATGCATCTATTTTTCATCAAATGCATGCTGACACCATTGCGGTAGATTTCTATAAGCCACATCCAGGAGCCTATAAGTCTCTATTTCCATATGGACATACACCTGACTCTACAATCTTTCCAACCCCTTTTCCAAAATGTTCCATGAGCTTTAAGTGGGTGAAGTTTAATATAGGAGTCCTGTCCAAGGACTCACACTCTGCAGGGTATTATTCTCTATGTTTTGGCCATGTGTGGCCTTCTGTGTTCATTGCTCTCTGTTGCATGAAGGAGCTTTATTGGTTAGAGTTGAGACATGCATTAGTATTCTCTCTACCCCTTGTTCTACTATGTTCTGTGAGCTTTAGGTGCAGAGGTTCTACTGTAGATGTGTCACTTAGGGTTGGGCATTTCACAAACACTTTCTCTCTGTGTGTGACCAGTTGTAGAACTCTAATAGGCTGTGTCTGTTGTAAAAGGAGCTTCTTTGATGAGTAGTGACTGGCATACTTGTCTGTAAATATAAGGATCAATATTTAGCATACATTAAGTAATTACATTTGCCTAGGGATATGATAGAGGACAAGTTTTCTCTGGGAGACATGACTTCTCTAGCCATGTGTATTTAGCTATGTTTACATTCCCATGCATGCATTTCCTGCCATTGAGTGGACTTTAAGTCCAATTAGGTAGCTGTTTACTACTCCCAAGATAAAAGTGACACTACTGATCCAATACGGTTTGCTGTCCCAGTCAATGTCATGATTATTAGGCCTTAAAGCTGAGGTTGGACCATCAATTGATGTTCCACCTTAGCAGCTTGCATCTGTCCTCCAGACCTCTAAGAGTTAGCTTTCATGACAGTGGTTACCAGGTCAATTCCAGCTCCAGTGCTCCAACTCCTGTGTTGGAAGTATTTCCTATTTTCAGCAATTGGATCTGACTTAAGCTCTAGGAGACAATCAAGGTCTAAGTTAATAGTTTGTGTAATTTTAAGAGTCTCTTGGACTAATTTGACCAGTAACTCAGAGGGAGGTTTCTCCTGCCTGTTTCTTGTTATATAACTTTCAGTTATACACATGGACTCATATAGAGATATTGTATGTATAAATTTCAGTAGGCTTTCAGCTAATCCATTTTCCTCTGGTTTTCCATACCAACTAAGCAAGCATTATTTACCTCTCTGTTCTCCTCATCTAAGCCTCTTTCCTTCATCCCCAGTGTCCTCATTTTCCCCATTTCACTATTTTCCTATGGTTACCCCTCTCCTGAGCTGCTTCTTCCCCTTTTCTCCCATGGTTCCATGTATTACTCTTTCTCTTCCCCTCCTAGTTAAATACCCCATTTTACCCATATCCTTTGCTGATACCTGTCTCATACTGTTTCCTTCTCTCAGATTCTGTCTTTCTCTTTACCTCCCTGGTTCCTTTCATTTTTTTTCTGGCTTCTGCACTTATAGCATTCGACATGCATTTTACAATTATACTTTCATTTAGTTTTCTTCTGTTGTCTTTTGGGTATAGTTATTTATTTCTTCAGTCCTTTGTATTCCTTCTAGTATTTTCTGAAGGGCTGGTTTGGTGAACATGAATTTTTCAGCCTGTTTGTGTCATGGAAGATTTTCCTTTCCTGTATAACTGTAATAGAGCATTTTCTTGGGTAAATTATTCTGTGTTTTCACTTATGGTCACTTAGAACTGGTAATACTTTAGTCCAAGCTCTTCTGGCTTTCCCAGTTTGCACTGAAATTTCCAATCGGCTTTCCCTTATATGTGTTTTGTTATTTTTTTCCTTTCAGCTTTCAGTATTTTCTTTCCATTCTTTCCATTTAGTGTTTTTACTATGATATGCCATGGAGAGTTTCTTTTCTGGTTTTGTCTATTTGGTGTTCTATGTGCTTCTTGTACTTGTATGGGTATGTCTTTCCTTGATTTGGGGGGGGGGATTCTTCTACAATCCTGTTGAATATCTGGTCATTATCCTTTACCTGAGGTTCTCCTTCCTCTAGGCCTATGATGCATAAATTTGGTATTTTCATGTTGTCACAGATTTCCTGCATACTCCAATCCTGTTATTTTTTATTTTTTCATGATCCTTGCTTGAGCAGTCCATTTATCCAACTTTATCATCTAATCTTGATATTCTGGTTTCCATCTCATTCATTGTATTGGTGAGGCTTTCTCCTGTTATTTCAAATTTGCTTATTGGATGCTTTACTTCTTTCTTCATTTCAACCTGAATTTCTTTAATATTTAATTCTCTTTTGTGAATTTAGTCAGAAGTTTATTGCTATCTTCTTTTAGTTATTTGAATTGTTTGTATATTCTTTAAATTAGTTCAATTCTTTGACCATATTTCTGTTTGTTCTTTTAAATTCTATGTTCTGTGCTATCTCTAAGGGTTTTTCATTTTCCAACTCTTCTATAAGACTAGTGGTGTTTGGTGGGGATTGTGGTTTTTTATCTTATTGTTTTTCCATTGTGGTTTTGGCATGTGGATTTCCTTTGTTGTTCATAATTCTTGTATGAAACTCAAGCCTTCATTTGTTGAGCTGAAGTCTGATTCTGTTTGTATAGCTTTCACATTGGGTATGAAAAGCTGATTGTTCTCGCCTTCAGATTCTCCATTTTTATTTTATATTGTAGGGATACAATGCCTCTAGTCAGGCTACTTGAGGGGTGGTCTTCAGGAGGTTGAAGCAGCCCTAGCTAGTTAGGAGCACTTTAGAAGCCTCAGATGGATAGCACCAAGGGTACAAGGAGAGTAGATGGGAGATGGATGTGCTGGTTTCTACTAGTCGGCAGAGAAGCCTAACCCTGGAGCAGTGAGAGGGACTGCAGATGGTCCCATGCAGGGGGATATCCATGATACCATTTGGGACGCTCATCCCGGAGGTCAAATCAGGAGCTTTCAGGAAGTCTCCAAATTTCTGGGCTCCTAGGGGGCAGTGGGAAGGACTTCAGAGGGCTGCAATGCAGAGGGATGGAGGTGGCATGATTTGGGAAGCTCACCCAGCAGAGGTCAAATCAGCCACAATGACATCTATTTTTAATTTTGGAAAATTCTTAGTTTTGTTTGACTACGTTCTCCATTTCTTTTGTCTTTAATATTTCCACTATCTATATGCTACATCTTTTTTAATTTTCTAAAATGTCTTGGATATTTTCCTTTCTAATTTTGTCTTTTATCTCTTTTTATTTCCACTGTGGAAGTTTCTTTCACATTTCACTGATTCTATTTCCACCATGTCCCGTCTACTGATAAGCCCAAGAAAATAATTTGGTTCTAGGGAAGAAGTTGAGAGGAGATTCAAGCAAACAGTGTAGAATGTCTGTCATGCAAGAGTTTTAATAACATGAACACACATAACTTGACTTTAATTTGCTGAGACAAAGCAAGGTGTCTTCTTTTAGGTCTTTTAGGAAGAAGGAGGAGGGGAGGATGTGGTAACACAAGGGAGTGGGTAAGGGTCACTTTGCATTATCAAATTTGGTTGAAAAGCCCTATGTACTCTGTGATTTGGGCTGGTGTCAGGTGCCTGGAAAGTTTAGAGGACATTCTTGAGTAAACAGTCCTATAGAGACTTTTGTAGAACAATAAACACAGTTAATATGTGACCTGTGGGATATGACACGTACGATGAATGAGGCTGGTTAGTATGTGACCTGTGAAAGTTGACTGTGGTCAGGCAGCATGGAGGCTGGATATGTTCTTGCCCTGCTTGGAGCCTTCTCTGTTTAAGACTTAAGTTATCTGAATCGCCTGTCTTCAGGACAGGCATTGACCTGTCTGTGTCACATAATAAAGAAAAGCTTTATCACCATTACAGTGCCCTCACTTTTAGCATTGTGTGCGTGCATGCATGCGTGCATGCATGCGTGTGCATGTGTGCCTGTGTGCATGTGTGCTTGGACTACATTAGCCATATCTTCCTTCCCCCTTTCCATTAATAGCATATTAATCATAGTTTTGATTTTCTGGCTTGGTATTTCCAATATTCTTGCTGATTTTGCTATGATGTTTGCTCTTTAAACTGTATCATGTCTGTTAGTATGTATATTAATTGCTTTACATACTAGTGGAATAAAATACCTGATGAAAATAATTGAAAGAAAGAAGGGTTTACTTTGGCTCACAGTTCCAGGAGATACTTTATAGTATAGAGATCATGGTGACAGAAGATTGAGTCAACTGCTGTCAGGAAGCAGAGAGCGATGAATATTCAAGCTCACCTGGCTTTAAACTTTTTACTCAGTACAGAACCCCAGCCCAGGAGATGATGCCTTCTGTGTTTAGCATGGGTCTTCTCACCTCAATTAGCCTAATCTAGATAATTCCTCTCAGGAATTGACACATAGTTTTCTTTTATTAATGTTTTGATTTATTATATATATCTATATATAATATCTCTCTATTATATATATCATATAAATATATATTTCTTTTGGTCTTTTTGAGACAGGGTCTCCCTGTAGTTTTAGATGGCTTGGGGCTCATTCTGTAGACCAGGCTGGCCTTGAACTCATAGAGATACGCCTGCCTCTGCCTCCCAAGTGCTGGGATTAAAGGTGTGCACCACCACACCCGGCATAATATAATTTTTTTATTGATTCCAGAGTCTCATACAATGTATTTTCATCACATTCAGATCCCCCCTTCTCCAGATCCTCTCCACTCTTCCCTGAATTTTATGTTCTTCATCATTATCATCTGTTTCCTTTCTTTCTTTTCACATTTACACAAAGATGCTGCATATTCATTAATAAATTTATATATAAAAATGATACCTGTCTATTTGAAGGTAGTAGTTAAGTTTAGTGTGTAAGGAAGATAAAAGAATGGATTGAGATGGGTTATACAGAAAGAACATCAACACTCTCTATAGCACCTTATTTTTTTAAATGAAAGTGACCTGGAGTCATAATGGCAACAGTTTTAGATTTTTATAAGTGAAACTTTTTAAGATTTTATAATAAAAACAACCTAACAATTCAATATATTGAAATTTAAATTATTGCAGCTCTGTAGAAAATGTACAGTGTTGTTCTTTGTTTATATTTTATATATTTGGTAGTATTTGTATCTATATTAATTTCTCATGGTTTCTGTAACAAATTACCACAAACTTGGAGGCCAAATGTCCAAAATCATTATCACTGAGTTGAAAATAAAGTGTCAATAGGACTTTGTCCATTCCAGAGGTTCTATAAGAGAATATATCCAGGGCTGGAGAGGTGGCCTAGCTGTTAAGAGCACCGATTGCTCTTGCAGGGGTCCGGGGTTCAATCCCCAGCACCCACATGGCGGCTAAGAACCGTCTGTAACTCCAGTTCCAGGAGAATTCCAGTTCCAGGGGACTCCAAGACCCTCTTCTGACCTCCGCGGCATTGCACGACACGGGTGCACAGACCTGCATGCAGACAGTACATTCATACACATACAAAGATAAATTTAAAAAAAGAGAATATATCCTTCAGTTATTTTTTTTAACTTGAGAGTCAGTGCTATAGTAGGGATCTGATGTTACCAATTCTTTGCTTATATTGGGAGGTGTGTAGTCTTTAGAGATGGGGCCTAGTGGGAGGGGGGATTGGGATGGCTAGTGTTTTTCTGTCTCATTACTTCTGGGCTACCTGAGGTAAGCAGATCTGTTCCAGTGTGTTTCTGTGGTTCCCCTATCAAGTAATTATCACAGATATTTTGTCAATGTGTCAGGAAGCTGCTTAACTGGGTAAAAGTAGTCGTGATAAGTTAAGAGTTTGTGTAAGACTTTCTGTTCATGTGGCTAGAAATGAGGCAATGCTTACTATATGCTGTACCTACAGATGTCAGAGGCTAAAACTCCTTCATATTTCATTATCATTATGACTCTTATTTTGAGAGACTTCCTTTAAATATGATATGCATATAGTTATTCTTTCCTTTTTACTGAATGTCATACAATATATTTTGGTCTATCTGTATACTCCCTTATGTGCACCCCACTCAGTTTCATGTACTCTAATATACATTTGCATATATGAGTTATGCACAAGGCTTATTGAGTCTAATTCATGTCTCAGTGTCTCTCTGTGTGGATCCATCCAATGGAGCCTGGTTAAACTACCAAGAGCCATACCATTAAAAGAGTTGGATGCTCTCCTTCCCAGTCCTCACCACCGGTACAAGACAGGAGCTTCTTGATTTACTGGAAAGAGGTAGGTAGAAGGGAATCTTGGTTTTGCACTATAATTAAGCCTCAATATTTTATTTATTTATTTTTTTAAATTTTTTAATTTAATTTTATTTATTTCTGTATGTGCATGAATGTACTGTCTGCATGCAGGTCTGTGCACCTGTGTCGTGCAATGCAGTGGAGGTCAGAAGAGGGTCTCGGATTCCCCTGGAACTGGAGTTCTCCTGGAATTGGAGATTCAGACGGTTTTCAGCTGCCATGTGGGTGCTGGGGATCGAACCCGGGTCCTCTGTAAGAGCGGTTGGCATTCTTAACCGCTAGGCCATCTCTCCAGCCCCAAGTCTTAATATTTTAAAATCTGTGCCTGTGGGTTCTGACCTTGAAACTCTATAGAAGAGAAAAGAGATCTAGAGGGGATAAGGTAGACAAACACAAGGAATAGTTCAATAATCTCAGATTCTACTTGGATTGGGTTAGGTACAATCCCATCCTCCTATTTAATAATTATTTTATTTTAATTTTATGTTTATTAGTGTTTTGCCTGCATGTATGTAATTGCAACCATGCACGAATTGCCCACAGAAGCCAGAAGAAGATATTGGATCCCTGGTATAGGACTTATGGGTAGTTGTTAACCACCATATGGCTGTTGGAAACCAAAATGCAAGAGCAGTCATGGTTCTTAAGCATAGAGCCATCTCTCAGTCACTCCCCTAATCCTCTCTACTAAAAATGGACTTTCCAGCTTAGTTCTTTCACCTGCATGCTCTCACCCCTTCTCCAAACATCACATTAAGCAACCTGGGACACCACTTGCCTCAGGTTACACATATACAATTCTCTGGTATATGGGATAAGATTTTCTTCCCCTTTGCTTGGTAGAGGCCGGGCCAGGATACCATGTGGTTGGGAATCTCCCAGTAGAAATCACTGCAACAGGCTTGATGCTCCCTTGCAGTGGATTCTGATATTTTTATTGCTTTACTTTAAATAAACATTCCTTTCTACTTTTGCAAATTGATGTTGGCTTTTACATGACCCTAATAATAGAAACACTTGAACCTAATGCCCAGCAACAGGGACACCCTGCATTCTTCCCCAAGTCATTCAGGCCCTGATAAAACCTTAGTCCAGTCTAGTGTGGTGAAGTAGTTCCACTTTACTGTAGACCTTGTTAATAAAGAGTGCTCTGAATGTATTTTGGAATGACTATATTTTCCCTCATCTGTCAGAGCTTGAGAGGATTTTTCTCTGACCTTTGCTGTAAGAATATGTTAAACCTTCTAGAACCCCTGGAGGTAAAACTCAAGCACTCTAAGATTGGGCTCCTCTAGAGTCTTTACATGTTTATTCCTGTCTTGGCCCTACTGCAAGCTGGGTATCTGGTCAGGGTTCTGCACCAGGAAAACTACATGCTACTTCTCAGAGTTTGGGGGTCATGGTCTGTGGGTGTGCATAAGGCTGGGTGTATGTTTGCTAATACTTCAGCTAGCATGTTTTAAGATCACAAGTTTATACAAAAACCTATTAGAGAATAGGCTTCCCCAAATTTTTGCCTCAGGTATTGAAGGAGGCTAACCAGTAGTTGGCAGTATATACTCACTAAAAATTCAATTAGTATCATACATTTATAATTCCATTAGTTACATTTAGTAAGTTAATTTACCCTTTAGTTGTTTGATTATACAGACTTGAGTTTGGGACAGAGGGGCCTACTCCACCCCGGTCAGCCTTTTTGTGACTCCAAACAGTATGTGATCATACAATAATAATTTATATAAGACAAATTAAAAATTGATAATACCCAAAGTATGAAGCAAATAGCTTTTTTTTTGGTATTTTTGAGACAGGGTCTCCATGTAGCCTCAGCTGTCCTGGAACTCACTCTGTAGACCAGGCTGGCCTTGAACTCACAAAGATCCGCCCGCTTCTGCCTCCCAAGTGCTAGGATTAAAGGTGTGCGCCACTACACCTGGTGAAGCAAATAGCTTTTTTAAAAAAAATTATTTATTATTTTTATGTCTATGAGTGTACTGTCTGCATGTTGGTAGGTGCACCCATGTCATACAATGCTGAGGAGGTCAGAAGAGGGCGTTAGATTACCCTGGAACTCTAAAGATGGTTCTTAGCCACCATGTGGGTGCTGGGAATCGAACCCGGCTCCTCTGCAAGAGCAGTTAGTGCTCTTAACCACTGAGCCATCTCTCTAGCCCTGCAAATAGCTTTTATGAGTTGGATTTATACACAGTTATTTATAGTTGACTGTTTAATAGACAGAAACCTATAAAGTCATAAGAGATTAAAACATAAGTACACACAGTGTTAAAGGGAAAATTTTTTTGGATTGATCTGTATGGAGAAACTACATTATTGCTTAATACTTAAGGAGAAACAGAAAACCATTTCTAAAAATATCTTTTTAAATTGAACCAAGATTTTTAGTTTGTATTGTTAGTGAGAATTTTTACTAGCTAGCAAAAGGCAGTTTATTGCGACAGGGTTTTCTTGTAGCAGCTGTCTTGAAACTCAATGCACAGGCCAGGCTGACCTCAAGCTATTGAAGAAGTCTGCCTTCCCCTGCCTCTGTAGCACTGGAATAAAAAACACCTGTGTTACCAAGTTAGATTCAAAAGGCAAAAGCAGACTTAAACATGAGGTTTAAGATGAAATTTTTGTTCTAGGGTAAGATATGTAAACCAGCAGAGTATGGCTCACAGGTTTTTTAAAAATTTTCAGGGACTGGGATTAAAGGCATTAAAGGCATGGATGAGTACGCTTTTTTATTTGAAAGACTTCTTTTCCTTAAGGCAGTAAGTTGGAGTAAGATTAAAAGACCAAAATAGATTTTTATGCCTAAGACATTTTAGGTAAGTGTGCATATTTAAATATTTAAGGTACCTGGGTTTATAAGCAAAGAATATTCATATTTTGATTAGGCATGCCAAAATGGAATTTACACACAATAGTTTTTGTACCCAAGAATAATGGTGATAAATTAAGGACAATATAATTATCTGATAACTCTCTGCATAGAAGTATATTAAATTCTAGCTGGGTGTGGTGGTACACACTTTTAATCCTAGCACTTAGGAGGCAGAGGCAGGTGGATTTTTGTGAGTTCAAGGCCAGCCTTGTCTACAGAGCAAGTTCCAGGATAGCTGGGGCTACAGGGAGACCCTGTCTCGAAAAGACCAAAAAAAAAAGTATATTAAATTCTTACACTTGGAATATAAGAACATGACATGATAAAGAAATTTTTGAAGACATGAATTAAATTTTGAAGGATGGAGAGAACTGGAAATTGAAAAACATTATGAAAAATATGATATATAAAAGATGTAAAAAGCTCAGGAAAGATCTAGAGGGAAAGAATGATAAACTCTGGAAATAATTAGAGGGAGAGAATGACAAACTCTGAAGAGAATGACAAACTCTGAAAAGAGCTAGAGGAAGAGAAACACAAACTCTAAAAAAAAAACTAGAGGAAGAGAAATGCAAACTCTGAAAAAACTAGAGGGAGTGAATGCCAAACTCCAGAAGGAAGCGGAAACACTGAAAAGATCCCAGGTTGAAATGAAAAAAAGAAACAGACCAGCAAAGCAAGATGCTACACGTAGAGAATGACAAGCTCCAGAAGGAAATGGACGTACTAAAGAAATCACAAGAAGAAATGAAAAAGTAAACGGAACACTCATCCAATCAACAGAAAATGATGGGCAAAAGCCTCAGAAGCAGAATAGATGAAGCAGAAAATAGAATACCAGACATGCAGGATAACATGGAACAACTAAAATGTTCAAGTGAAGATTATGAAAAATTAAAAAACCTACAAGAGTGGAATAATCAGGAAATGTGAGATGCTATGAAGAGACCAAATCAATCTCTGCATCATAGGGATAAAGAAAGGAGAAGAATCCCCAGACAATGGTGTTGATCAGATCTTCAACAGGATAATAGAAGAAAATTTTCCTAAACTGAAAAAAGACAAACCTATACAAATACAAGAACATATAACACCAAATAGACAGGACCAGAAAAGAAATTCCCTATGCCATATCATAGTTAAAATGCTAGATGCTCAATACAAAGAAAAAATACTGAAAGGCACAAGAGAAAAACAACAAATTACATATAAGGGGAAAACCCATCAGAATCACAGCTGACTTCTCAGTGCAAACAATGAAATCCAGAAGAACATGGACCAATGTATTCCCAGACCTAAACAACTTTAGATGCCAACTCAGATTACTATACCCAGCAAAAATGTCAATTATAGCTGAAGGAGAAATAAAAATATTTCATGTCATAAACAAAATGAAAAATATATGTCAAAAAAACCCAACGCTTCAGAAAATACTTGAAGCAATTCAAAGAACAGAGGAAAGGAGCAACTATACCCAAGCAACTAAAGAGAGAAACTAATAAAAGCATAACAGCATAAATACAAATGTAGACCAAGAATGCAAACAAAGAATAAGTTGAAAGGAAGTGACACACATCTCTCAATAATGACCTTAAATATTAATGGTCTAAACTCCCCAGTCAAAAGACATAGACTGGGAGAACAGATTAGGAAACCGGATTCATCTATATGCTGTCTACAAAAAACTCATCTCACACTCAAAGACAGACACCAACACAAAATGAAAGGATGGGAAAAATATTCCAAGTAAATGATACCAAAAAGCAAGCAGGAGTTGCCATTCTAATATCAGAAAAAATAGACCTCAGAGTAAGTCAATCAGAAGAGACAAAGAGGACCATTACATCCTTGTCAAAGGAACAATTAACTAGGAAGACTTCACAATCCTAAATTTTTACGTACCAAACTCAGGTGCACCTAACTATATAAACACAATTCTGCAGGTTCTCAAGACACACATTAATCCCAGCACACTAATAGTGGGGGACTTCAATACCCCACTGAGCCCCTTGGATAGATTGACAGGACAAAAAATAAACAGAGAGACATTGGAACTGAACAATACAATACACCAAATGGACTTCACAGACATCTACGGAATATTACACCCAAACACCAGAGAATATACTTTCTTTTTTTAAATTTTTAAAAAAATTTTAATTTCTGTATGTGTATGAATGTACTGTTTGCATGCAAGTTTGTGCACCCAAACAAATCCCAGCTCTCAAATATAATGCTAAAGTCTCCTTAAGCTATGCACTTAAACAAAATATATTAATACAGGAGCTCTGACATCAACAATGGATTATTCTACCAAGGAGACGTTGGCCAGGGGATCCAAGCCCCCACAAAAGGTAAAGGCTCCTTGCCTCCAAACTGGGATATCTGCAGGAAGAGAGGCGATAAGGCCCTGCTGTTGAAGACCTGATATAAACATGGGAAAGATGTATGGAGACCACACTTGCAAATATACAGATGGTCTCTGGAATGCCAGAGAGTGTTACCAAAGGCCACTAAACCAATAAAGCAAATATAGGTCTCCTTGAGTCAAGCAAGACTCCTCCGTCAGCACCAGCTACACCTCATCTGCCTGGAAATACTGTGCAGCAGTGGCAGCCATATGTCTGTATATCCCAAATCTAATTGGCTATTAGCTCTCTCCTTGGAGGAATAACCCACGGCTGATGCCACAAGCTTACATCCTCTAATGGTTAGGAGATGTTATAAACCACACGAAGACCCTGTCATACTTAACAGAAGAAAATGTAATTCATGGATTAACATACCATCCAAACATCTGTGTCTATACCAAAGTAACCTACCATAACAATTAGTACTGTTTAAATACCTATATATCTAATTGCGTGTGCTTCATTAGTAGGATCGAAAGGCTATATATTATACTGTTTAAATACCTATATATCTAATTGCATGTGCTTCATTAGTAGGATCGAAAGGTTATGCCTGGACAAGCTGGCAGCCCATGAAAGAAAACAGCCAGAATTGACTAGAGACCAAGACAACAGCTCCAGAGAAAGTAGACTGTTTTGCTTCTCATCCACCTGTGCCCCTTTTCTAAGCCTAGGGAACAATCTGCGGAAGAGGGGGCGTGGTAGAATGTAAGGGCTGCGATTGGGGTGAATGGTGAAACTACAACAATATAGACTGGACACTCATTTGATCAACTTGATTGAACATACAAGCCCCCCCTGCTGGATGGTGGGACCCATGAGCTGTGTGGGTTTGGGCACACCTGCTCGCAAATTGGTTTTACATGAAGGATGCTTGTACTCACAAATTATCACTTATTGTTAAAAAAAATGAAAACAAAACAAAACAAAACAAAAAGAGAAAGATGCAGAAAAGTTACGGCAGAATGCATGATCTGGGATGGGTAGGGGTGGGTTGGGGGGAAGGGAAGGGGATATATGCCTGAACTGAATTGGAAAATGATGTATGAAATACACAAAACATCAATAAAAAAAATAAAATAAATAAATAAAAGATATGCTTAAACCAGAAGGTAAAATATTTAGAAATGTTCAGAGAAAAATTGTAGGGCCAGGTAAAATTTGGTGGCTTGGCCCAGAGCTACATATCCATCTATAATAAAATATTGTGAATTAAAAAATAAATAAATAAAAATGTTTTCTTACTAAGCATGTTGGTGCATAGCTTTAATCCCAGCACTCTTAAGAAAAAAAATAAAATAAAAAATTTTTAAAGTTTTATTTATTTCTGTATGTGTATGAATGTACTGTTTGCATGCAAATTTGTGCACCCAAACAAATCCCAGCTCCAGGGTAGCCATTATGGCTCTAGGCATGGAAACTGTAGACTCTTCCTCTTGGGAAAACTCATATCTCAGTTCTTATAGAACTGTTTAATTCATTTTTATTTGTTGTTATTTATATAATTGACTCTTCAATTTTAATATCTAAATTTTATATCCTTTTCAATTTTTCTGTTGCCTTACTACTGTCTGTTTTTTACCTTTTGTGTGTATGATGCATATGTGCATGTGTGTGTGTGTGTGTGTGTGTGTGTGCAATGTGTACAAATGGATGTGCATGTCTGCCACAGTATGCATATGGCTATCAGAGGACAAATTCAGGTGTTAGTCCTTGCTTTCCTTGTTTTGAGGCAGGTTCTTTTCTTCTTTTCTACTGTGTATGCCAGGCTAACTGGCCTGAGAGATTCCAGGAATTTTTTTGTCTCTGTTGCTGGGGTTACAGGCATGCATTACTACATTTGGGTTTATTTAGGTTCTGGAGATTTGAACTAAGGTCCTCATGCTTGTGTGGCAGGTGTTTTTCCCACTTTGCCATCTTCTAAGTGAACATTTTTATGCCACCAGTTCACTCTTCTGTTATTTTTACTATATTTAAATGTTATTTTCTTAAGTGTTTTTTTTTCCTGAAGATTTTAGATAACCATTCTGGTAATACACAGACAATTGGTGCCAGCATGGTTACATTTCTCCTCTCTTTTGTGCTATTTTTAGTATTTATATAGTATCTGTCCACTTACCTTTCTATTTGCCCATCCAGTCTTCCACACATGCATACATATATCATTATCTGTAAATATATGAACAAATACAATAGTAATATAGGAATATAGTTACTTCATGTAAATGTATTCGAATAAGGAGAATGTAAGAAATACTGCATTTAAAGTATTATATAATTAGCTTTGCATGTGCTTTTTTTTTTTATGTGTATGAATGTATTGTCTGCATGCAGGTCTGCGCATCCATGTTGTGCGATGCCGCGGAGGTCAGAAGAGGTTCTCAGATTCCCCTGGAACTGGAGTTCTCCTGGACCTGGAGTTCTCCTGGAACCGGAGTCACAGACGGTTCTCAGCCGCCATGTGGGTGCTGGGGATCGAACCCGGGTCCTCTGCAAGAGCGGTCGGCGCTCTTAACCACTAGGCAATCCCTCCAGCCCCCTGCATGTGCTTTATTTTTGTATATGGATTCAAGTCACTGTCTGGTGTTATTCCTTTTAAGTTTTTATTTGCCTTTATTTTTTTTTTAATTTAATTTTTTTTTATTGATGCTTTGTGCATTTCGTACATCATTTTCCAATTCAGATCAGGCATTTTTCCCTTTCCCTTCCCCCCCACCCCCACCCCATCCCAGATCANGAGGTCAGAAGAGGTTCTCGGATTCCCCTGGAACTGGAGTTCTCCTGGAACCGGAGTCACAGACGGTTCTCAGCCGCCATCCCAGTGGGTGCTGGGGATCGAACCCGGGTCCTCTGCAAGAGCGGTCGGCGCTCTTAACCACTAGGCCATCCCTCCAGCCCCCTGCACGTGCTTTATTTTTGTATATGGATTCAAGTCACTGTCTGGTGTTATTCCTTTTGAGTTTTTATTTGCCTTTATTTTATGTCCATTTTGAAGGTCAGTCTGGTGGAGTATAGAAGATCTGGCTGATCTTTCTTCTTTCAGTAACTTGCTTTCTAGCTTTAATTGTTTGGGGTGAAAACTCTCTTCAGAATAGATGTTGCTTTTGTTGCTTTTCCTGTTGCTTTCAAGAATTTCTCTTTCAGCAGTCTGATTATATTATTTAAGGTGTGATTTTCTTTGAATTTATTGTAGAGCTTGTTGACTGTGGTGATCAGTCATATGAATTAAATTTGAACTATTTATAATCCCCATTTCTTTGGAGTTTCTTTCCTGCTTCTGTCTGCTTCTCCAGAAGTTCTGTTCAGCATTTTAGCAACTATACGATTCAAACTGGATAATCCACATTGACTTATCCCGGAGTTCACCTATTATTTCATCTGCCAACTCAAACCTGCCGTTGAACTCCTTTTATGGATTTCTCATTTTCAACCCCAGAATTTCCATTACATTAAAAATTATTTTCTATATCTTTATTAATATTCTCATTCATAAGCTATAGTGGTCATAGTTTCTTTTTGACTGTCAAATGTAGTTTCTTTAGTTTCCTTTAGTTCTATGTCAGTTTACAGAGCTGCATCGATGTCTTTGCCTAGAGTCTAATAACTTGGCCTTATTAGGACATTTCTATTGGCTCATTTTTCTCCATGTAGCTGTTTTTGAAAACTAGAAATTCCAGATCATATGCATGTCGCAGCAACTCTGGATCTACATAACACTCTTCCTACTCCCCCAGGTTGCTGTTTCTTTCTTGGAATTTTGTTATTTATACACTTATCTGTGCTAATTCTCTACTATGGTGTCCTCCATAGCATACAGCTAAGGATGTGTCTGATTCTATAAAGAGAAGTCTGGGATCCTGGGGATGCACTTGGACAGCATAATTTAGTGGCCTGCCAGCAACTGGTCAGAGTTTGTGCTTAACTCTTTTCATTGACTAAGGATGATAGCTTTGCATCCGAAAAGATTAGTGGCTTGGTTCCTGTTTTCTGAATAAGATTGTGATTTCTCCTTTAAGTGTTACAGTCAGTTAAAAATGGAGAGTGTTGAAGTCTGTTCTGTTCTGCTATAATAAGACACTTGAAACAGATATGAGCTGTTTTTTATTATATTTTTAATTTTATGTGTATGAGTGCATTGCCTGCATATATGTAAGTATACGATGCCCTTGGAGATCAGAAGAGGGTGTTAGATTCCCCTGGAACTGGAGGTAAGGATGGTTGCTAGGTGTCATGTGGGTACTGGGCATTGAACCTAGGTCCTCTGCAAAAGCAGTCAGTGCTCTTAACCACTGAGCCATCTTTCCAGCCCCCGAACTGTGTTTATAACAGGTCTGCTTTTCAGAAAGTGCAAGATCCCAGTGCTGACTTCTAGTAAGGGACTGGCCTCTACTTCTAAGATGACGAATTGAGTACTAGATCCTCCAGCGGGGAAGGATGCAA
Organism: Rhizomys pruinosus; assembly: GCA_009823505.1. Classification (NCBI taxonomy): domain Eukaryota; kingdom Metazoa; phylum Chordata; class Mammalia; order Rodentia; family Spalacidae; genus Rhizomys; species Rhizomys pruinosus. The sequence continues at coordinate 3,945,114 of VZQC01001008.1, forward strand.
CAGAAGAGTAAATGAGAACAAACCCACCCTGGTCGTCATAACACTATTACTCTTGACCTACCCTCCTTCTCCATGAGTCCCACCTCCCAACATGTATCACAGAACATTGGTTCTAACACAGAAATGTAGGCACATTCAGATGCCAGCAAGAGGATGAATAGGTCCTTCTCCAGTCTTCTTTAGCATATATTTTGATAACAATATTTTCCTTGAATACATAGCTAGTAAACTTCCATAAAATTAATTTTAAATATCTCTTTTTAATTACAATACATTCAATGTTTGCAATAATGTTTATAAGACTGTCTTTTAAAAATAGTTGCCCTTTTTAAGTGTGGGCTCTTAAAATGGTAGGGACTGATCTGAGAAACATACAAAGTCCAACAAAGCTGTTTCAGACAGTCTGTTATCAGACTCACAAGATGGAGAACCCAGCCCTCTATTCCCTCATGTTCCTATGGTTCCTATATCTCCAATGGATTTTCAAATCACTATCCCAGTATTTTAATTGTCTGTATTCTAATGCCTGTTTGCACTATGAAGCCGGGAGGACAGGGAATCATCTCTTATTTGTATCTCCAGTCTTGGCCTATCTCCAGCACAGTCATACACATAGGGTTTTCAATAGTGTTTTGTTAAAGGGGATTTTCACCTTCCTGAAAAATCCACCTTTTTTTTTCTCACTTCCCATTCTCCATGTGGGCCAAAAGGCAGCAAGTCTTTAAGGCCTGTGTGTCTCTGGCATTCTCCATCTTGTGCTTGTGAACATTTGCGGGATATTAGTCATCTTATGCAGAACAGAATAGTCACTTCTCCACTGTGAAACCCTTCCTTCAACAAGATTTATTTTAAGAACTGTGTGAAAAGAGACAGTTTCACGAGCAACCCTGTGAAAATCCAGTCATTTGTCAATATGTGGGATTAGATTCCTGTAGTTCCATCCGCTGTTCTGCTCCTTAACACCAGGGGGCGCCATGGATCAGGTAGCCCTTCCAAGCCAGGGTCCAGGTTGCCGAGTTGACTACCATTTAACTTGTATCCTGTAATCTGTATCCTGCCACCCTAACTAGCATCCTGCCAAAGACAATGAATGGTGTTGATACACTTTTTGAGAATTGCACACTGCTCACCTTTGGCTATTGGTAATATGTGAAACTCTGGGCAATTGATGGTCACTTTGGGCTTCGATGTCACTGTCTCTGAAGAGGCTGGGCTGTACCATCCTTAACTTCTCCCCAGATCAGATCAGATCAGATCAGATCAGATCAGATCAGATCAGATCAGAGGAAACCCTCTTTTTTTCTCAATGCTGAAGATAAACAAAATAGGAGAAGGGCGTTTTCCTCCTCTGGATTTTGCAGGCTCACATTGAGTGAGAAACACCCGAGTCCTGATTCGGCGCTGCATACAGTGCATGGATCTGTGTATCAGTTTTGAGAATTCGCACCCCATCCTCCACACACCCACACTGGTAGTTTCTATAGCAACTTTTGGAGAGGAATTTCCAGGGCTGCAGATCCTGTCACAGTAACCTAATGCGGAAAGAAAGCACAGTGTGCAGAGGGAGCAGAAGCCACAGAGTTCTTATAATGCCTGTAGGGTGGGGCAGGTGGCACTGAACGGACAGGAAGTTGAGGGCCCAGCAACTCTGGCCCTCAAGCTTCTGGCTTCCTAGCAACAGAAAGCTCACAGGTGGTTCCTGAGTATCTTGCTGTAAATAGGAATTGCATTTCAAGGGTGGTCACGAAGATTCAATGAAGGAACTGTGTAAGCTTCTGGTCTGGTCTTTCCTAAGAGTTAGAGGCAGAAAAACCTGGGTTGACTCCAGTGGTCTGAGGTATGTGTGTCTATAGGATAGGAATGCCATCGTGCAAGCAGATGGCTTGGTGAAGGAAAAAAAAATGGCCATAAAAGCACTCTACTCATGGAAATGCTAGTATTTCATTTTTAATAATGTTAGTGTTTAGGATGTCAAAATTCTCTTCTAGCTTCTTAGGTTCTTTGGCCCCATAGGAAACCTTTCAATAACACATCGTTCCATATCTTATCCAAAAATGCTGAATCTGGGAATCAGTGTGCCTATCTCTTAACATCCAGATGATGAACATTAGAGACTCATGTCAGCCCCGGTTTCAGCCCTTGGTGCAAATCCATATTGTAAGCTTCCTACACTTCACAGAGTTTGGTAAGTGGCCAGGGAAAATGCATCCACCCTTTCTTGGTAGGAACCGCTGAGTGAGATAAGGCATGTTAACCACTTTAGCCACTGCCACTCACTTTCAAAAGACTACAGATGTGCTCTGGGAGGCCTGCAGGATGGCTCTGCAGGACAGGGGCTATCTCAGGCAGGTCTCCAAAGTATGCAGATCTGAGGCTGAAGGCAGGCATATGCCTGTCAAATAGGCAAGGATGTGCAATGTATAGGCGGTGTCAATGAACATGGAGACAGCACTCTGCCACAGTGACCCCATTATGCCTTCATTCCTGCTGACTTGTCTCCAGTCAGCCCCCGACATGCTTTCTCTCCAGTAGACAGTGATAATAACTCTTCTAAGACTTCTGTGGGGATTAAGTAAGTCAAGAAGTCATCTTAGTTCCTGGCATTTAACGGATTATGAGAAAAACCATTTTAAAATGTAGAAACCCCAAGATATGGAATTTGGAAGTTAATCCAACATTGAGAATAAATCTGAGGAACTATCTGTGAGTACAGAGGGTGACTTCATGGGTAGACAGCTTTGGGATGTCTCTCTAAAATTTCTCTAATAAGACATTTGCCAGCAGTTCATGCTCAGGTGAAGGGATGTATTCTGAGCTCAGTATCAGGAGTTGAATTGATGAAGGTTTCTTTCTCACAGCCAGGAGTGCTAGAACAGAGAATCAAGCTTTGTATATAGAAGTCTGTGTTTTGACAGCATATCCCTGTCCTGTTAGCTCTCTGTGATAATTGATACCACTAGACATTGAAGGAGGATATGGGTAGAGTGCACATCCAGGGGCTCTGGTCAGGTTGGAATGAGATATTGAAGAGAGAGAGGAGCAGTAGAGTCTACACAACAGCATGGGTAGGCCCAGCAACTTGGTAAGGCCAGCACTGTTGCCACACCTCCCAGACACTTTGAGACCTTGTGTACTTACCTCTGCACCTCTATTTTCACTTTCTTTGGTCTCTGACAGCAGACATCTCACAGCTTCTTCAGATGAACCCCCCACCTAGGCTGGCATATCTATTTTCCTACTATCTTCAGAGAACATGGTAGCCCACAGCCCAGCAAATGTGCACCCACATGGGACAGTTCTGAAGTGCAACTTTCCCTCTAGATATTATATAAGACTTTATATGATAACTAGAGATTTTTGCAGTAAGGTAGAGATAGTGTGCTTAACCCAGAATACCATGGGAAAAGTAGGAACTTGTAGTCAAGGAAGGGGCCAGGGTCAATGTGTTAGAATTTGGAGAAGGAAAAAGGAGTTTAAAGTTAAGAAATAAGAACCAGAGCCAGGCCTGCAACAGGCAGAGAATATATACTTATCAAAATAAATACACAGCAGACTTCGGACAGATACTCCACTATAGAGGTAGAAAATTTTATTTCCTGAGCCCAGTTGGAATGCATCAGATGTCAAGACCTGGTGAAAAGCCTTCTTTTGACTCTTCGGGCTGAGCAGGACAGTTTTTCAAGGGTATAGAGAGGTGGTTCCATAAACAGACTGCCTCAATCCTGGCAGTTACTGGTTGATAAGGCCCTAGCAAGGCCAGACTGCCAGTTTAGGTCCGGTTAGCCATTTCAAAGGATTTATGAGTGTATGTCCTTCTTAATGAAGCTTATAGCTCTTCCTCTAGGGGCTGGTGAGGTGGCTCAACCAGTAAAGGCACATGCCACCAAGCTTGAGGACTGGGGTTTGGATCTCCAGAATACAAAAGGCAGGAGAAAAAACAGATGCTTACAACTCATCCTCTAACCTGCAGATACATGGATGCCACGGCACATGTGTACATGTACACACATTGTTCTCTCTCTCTCTCTCTCTCTCTCTCTTTCTCTCTCTCTCTCAGTAAATGTAATAAAAACTTTTTAAAACTTTTTTTGTTGTCTTTTTGAGACAAGGTCTCCCTTTAGTCCCAGCTGGCATGGAGCTCACTTTGTAAACCAGGTGGGCCTTGAACTCACAGAGATCCACCTGCCTCTGCCTCTCAAGTGCTAGGATTAAAGGTGTGCACCACCACGCCCAGCTTAATAAAAACTTTTTTAAAAAAGGAAATTGTATATATACTTTTTTTGGTCTTTTTGAAACAGGGTCTCCCTTTAGTCCCAGCTGTTCTGGTGCTTGCTAAAAGCGTGCTAAATACTTTAAAAAAGAAAATTGGTGTGCCAAGCGTGGTGGGAGGCAGCATTCGGGAGGCAGAGGTAGGTGGATCTCTGTTAGTTCAAGGCCAGCCTGGTTTACAGAGTGAGCACCAGGCCAGCTGGGACTAAAAGGGAGACCCTGTCTCAAAAAGATAAAACAAAACAAAACAAAACAGAAAAACCTAGAAAACTGGTAAGTTGAAACTTCAGGATTGAGGGGGATTCTGACTAAACCAATGTAGCAGGATTCTTGCTGGTAAGAGGCTGGGCTGAGTAGACATCACCTTCAGAATGGGGGAAGATGAGATCCTGATCTCATATCCTGTGAGGGAGATTAGATATCAAGGGTGAAGGATTGTAATGCTGGGTGATGTTATGATAGGCTCAGAAATACAAAAATTGAAGTCTCGCTGGGAAGAAGATTCAAGGAGCCTGGCTGAAGTTAGGTTGCCTATGGGGTCGACGTGACACACTTTCTGTGGATCTTTCCTGAGATTTCACCTTACCTAGCCTCATCTAGCTCCAGAAGGATTTTCCTACTAAAATTACTCTCATATAAAATCCTTCTTCAGGGTCCACCCCTTGACAATTCAATCTCAGAACATTGGTCCAGAAATTACTTTGAGAGGCAGATTCTTTTTACTAAATTCTATTTTTTCTTCAAAAGTTCTGTACAGTTTTTTTTTTTTTGGTCTTTTCAAGACAGGGTCTCCCTGTGGCCCCAGCTGTCCTGGAACTCGCTCTGTAGACCAGGCTGGCCTTGAACTCACAAAGATCCGCCTGCCTCTGCTTCCCAAGTGCTAGGATTAAAGGCGTGCGCCACCACGCCCAGCTCAATTCTGTACAGTTTTTTACAATGCATATTGAACATATCCATTCACTACAACCTTCCTTTGATTAGCCCTACCTCTCCCAATACTATCTCCCTCCCAGCTTCATGTCCTCTTTTGATTTTTGTTATTAATAACCCACTGTGCCAGTCATTGCTGGTCATGTGCATACGGGTGGATGTCCATTTACTGGGATATGAATGACCTACTTGAGGCCACGTCACCAAAGAAGAGTGACTCTCTCTCCAGCAATCATCAAAAGTAGGGACTAGGGGTCCTTCCCCATCCATGCTGGAATTTCGACTGGCTTGATCTTGTGCAGGTATTATGTGCAGGCCATCACAGTTGCTATGAATTGATGTGTGTCAAGGTTATGTCATATTTACAAATCAGAACTTCACAGCCCTCTTCACCATCTGCCAGCTCTTGAATTCTTTTCAGCTTTTATTCTGCAAGGTTCCCTGAGCCTTGATGGCTGGAGGTTGATATACATGACCTATTCACAACTGAGCACTCAGGGTTTTTTTGTATTCAGCACTTCAGCTGGTTATGATTCTCTACATTAACTATTATATACTAAAAAAATGAAGTGACTACCAACAAAGCTGAGAGCAGCAGTCTTCGGATATAGACATAAATTAAGTGAAATTTCACACCAGGATCATTCAGTGAGACACCAGTAGATCTCCCTTCTAGGGCCTGTGATCCCCCCAAGTCATGTGCTTTTGACCAACTCCACAATACAGGACATGAAAGTCTTCCTGTGGAGCAGGCTTTATATCCAATCAGAAGTGGCTGGTAACCCATGTCCATCACTACACCCATAGGCATGTTTTGCCAACAGGTCAGTGTTACAGCATAGAGGGTTTAGCATGGGATATGACCACTGATTTTTTGACATTTTTATTGGTTCAAAAATTATCCTGGGAGGCAGATTTTAAGGCTAGGATTGTGGACTGGATCCTGCCATTGGTAAAGGGTATTGTATTTATAGCCACAGATCACTGGAGATTTAATGGTACAGATACAATTGGAAATAATGCTCTGGGTTGCTTAGTAACTCTGGCATTTAAGAAATGTGGGGGATAGTGACTACATGGGCAGTGGAATTCATTTGCTGGTGTGATGTGTGTGCATGGGTGACAAACTGAAGTTGGCCAATTAAGAAGCTTCAGCAAAGAAAAAGAATATATAAAGAAACAATTGTAAACTATAGAGCACAAAAGTACAATACTAACAACACACACACACACACACACACACCTATCTTAATGGTTCACTTCAACAGTAGGTAAGGGTAGGCAGAGGGAAAGTGAGTAGAATTGAAGATGTCAGGATAGAAATGACTGATTCTGAAAAACAGAAAATAGAGCGCTAAAAATTAGCAATGCCCCATGGGCTTTCAGAACTATAATAAAAATCTAGTATTGTATCATCGCAGTCTTGAAAAAGAAGGAAAATATTTGAGAGCTCAAAAAGAATGTGAACAATTGAGGTTGAAAATTTACAAAATTTCCAAAAGCCACAAACCTACACAATTAAGAAACTGATAAAACCTTGAGAAGAAAACAGGAGAAACCCACAGCAAGAAACTTCACAGTCAGATTCTGAAAACCAGAGAGAAGAAGAAACCGAAAAGTCAGAGAAAATGACACAGTACTGAGTTACAAAGCAATTGAAGCTGCTTGGGATTGCTCTTTGGAAACACTTGAAGTCATAAGGAAAAGCTGGAACAACAAGACAGTGACACTCAATCCAGAGTTCTACACCCAGCGAAAACAGTTTTTAGAAGCCAGGTGGGGTGGAACACACCTTCAGTCTTCAGCTTCTATGTCTCCAACTGAGGCAAGAAAATTATAAGAAAGTCCAGCCTGGGGTATGTGCTGATACTTTGTCTCAAAAAATCTTGCCATTTCTAGTAGATACTATCTCACAGCTGAATTCCCTGTTGTAATTACCCTCCTTCTGCAGCGTTCCCTGAGCCTTGGGTGGAGAAGTGGGCTGTGCTATAGCTATCTCTCTCCCATTTGAGAATGAGAACCCCAAAGTCACTTATTCTCTGCAGTTTTATCAGTTGGAGTTCTCTGTAGTAGCCTCCATCTGCTGCAAAAAGAAAGTTGATAAGGGGTGAGAGCTGTACTCATCTGTTGGTACAAGTATTTAGAAAGCATTTGTACATTAATCAGTTTATCAAAGTGGTAAAAATAAGTTCTCCTCTAGGGTCCATGACCTCTCTAGCCATAGGTTCTTGCCTAGATTTTTAGTATGAGACATGAGATCCCTCCTATCGAGAATGCCTTAAATACAACCAAACAGCTATTGGTTATACCCAAGATATTAGTGCCACAACTGCACCATTGGTCATATTTGCAAGGCCAGTCATTGTACCCATGAACTCTCAACAGTATGCCAATTGCACAAGATCTGACAAGACCAGATCTGTCAACATTCTACCATTGATGGAAGAAGGGAACATAAGGCTTTACCCCTAGCCTAAGAGCTACGAGCAGTGGAACGATGCTAAAGGATGAAGAAGTGTCAGTTGTCTGATAAGTTGCCCACACCTGAGTAGTCAGCCCTACAACCAAGTACATATGGGCAGCACTAATTAGACTCAGTATGTTTTATAAATATCATAATTATTAAAAGAAGAGAACATTAATTTCAGAGGAGGATGTGGGTGAACACAGGAGGAGTTGGAGGAGACATATTCTCAATAAAACAATAAAAACGTCTTTCAGAAATAAGAAGGAAATCAAGTTATTTTCAGCTATCAAAATTGACTTCATTTTCTTCTTTTCGTGTGTGTGTGTGTGTGTGTGTGTGTGTGTGTGTGCACCTGTATTACATGTGTGCATGTATGCACATGCATATGGAGACCTAAGGTTAATGCTGGGAATCTTCATTGATCACTCTCCACCATGTTACTTTTTAGGTGTCAGTGGTTTAATTGTATAATTATTAGCTACAGGGATGAAAGGAAGTCCATGACTGGTGCTTGGAAAGAGAAGTCAAGGCAAGTTATTAGCATTTCGAGTCCTAGGCAGGGAAGCCGGAGTAGCCAAACAGAAAATACTTATAAAATGTTCAAACCAAAGTCCATTGTGGTCTCTTGATAGGCTCTCAAGCATCTATTGATTGGGTCCTTTTGGTTCTTCTTGGAACTCCATGGCTGGACCTAAGTATGATGAACCAAGGATGTTTTCAGTCACTTTAATAATCATTGGGGTGGCTAGAATAGCTGTGTAAGGTCTTTCCAAGGTGAGAGAGGGAGAGAGAGAGGGATGGAGAGAGAGCACTGTAATTTACTTTTTAGGTTGAAATAATTTTGGCCTGTCTCCCTTGGATCCAGGTAGGCATTCGCTTCAGGTAAACACTATAGTGTTAAACTGAGACAGGATCTGAAGTCTTATATATGAGCAGCAATTTCCTTATGAAAAAAATCATTAGGTAGAAATAATTGTTTAATATCTCATATGGACTTTGGCCCAAGATTAGATATTTTCTCCTAACCTTTAAGAAAAGACAAGTGTTTGACAAAAAGATTTCATATATATCTGTATCCCCCCTTTTTATTTTAGGTTGTTAGTTTTTGACCTATGAGTCTCAAAAAGGCAGTTGTAGTACACATACCTACAGGCAGGAATCAAGGTGCAGATTTCATCAAATTCACCCAAGCTGTTTTGGGTGACTGTATGTCATTAACTTGGGAAGCAAACTTAATTCCTTAAGTTAAATCATCCTACAGGTAAAAGAGAATGCTACAAGATGATACTATACAACAGAAAAATTATAGAGAACATTTGTATGTGCCAATCCCAAAGTTATTGTTATATAGATTTTAAGTAAAACAAATGTGGACAACAATTTATATTTCCAATTAACTCAGATGCATTACCATTTTTATCAAAACCTTTAAACCAATGTTGTTTAATATACACATATTTACTTTTACTAAGTCCTAAAACACCATGTAACCTGTAGACAGAGTCTGGACAAAATTGGATACTTGTTGAACTCACGTCAATTAAATATACATTAATCAAATATAGACCCATGTCCCTCTCCCGCCCCTCCCACCCCTTCTTATTCACCATTTCAGTCAGATTTCTGATGCAGGTCTTTTCTGTTGTTTGTTCTTTTAAATATGCATCCCTCTTCACAGAAATTTTACAACTGGTTTATTGACGCTAGCATCCACAGGATTAAGGATACCATTCGTCATTTGTTTTTCCTGGGACTTGTGGTTACTTCACTTAATATAATATCTTCTAGCTCCATCCATTGACCCCTGCAAATTCATGATGTTTGTCTTTCTTACTGCTGCATAGAACTCCATTGTGTACAGGTACCATGTACCACATTTTTCTTCTCCACTCATCAGTTTGAGGGGCAAGTTGGTGGTTTTCTAAGTTTTTGCTGTTGTGAACAGAACTGCAATAATTATAGCTGTGCATATATTTCTCCCTGCAGTAAGATGAGTCCCTTGTGGGTATATACCCTAGAACTATTGCAATTATAAATCTTAAACGAACTATGGGAAAATATTTGTATGTTCACACAGGTCAAAACTTCACCAACTTTATGTCTGAGAAAGAAAAGATGCATCTTTGCATGGTGTAGGATGTACCAGGAAGTGCCAGCAGAAATGTTGGCTTGTCTGAACATTGAAAGGAAAGAAAAGCCTCAGATGCTACAGGCATCGAAGGCCCCCTCTGTGGATCCTACTTTGTAACAAAGCTGTTTATAATGAAGTCCTAACGAAACTTACCTTCTAGGTGCTGCTTGCAAAGTTTTATTAACGGAGACTTTTTCTTACTTCCCCTTCAATGAACAAGGGGGAATATGCATAATGAAGAGGTAAAGTCTCTACCTGTAACTTGGACCAAATGTCATAGCGGTACTCTCAGTAATAAAACCAGAAAACTGCCTTCTTTAATTGCCTAATCGACAAGGAAACTGTGAAAAGGATTATTCTCTATGCAAACCAAATATAATACTAAGTCTCTTTAAGCTGGGCATTTAAGAAGCAAAATGTATTAATACAGTAGAGCTCTGATATCATCAATGGATTATTTTACCAAGGATATGTTGGCCGGGGGAATTCCAAGCCCCCCCCTCCTCCCCAAAAGGGAAAGGCTGTTCTTGCCTGCAAACTGGGAATACCTGCAAGAAGAGAGGCATAAGGCCCTGGTGTCAAAGACCTGATGTAGCATGGAAAGATGTATTGAGACTGCACGTGCAAGGGGGCCTCTGGATTCCAGAGAGTGTTACCAAAAGGCACACTAAACAATAAAGCAAATATTAAGGCTGTGATGGGGTGAATGGTGAAAACTACAGCAATACATACTGGACACCCATTTGATCAACTTGATTAAACAAGCCCCCCCCCCCCCCCCCCCCCCGCTGGATGGTGGGACCCTTGGGCTGTGTGGGTTTGGGCACAACTTCTTGCAAAATGGTTTCACATGAAGAATGCTTGTACTCATAAATTATTGCTTATTGTTAAAAAATGAAAAAATAAATAAGTAATAGAAGAAAAAAAAAGAAAAGACAAAAGTGGACACTTCCACTGTTCCTAGTCAACACTGTTTAAGCAGCCTAAGCTAGCACAATAAGGAAAGTACTTAAATAAAATATAAGTGGACAAGGAGGAACCTTCAAAACATGACATCTTTCAGCCTAATAAAGAAAAAAATCATAAGCTGAAGATGCTAAAACCTATGATATATGTGGCATGCATATGTGCATATTTTGGAGTGATGCAAATTGGAAGGAATAACAACAATAACAACAACAAAACTGAGTCAAAGAACTGACTGAAACAGTGAACTTCTGCTCAAAACTGTAAACTTCTGTATCAGAAATTTTAAAAGAGACTGAAAAAAAGATGAAAAACATGTTTGGCAGAATGCATGAGCTCTGGTGGGGTGGGAGGGCAAGGAAATGGGGGCGAGTCTAGATTTGATTGGAAATTTTGTATGAAATGCACAGTTTCAATAAAAATTGGACTTGAAAAAAATAAAAGTGGAAAATACATTGAAAATGAAGAACTAAATTTGCAGTTGACATTTGTCTTTGTACAAAATTCCAAGGGTTATAAAAACTTCTGTCAGAAATAATGAGTGAGTTTAGAAAGGTTGTAGAGTGCAAAGTCCATACCCATCTATAAGCCGTCTACATTCCAGAAATGTATAATTAGAAGCTTAAATAAAAGAGAATGATGCAGCAACAAAAAAATCATTAAAATAGCGTTAACAAAAACAAAACACTTAGCTATTTCCCTAGAAAAGTGTTCCAGAATTTCACGTCACATATTCAAAATGTTGAAAAAGGAAGTCAAGGACAGGCACACGAGTATGGCCAATAGATTTGTTATGAACTTGCACTGAGAAATCAGGGGAAGGGTATTTATAATGAACTCAGAAACTAAAGTAGAGAGAGAATGGTTTTTCTTTCTTTTTTTTATTTATTCTTTATGTGTATGAATGTACTGTCTGCATGCAAGTCTGTGCACCCGTGTCATTCAATGCCGTGGAGGTCAGAAGAGGGTTCCCCTGGAACTGGAGTTAAAGACGGCTCTCAGCTGCCATGTGGGTGCTGGGGATCGAACCCGGGTCCTCTGCAAGAGCAGTCGGCGCTCTTAACCGCTAGGCCATCTCTCCAGCCCCGAGAATGGTCTTTCATTAAGGAGTTCGGACACAATTAGTGTTCATGTGAATAAAATGACTTTCCCCTCTCTACTCCACATCACACAGGAAGGCAGTTCCAAATGGTGTTGAGATCTGCATGCCAAAGGTGGAGTGAGGCTTGCAAAGGCACAGGAGGCCAACATAGTCATGACCTTAAGGTGAGCAAAGTTCCCACGAAACGGCACAAAGTGAAAATAATTGTTACTATGTTCTATTCAAATCAGGAATCTACAGTCCATAAATCTAAGCTATATGAACATGGGAAAAAAAACCCACTATAGTTTGTGAGGTGTTTGTAATACACATCTGGCAAAAACAAATTTTCAAAAGAACCTCTAAAAATTAATTATAATAAGATAGAAAACCCTCTCTCCTGCTGTTGCCATCTTGTGTGGAGGTCGCAGGAGTCCCAGACAGGACCCCAGGATGAATATGATAGGAGAAGGATTGATGCCTTTCATGAAAAATACCTCTGGGGACTGGAGAGATAGCCTAGCGGTTAAGAGCTCTGACTGCTCTTGCAGAGGACCCGGGTTCGATCCCCAGCACCCACATGGCGGCTGAAAACCGTCTTTAACTCCAGTTCCAGGGGTATCCGACACCCTCTTCAACATCCGCGGCATTGCACGATATGGGTGCACCAACCTACATGCAGACAGTACATTCATACACATATGAAAATAAATAAAAAAAAAACAACAACCTCTGAAATGAGCCAACAATCCATTGGAAGCAATCAAAAGTCCTCGGAGAGCTCGATGTCTCACCACGATGAAAAACAGATTGTCCTACCGCTCTCACCCCTCCAAGGCCTAAGGAGTCTTGCAGAAGAGTTGGGTGGAAAGAATGTAGTATCTGGAGGAAGGGATGTGGTGTGGTGTAGACAGTCCTCCAAAAGAAGGACTGACTTTGCACATCAGTTTTTTTTTAATTTTTAATTTATTTTTTATGCGTATGCATGTACTGTCTGCATGCAGGTCTGTACACCCACGTCGTGCAATGCTGCGGAGGTCAGAAGCGGGCGTAGGGTTCCCCTGGAACTGGAGTTAAAGACGGTTCTCAGCCACCATGTGGGTGCTCGGGATTGAACCCGGGTCCTCTGCAAGAGCAGGCGGCGCTCTTAACTGCTAGGCCATCTCTCCAGCCCCAGACATCAGTTTTTTTTTTTTTTCTCGTGAGTCGGGACATCTGTCTGCCCAGGACTGTAAACTTTACTTGTCTCTCCGAAGGAAAGGGAGGAGCGAAGGAGCAAGATAACCCTCCCAACTAGGCAGCCCACCTTGGCTGTACAAGGGGAGGGGCTAAGCACGTATAAATTCCAGGGGATGGGTCTTGTCAGCATTTTGTGTGGAGCTTGCAGGTGTCTTGGCTAGGCCCCCAGGACAAACATGAGGGGAGGGTGATCTCTGCTTTTCCTGTAATAATGCCCTCACCCGTTTGTTCTCTAAGCAAGCCCAAGTAAACTTGCTAGAGTATTTTTTTTAAGACAGATAACCCCCTTTAAAAATTGAAGATTGTTTGATCCCCAGCACCCACATGGCGGCCAAGAACCGTCTGAAATTCCAATTCCAGGAGAACTCCAGTTCCAAGGGAATCCGACACCCTCTTCTGACCTCCTCGGCATTGCACGACACATGTGCACAAACCTGCATGCAGACAGTACATTCATACACATACAGAAATAAATAAAAAAAATAAAATAATTGAAAATTGTTTTGCACAGGAGTTTCATCAAATGATTCCTCCAAATGCTGTTAAAACAGAGGCAAAAGTGATCAATTTGACAGTTAACAAGGAATTATAATTAAAACCCCCAGACACTGTAGCTTCGATTTCTGTGTTGAGGTGTTAATGAGGTTATGAAGTGACAACAGCTTACATATGCATTTGGGATATCACTATTTGACAGTCATAGCCACTAGACCTAGTAAAGCAATTCCATGTCTAGACAAAAAAACCTCATAATACATGAAAACAGGGGGCTAGAGGGATGGGTCAGCAATTAGAATTCTTGCCGCTCTTTCAAAGGACTGGAGTTGGAGTCTCAGCACTTACATTGGCAGGCTCACAGCAGTGTTTAACTCCAGCTACAGGGGATTCAATGCCTTCTAGTGGTCTTCGCATGCACCAGTATGCACATGTATGCATGCACAGACACAAACACCCCTGGAAACACTTACATATACAGAAATAATAAAAATAAGTCTTTAATAAATACACTAAAATTTGTTAATACAAATGCTCCTTTTGCATTATGTATAACAGTCAAAACTTGAAGCAATCCAAATATTCAACAGCAGCAGAGTAAGCAAATGTATTCCATTGAAGTAATTCACTAAAATTCTTCTACTATATGAAAAATAAGTGCTTCTTTATAGCACAGCATGGACTAAGCTCACATATTTAATGTTTATTTTGAGATGCCGGATGCAGAGCATACACTCAATGATTTCATTTATATACATTTCACTTTTTTTAAATTTAATTTTTATTGATGCTTTGTGCATTTCGTACATCATTTTCCAATTCAGATCAGGCATATTTCCCTTTCCCTTTCCCCCCACCCCCACCCCATCCCAGATCATGTATTCTGCCATAACTGTCCTGCATCTTTCTCTCGTTTTTTTTTTTTTTTTTCATTTTTTAGTTACTAACGTGATACATTCCATGAGTACAAGCATCCCTTCGTTGCAAAACCAATCTGCAGGGCTGTTGTGCCCAAACCACGAACCCATAGCGTCCCACCATCCAACAAGTGGGGGGTACAGGTTGTTTGTTCAATCAAGTGATCAAGATAGTGTCCCAGATACAATCTGCTGATAGTTTCACCATTCACACCATCGCAGCTTTACATTCTACCACCCCCTCTTCCGCAAATTGTTACCCACGTTAGAACTGGATAATAATTTATGTTGATAGCTGCTCTGGGAATGTTGACCTCTGCAGGGTAGGTTTGACACAGTGACACAGTAACAAGAAGCTTTTGTATACTAGTCCTGTTTTATTTCTATAGCTTCCTGGTAATCACGTGGTGTGTTATATGATTTGTTTAAGTTTCATTTTTTTTTGTTTATCTTTTTTTGATATAATATTTTCAAATGACAGTACAATAATTCCGAAGTACCTTGTGGCTTATTACACATTTATGTGTTTTCAGTATTTAAAGTAAAGGAATTGTTTGCCATATATTCTGCAAGCTTTCTTTCTCAGCTCCACCCTCACCCTCATGGAAACTTCTGGCAATACAAAACATCTCTCAGAACTTTAAGAGATCCAGTGAGAGGTCTGGATTCACAGTGGTTTAGGCACCTCAACAACCTGTGGCAAAGTATAACCATTAACCTTTGACATAATTACCATTTTATTGTTAACACCAGTGTTAATTAGTTCAGGGTTGTTAAAGAACAATAGCAACAGGATGAATATATGTTATCGCTATCATACATTTATTGAATTTGCTCACGGCAATGAGTTCAGGATTCCAACAGTAGCTCGCACCACACTGGAACAGGCCTAGACGCAGATCCAGGGGACTGCTCGTCTGCAAGCTGATGTCTAGTAATTCCCAATCCAGTGTGAAGGCCCAAATGGGTTTCTCAGGAGATCTGCCAGTCTCAAATACATGCTGGGATCGAAAGTGCTGATCACAGCAAAGGACAAAAACTCACCAAGGATGAGAGGAGCCATAGCCTGTCTAAGGGAAAGAACAAAAGGGACAGCCTCCTGTTCCCCAGTGGCCTTTAAATATCGCCTGCTGGCGAAGGTAACGCCCACATTTGGGGTGGGCCATCCCGGGTTGAGGGCTGGTCCAGATCAGAAGACGCCTGTTTTCTCGTTATTTGTCCCTTACGTCCATTGTCAAGTTGACACAGATTCCAGGATTAACCATCACAAGTCCACCCCGTTGTCAACTTGACACCCAATATAATAGCCTCTCCTTATGTTATGTTTAATGTCAATTGCAAACAATGAAAGGTCATAATTCCACCTAACATGTTATAAGTGTCTCATGTGCAAATAGCAAAGCATTATATCTTAGAGTAGGTGGTAATTCCTTGACGAGAACTTAGTCCCTTCAGTATCTAATAACCTAAATATGACAACACTTAACACATATCTCAGGTTGCATATTCAAAAGGGGAACACACACAAGTATCAACTAACTAAATATATATATATATAATCATATATATATATATATAAACCAAATAGGACAAAAAGTTAATATCTATTATAATCCATTTCTGCAACTGGTCCCGTGGCCTCAGCTATATTTATGACTACTTCTTCTACTACCCATTCTAGTATTTCCTCCACCATCAGCAAGCACCTCTGCAGGTCTTGGCTCTTTCCCTGGAGGAGTGACCTACCCTTTCATCCCTGAAGAGTCTGGGCCATTTATTGTCTTGTCTGGTTTGGGTTGTTGGAGTTTCCCATTGACACTTAATCATAGGACATGGTAGACCAGAAGGTGCCCTACAGCTTCTCCTCCTTCCAGACATAATCTTCCTTGCCCCCACTGTGGAGAAAAGTCCAATTTCCCCCTGGTAGTCTGGATCAATCACTCCTCTTACTACTGTTATTCCTTCCTTAGCCTGTTGTTAAAGGCCAGTAGAAGCCCAAGTGGCCAGGGGGAGTCTTATGTTCCAGTTCAATGGAACGTTTGCTGTATTCCTGGCAAAAGCACACCCCCCATTGGAGCCAAAACTCTAGACCAGCAGAACGCAAGGTCGTGGGTACAGGAAGCAAAAATTTTCCTACTGGGTCACTAGGGGTGATAGTGAGTGGAGATCATTCCCACTTCCACCCTTGGTTCCTGGACCCATGAATTCTGGCTATAGGAGAAACAGTACTATATATAGTGGATTCTGATTCAAAGCATAGACCTGCTTGCTGGAGAACCTTGCCCCAGCCCTCCAGGGTATTGCTACCTAACTTGCGCTGTAACTGTGTCTTCAAAGGGCCATTCCATCGTTCTATCAAGCCAGCTGCTTCTGGGTGGTGGGGAACATGGTAAGACCAGTGGATACCATGACCATGGGCCCACTGTCACACTTCTTTCAGCTGTGAAGTGAGTTCCTTGGTCAGAAGCAATGCTGTGAGGAATACTGTGATGGTGGATAAGGCATTCTGTAAGTCCCTGGATGGTAGTTTTGGCAGAAGCATTACGTGCAGGAAAGGCAAATCCATAACCAGAATAAGTATCTATTCCTGTAAGGACAAAACGCTGTCCCCTCCATTGATGGAAGTGGTCCAAATAGTCAACCTGCCACCAGGTTGCTGGCTGGTCACCCTAGGGAATAGCACCATATCGGGGGGGGCTCAATGTTTGGTTTCTCGCGTTGGGCAAACTTGGATTAGAGCAGAGCTGTAGGCAGATCAGCTTGGTGAGTGGAAGTCCATGCTGTCGAGCCCATGTAACCTCCATCTCTGCCACCATACCACTTTGTTCATGGGCCCATTGAGCACAACAGGGATAGCTGGAGAAAGAGGCTGACTATCCACAGAACTTTTGGTACTAGAAGTGGGGTTCGAACCCACGCGGATACAACTAGTATGTGGAAATTTATAATTTTTGTTGTTAATTTTAATGGAATTATCTCGAGCATACTGACATGTCACTTTTCTTTGTTGCGATAAAGCACCATGACCAAGGACTTATAAAAGGAAGAGTTTATTTGAGCTTATGATTGATGGTTCCAGGGAATTAGAGTCCATTGTGGTGGGAGGCATGGCGGCTGGAGACCTGGAGCAGAAAGCCTGAGGTCAATCTCGCAAAGAGCACAGGAAGCAAGAGAGAGGGTGACTTAGACACGAGGCTTTGTTTAACTCACTAAGCCTGCCCCCACTAACGCACTTCCTCCAGCAGGCCACACCTTCTAAGAGACCTCCAAAAACAAGTCCATCTAACTGGAGACCAAATGTCTGAAATACTTAAGCCTATGGGGGACACTCATTCAAGACAACTATATTTCACTCCCTGGCCCCCATAGGCTCCTGGCCATATAAAATGAAAACTGCATTTAGTCCAACCTATAAAGTCCCCATAGTCTTTCACCAGTTTCAATGGCAATTCAAAGAGTCCATCAGTCCAAGGTCTCTTCTGGGACTCAGGCCAATCTCTTAACTGTAAGCTCCTGTGAAAATCAAAAGGCAAATTACACTACTCCCAACATACAGTGGAACCGATACACATTCCCATCCCAAAAGGGAGGAATAGAGGCATAGTGAGGAAATACTGGACCAAAACAAGACCGAAAACCAGCAGGGCAAACGCCAAGTCCAGTAGCTCCATGTGCGACCCCTGGGACCCGATTTCCAAATGGTCCAGATGGCTCAGCTCTTCCAGCTTTGCTTGCAACATACGTCTCTTTCCCAGGCCGGTACGACTCCCTGTATGCAGCTCTCCCTGGCAAACATCTCACAGGTCTGGCATCTTGAATGTCTTCTGGGTTCTCCTGCCAACAGGCTTTCACATTCACAGCTTCACACAATGGCCTATCAGGGCCTACTTTATGCAGGACACCCCTGCTCCACTCTGCCTGACCTTGGCAGCTCTCTGAAACCATGGAGGAAGAAACTGATGACCCCTTGCTCTTGCAAACTTCATCCTTAAAGCCAGCACCACGTAATGAAACTCCGAGTTTGCTGAAGTTCGGGGATGGAAATCTCTCCTACTTTAACACATTTGCATTTTTTCTCTGCCCTGGACTTGCTGGAGGATTACATGGGTGTGGTCTTGCCTGAGGTACTGATTCTTTTGTTTCTTGTAAATCTCGAGGCCTTCCTTAATCACTTTTACATTCTCCTTATCAAAAGGAACTCTCTCCTCACAAGCCTTGGCACCACCTTTAATCTTCCTAGTGCAGTTATCAGATCCAAACTGTACATCTGCATTTCTTTCTGCCCCATTGCTCTTCTTCACTGTAGATCTGCACAATATACACCATTAAAAGCCACACCACCATTTCTACATTAGGCTGTCTTGAAATATCCTCCGCCAAAGACAGTAGTCCATTGCTGTTTAATTTAGCCTCAGGTCATTTGGGCTGTGGGCAAACTGCTGCCAGACTCTTTATCAAAATATCCCAGTTGCTGCCTAAGTCTTTATTTTCCCTTGGAACCACATCTTTTGCAGCCATGCTTTCTTCCAGGACTCCACTAGAATGGCTCTTTAAGCTCTGCTTACAGTAGTCAACAGCCTTTCTAGCCCAAAGTTCCAAAGTCTTCCACATTTCTCCAAACATCCACATGGTCAGGTTCTTCACAGCCAACACCCCACTTCTGGTACCAAATTACTGTATTAGTCACTTTTCTGTTGCTGTGATAAAGCACCATGACCTAGGAACTTATAAAAGGAAAAGTTTATTTGAGCTTACCAATGACGGTTCCAGGGAATTAAGAGTCCATTGTGGCAGGAGGCATGGCGGCTGGAGACTGGAGCAGAAAGCCGAGGGCCACATCTCGCCAAGAGCACAGGAAGCAGATAGAGGGCGACTGTAGACCACGAGGCTTGTTAAAACTCACTAAGCCTGCCCCCAACAACGCACTTCCTCCAGCATGGCCACACCTTCTATGACCTCCAAAAACAGTGCCACCAACTGGAGACAAATGTCTGAATACTTACAGCCTATGTGGGACACTCATTCAAACCACCACAGTGTATTTCTAGTTCTGTTTGACTTAGCAATTAAAAAATTCGTTTAGTTCAAATGATATTGATCTATTTAAGTGTGCAAAATAATATGAACCAATTGTAACAAATCAAGCTATAGATGCATACAAAGAAGAAATTAATCATTTCTCCCTGTTCTTTTCCACTTTGCTGTAGTTTACTACACTTTATTTTTAAACAAATAAATATGTGTATGTGTAATCTCTCCTTTAATTCCAGATGAAAATCAACCATTTTGCTTTTCAATTTGCTTTTTAGCATAGCCCTGGGTATGGTTAGTAGGTACTAAATATTATTTCTAGAGTTATGAAATATTCCATATTGCAGAAGATTAAAGAATGCCACATGATATTTCCTAATCCTTCCATGGAGAGGTCTAATGTCCTTAACCACAAATTCTAGCTAGTCTGGAAGACTTACCTACCTAATAGAAAGAAACACAAGTTATTCAGCTAGGAGCTTCTACCTTACTCTCAGGGAACAAGGGGCCAGGAGGAGAGGAGGACCAAAGATCTCTGGGGAGAAGTCCATCTAGGAAAGTCTACATGAGGAAGATCCAGTGCTCCCAGGCATAGCCCTGGTTAAACACCCCGCCATAATTCAGTACCACTTTGCTTTATATAGGCTGTTTTCTTGGCAGACCTCTAGCTGAGTTAGCAGAGTTAGCAGATGATGTAAGAGAGCAGACCTATAGGCTATTCCCATCAACTCCTTTCATGCTGCATTTTTTTTTCAGCAAAATATACTGATTAGCATTTCAATCCACTAGCTTTTGGAGACTGATTATATGTCATGTGAGTAACCAGAAGACATAGAATAAAAATACGGAAATTACTCCTTGCTTAACCAGAATACTATGTGTAGACATTTCAGTTGTTTGAGGAATTACTTATCCCAGACTTCTAATAATCCTGCAATAAGCATCTTTGTCCTCTTGTCTTTTGGATTTTATATAGTACTAATAAATCTTTTGCTACATTTGATTATTTTCATACTGCAAGATTTTATTCACACTTATGGAAAAGGCACAGTGTTGGGAGTATTTATAGTGACAGAGGGAGACTCTTTTTTGTACAAGTTGAGGAGGAACACTTGCCTGATTTCCAACGAAATCAGCAAAATGAATCATGATAGTCTTTAAATTTCAATGCCCCTTTGAGAACTCTTCCAGCCACCACGTTTGCTACACTGGTCTCCTGTATGCTTTAGGAAAAAAAACAACAGTTTAGTGAGGAAAGCAATGCTCTTGTAAAGACAAGGCAGCCACAAAACTTCAGACCTTTGCCATCTGTCCTGGCAGTCTCTGAAGGAGGGAACCGCCATATGGGTTCCTTTCTCCTGTCCACAGAGAAAAGCAGCATGTTGTCAAGTTTTTCTCTTTCTCTTCACTGTTCAAGTGATTTCAAAGCACCTGGTTGGCAGTGCTGTTCATTGCATCTGATTTCAAAATAATCTCACTGCTGTCAGGCACATCACAAGCCATTTGCAGCTTTCCGTGGCCTAAGCACTTCCTCATGCTATTTTGTCAAGCTCTGTCTAAACCGATGGTGACAGTTAACCCTGGAATCATTTGTTTCTCATTACTTTGGCATGTAAAACATGGAAATCCAACTTTAGATGTTTTCTGGTTTTACACTTCAACTAAATCATGTCATGTGGAAGGCTTCTGTGTTAAACTGGGAAATGAAACACCCAGTGAGGTAAGCACAGTGCTTGTCAGAGATTTATAAGGTGCTATTAACATCTGTATGTTGACACCAAAAAAATTGAGTCTCTGAGGCTGGAGAGATAGCTTAGTGGTTAAGAGGATCCAGGTTCAATTCCCAGCACCCACATGGCAGATAAGAATTATCTTTAACTCCATTTCCAGGGGAATCTGACACCCTCTTTGGACATCCGCAGCATTGCATGATATGGGAGCACCTACCTACATGCAGACAGTACACTCATATACATAGAAAACAAAACAAAACAAAAAAAAACACTGAGTCTCATTTTGGCAGTGTTTTCATCAGAAAGGGAAAAAGAGCCATCTCTCAGTGACAATTTCTCCCATGCAGGTAACAGACATGATGGAATGTGCCTGTGATCCTAGAACCCAGAAGAATGAAACAGGAGGACTGTGAGCTGGAGGGCAGCCTTGGCTACACAGTGGGACCTTGTTTAAAACAAAGAAATGAACAAACAAACTCAGAAAGCATCCAAATAAACATACAAGCAAAATTATGGGAATGAAAGTAAAAGACTGAAAAAAAAATGAGCAGACATCCTTTAGGAAAGCAGAAAAAAGAAAAGAAACATAGATAAAACACAAAGAAGAAAACAAAATGGCAGAATTTATCCTTAATATATTAGTAATTGCATTAGCAATTAAATGACAGAGATTGGTCAAGTACATGAAAAATGATCCAACTATTTGCTTCCTATAAGAAAGTCACTTCAAATACAGCAATATAGCTTTGCTGAACAAAAGTAGAGGACCCAGGTTCAATTTCTAGCATCACATGGCCTCTAACCATCATGTTTAGCTCTAGTTCCAGGGGATCCAATACCCTCTTCTGGCCTCAATGGAAATTGCACAAAACAGATGCACTTACATGCATGAAAGTAATATATATATATATATATAGCAAAAATAATAAATAAAATAATTTTAAAAATAATAAAAACAAAAACCCCAAAGCCATTTATTTTGCAGATGACTGGTGATGTCTCATTAATGGCGTCTGTGATGTAACTATTATATTCATATGTTAACTGCAGTATGTATTCTTAGGGAAAAAATATAAAAAATAAATTTGAATGTTTTATGGAAACAAGTAAACCAAAAATATTTCCTCAAAAAATGTGTTGAAAAGATATAACAATTTAGTATGCAATTTTAATTAATATCCAAGTACCCAAAAATGTATTTAGTTCATTAAGAAAAAATTTAAAGAAATGGGCCATGAAACTGAATAGAGAGCTTTCAAAAGAACAAATAACAATGGATAGAAAACACCTAAAAGACACCTTCAACATCCTTAGCACTCAGGGAAATTCAGATGAAAACTACTTTAAGATCCCATCTTACTCCAGTCAGGATAGCTATGATGAAGAATACTAGTGTTGGGCAACGGGAAATTTATGCATTGTTGGTTTGAGTATAAATTCATTTAGCCACTTTCAGAAGAGGTCTGAAGTTCCAAAAAAATATTAGAAACAGAACTGTATAAGACCTAAGTATAGCCCTCGTGGGCATATGCTCAAATGACTTTATATCTTAATACAGAGACAATAGGCACCTCCATGTTCATTGCTGCTCCAGTCACAATATCCAGGAAATAGCAGTAGCCTAAAAGTTACAGCTGATGAATGGATAAAGAGAATGTGGTGCACACACACAACTGAGTTTCAGTAGCCTGGAAAGAAAAATGAAATTATGAACATTGCAGGTAAATGGATGAAACTGAAAAACAATTATAGAGTGAGACAGCTCTGACCCAGAAAGACAAATGTCACCTACTTTCTCTTATATGTCAACCCTAGCTTTGAATTCCAAGTCATGTGTGTTTAACTTGAAAGTTTTATAGAAGCCTGAAAACTAGAAAGGGACTATTGGGAAGAGGGTGGCCTAAGGAGGGGAGATAGAACATAGGTAAAACCAAAGTAGAGAAGGGTGATACTGAGGGTAGAAAGGTTTAAGCAGGAAGAGGAGTGGGAGTTTGAGAGAGACAAGGGGATGGGAGTAAAGATTAAACATTAAAAATAGTGTTTAGCCAGGCTTGGTGGCATATGCCTTTAATTCCAGCACTCAGGAGGTAAAGGCAGGCTCATCTCTTTGAGTTCAAGGCTGCCTTGGTCTACACAGTGAGTTTCAGGCCAGCTGGAGCTACATGGGGACCCCTGACTCAAAAAGGCCAAAACAATGGTGTTTGAAAGTCATATAAATACCTAATTTAAATATTATTTTCAAAATTAGAAGGGAGGTGTCAGCCAGGTGTGATGGTGCACACCTTTAATCCTAGCACTCGGGAGGCAGAGGCAGGTGGATCTTTGTGAGTTCAAGGCTAGCCTGGTCTACAGAGTGAGTTCCAGGACAGCTGGGGCTACAGGGAGACCCTGTCTCAAAAAAGACCCAAAAAAAGAAGGGAGGTGTCTTGTATGGCTGGTGGAGAAGATGCCCTGCACAGCACTGGTACCAAGTGTGAGGTATGAGTTTTGATTGGAGTTCCCAGAAGCTTCCCGAACAATATAGACTCTTGCCGTTCTTCTTGGTTGCCCACCCAGACCGGATGGTTAGACTGTTGCTTAACACACTACACACTTTAGGTACAAAGTACAGAGAACACAGGATGGAACTGAGCTGGAAACTTTCTCAGTGCTGGCTAGCTTTCAGAGTCAGAAAGGGAAGGAACTCAAAGAGAGGGGATAATAGACTGGTATTATTAAAGGGATAAAGGGTAACATGGAAGTACTTTAACTGGGGAGGGAGGAGAGGGTTAGTAGGGAGAGAGAGAAAGAGGAGAGAAAAATAGTTTAAGTGTTGTGAAAAAGCTAGAGGGAAATGGATTAGCTCAAAAAACTACTGAAAAATACACATACAATATCTGACCATGAGTGCATGTGTATACTTGAAGTCTGTATAGCAAGAAAAATAGGGCCAGATAGGAGAAACCTTCCTTCAGGTTGCTGGTCCGGGTGGTCCATGAGACTCCCAAAATAACACAGGCTATTGCTACAGCCTTTGATTATCTCCCTGAAGTTGTAAATAAGACTATTTCTGAATACAGGACAGATTTTGGACACAGACTTGGAGCAATGGAGCTGGAGTTGACATGGAATCCTCCTCCCAGACTAGCTCTCATGGTTCTGGAGGAGACTCTGCAATCTGCTAAGGGGGAAAATCAGTCAATGGACCAACCCCACTGTAAAGCCTAATAACAACAATGACCAGCACAATAAACTATAGAAATGCAGAAGTGGAGTGTAAGGGACTGCTGAGAGCACGTCCCTGGATAGGACTCCTAAGTTAAGTCCCACTGACAGAGTACTATACTCACAAAAGGTCACAACTAGTCAGTGTGGAGAGTAAGGGACTGCTGAGAACACGTCCCTGGATAGGACTCGTATGTTAAAGCCCACTAACAGAGTACTACACACAGAGAAGGTCACAGCTAGTCAGTGTGGAGAGTAAGGGACTGCTGAGAACACGTCACTGGATAGGACTCCTATGTTAAAGCCCACTAACAGAGTACTACACACACAGAAGGAAACAGCTAGTCGAAGTGTGGAGAGTAAGGGACTGCTGAGAGCACATCCCTGGATAGGACTCCTATGTTAAATCCCACTACAGAGTACTATACACACAGAAGGTCACAGCTAGTCAGAGTGTGGAGAGTAAGGGACTGCTGAGAGCACGTCCCTGGATAGGACTCCTATGTTAAATCCCACTAACAGAGTACTATATACACAGAAGGCCACAGCTAGTCAGAGTGTGGAGAGTAAGGGACTGCTGAGAGCACATCCCTGGCTAGGACTCCTATGTTAAATCCTACTAACAGAGTACTATACAAACAGAAGGCCACAGCTAGTCAGAGTGTGGAGAACAATGGACTGCTGAAAGCATGTCCCTGGATAGGACTCCTATGTTAAATCCCACTAACAGAGTACTACACACACAGAAGGTCACAGCTAGTCAGAGTGGAGAGTAAGGGACTGCTGAGAGCACGTCCCTGGATAGGACTCCTATGTTAAATCCCACTAACAGAGTACTACATACACAGAAGGCCACAGCTAATCAAAGTGTGGAGAGTAAGGGACTGCTGAGAGCACATCCCTGGGGATAGGATTCCTATGTTGAATCTCACCCACCCATAGCTCAGGTACCGTCACCAAAGAGAAAACAGAAAGATTGTAACAGCCAGGGTTGCTGTATGAGTATCAGGCAACAGAATTCTCCAGGCCTCTGTATGATCTTACAGCAATGGTTTCAGCACACACAAGACTCATTCAGATTCAACCAGACAACAACCCATCATAGAAATGGGAAGATGGGCAGCAGGTTCCCACTTTACCAAAAGAACTATTGGCAACTGATTATTTCTGGGTCAGGTAGAGTAGATCTTCTTTAAGGGAGAAACTCTAGATGGGCTGACTAGAGTCCAGTAGATAAACTTATACTGAGAGACATTTGGGTACACAAGTATGACTTGATATGCCTTAACATATATGACAGAATGTATGAAATTTGGTGAGGGAGGTGATATTGGGGGTTAGATGGGGAAAAGTCTATAAAGGTGATTAAGATGGTTTTGTGTAAATTGTACAAAAATTCAATAAAAATACACAAAGGAAGGTATTATGTAGGGCATTGGGGGAGAAAGGGTATTAGTGGTCATACTTAGCTGTGAACCCCATAAACTTCAATACCAACTTGCCAGACAAGATGTACAATAGTAGGACTACTATTATAGAATTAAGCAATTGCTCTCTGATTAGATCTGAGGACTGTTTCATAGGAAGGAACCCATGAATGACACTGTAAACTCAGTCACAAATATAGGACAGTCATAAGCTGTACTGGTGAACTTACTGCTGTTGTTTAATTAACTTGACATAGCATCAAACTGCCTTATACATACTTATGTTTATACCCCTAGGTAAATGTTGCTTTTAGCCTTAAGGGAAGTTACACTTTGTTGTGAACTAGATGAAAGTGATTTCGGAGGGTTGTGGTTGATCGAGGTACTGAGGATAAACAACAGTTGAGTGTTCAACCCTAAAGAAGACATTTTGTACTTCCACTTCTGAGGATTGGGGAGCATTGAGGAAGAGAAGGTGGGAAGAATATAAGAGTCGGATGATCAGAGAAGGGCTGAAAAATGTTATATTTGGGGCATGACACAGCCATCATATATAGTTACTTACACTGGGGCTGAATAAGACTGGCCTTGTCAGCCATCTCCTATGGCTGGGGAGGAACTCATGGGGCCCTACCCTTCTCTGCAGAAGTGATGATTACTGAAGGCTCTGGGGAAGGCAAAGTCATTGTTTCCGGCTGTATACTTGGTGGTGAGTCCAGTAAACGGCAGTGGATACTCCAAACCCATGGTCACATAGAAAGTTACTCAGGGTCACAAAACAACAACAGAAGAGCATGAATGTGGGAAAGGGATTTATAGGGAGATGAGAGAAATTAGAATGAATTTTATACATGTATGGAGATGTCAAAAATGTAGTTAATAAAAAATTAAAGAATCACTCCTTTAAAGATCAACTCTCCCAGCTGGAGAGATGGTCTAGCGGTTAAGAGCGCTGACTGCTCTTACAGAGGACCTGGGTTCGATCCCCAGCACCCACATGGTGGCTGAGAACCATCTGAAACTCCAATTCCAGGAGAACTCCAGTTCCAGGGGAATCCGACACCCTCTTCTGACCTCCGCAGCATTGCACGACATGGGTGCCCAAACTTGCATGCAGACAGTACATTCATACACATATAGAAATAAATAAAATTAATAAAAATAAAAAAATAAAAAAATAAAGTATCTGTTCATAGGACCGTTTGGAAACATATTCATGGGAACAGGAAGACACTCAAACCTTTGATATCATAACAAAATATATCAAAGTTAATATCAGACAAGACCTGCCATTGTGTATCTAACGGGATGCATTGAGAAAGAATCACAAAGTCGTTTGTGATACTCTTGCCACAATATACCTCAGAATCCAACAGAGTAAGGAGCAGCGACCGCACCATCTAAATTCCTGTTGGGATTGGATATCAGTCCAGCAAAATGAAATCAGTGGGCCAATCTGTAAATTAGAACAAAATCTTTATATTAATTAGCATTATTGTGCCTTTGTTAGTATCTTGAGTTAGAACATGCTGTGCTATGGTTAGGCAGTTTGTTAACATTTGAATAAACATTATTTTGCATCCTTTTCTTGGTCTTTTATAACCTTTTCAATGCACAACTTTACTGTTTTGAATAGGTTTTTCTCTTGTGTGAATAAACATTTTAAAGGGTTTGCTAAAACTTGACATATTTATGACTCTCCAAAAAATTATTTCTTAGTAGATAATTTAAAAGGTGAAATTATTCGTTTGACTTCATCTCCTGATTACTTATCCACCATGGCTTCAAATGTATTGACATAATATAATATGTACATATTATATTAATACATTCTTTTAACATTATATAAACTTATGTTAAAACAATAATGTACCATGCATATAAAGTTCATTTTCATATTATATTTGCACTTAAAGAAATGAGAAATGTATTGTCATTGCATTACTGAATTTTAAAATTAGAGTTAGACCTATCTGTGGCTAATACTTTTGAACATTCTAGCCCTCCTTGTCATATGAGATCATCTTTGTAGCCAAGCTCCTTTTGACAAGGCAAAGACATCTGTTTCAAACATGGTAGATTACAGTGTGCTGAATCCTCATTACTGACAAAGGCAACACACTAGGGGTTCAACATTCCGCATAGTTTTATTCACATTTATCCTCAAATAGGCATTTGGTGTATTTCAAAATAATAATGGAATAAAGCCAGCATTTTTAAACTGGATGTTTTGTGTAAGGATATAACAAAGATGGTACCTTATTTCACAGTCAGTTGGAATTTCAATAATTACAATAAGTCACTTTCCCTGAAAACATTTCTTCTCTAGATGCTTAAAATTTAGATGGGTCAGAAGCCTGATTAATTACAGATTTCAAATAGTTTAATTCCGCGTTTTCAGCTTGATACTTACCAGGAATAATATGGATTAGTACAAATCGTTTTGGAACATTTTATGTTGTTTAGAGTTAGACGTGTTCATGATATTTAAACTTCAGATGTACTTGTGAGTATATACTTTATTATCTAGTTTTGAAATAATTTGGAAGTAATCCTTACAAGATTTGGTCATCCTCAGCATCGTTTGGAAGATGTGTACACTTGGCTGCATTTCACAGCATCTGCAGCTTTCGGAAATAGCTAAGATTTTCAGTTGACATGTCCTAGATGTTAATTTATGTTACAAGTTATAAAGGTTGAATCTGTGTGCTTGTAAGGCAATTTGCCTTTGTTCAGAAGAACGTAATGACGAAGAGCAAATAAAGTCAAACAATGATTTAAATTTCCACTCGAAGGGGGGAAATATATAAAAAGTAATGCTTGGAATTTGACCTTAGCTGCTAAAGGGAAAATTAATTACTAGAAAATGCAGAAACATGTTTTGTTTCAAAGCTATTTTCAGTGTCATTTTTGTTTTATAAGCTAAAAACCCTCACTATTTGAAATATTGCATGTTCATTTTAAATCAAGTACTATTCTGCTAAATTTGTCTGTGCACAAATAAATCTTTAAGTAACTTGTTAGTTGAATTTTCTTTCTGAGAATCAGAATAAACCACAAAGAATTGTGCAAGAGATGTAAGTTGATTACATTTGAGTCCACTTTTCAAACTTTCAGTGGGAGAAATAACTTTCCTGAGGTCAGAGACTAGAGAATACCAAAGCTGTCTGTTGAATCCATCTTAGTTTAACTGTTGCACCACAGTGAGAGGATGTGTAGTGCAGCTTTGGATTTTCTTNTGGAGAGTAAGGGACTGCTGAGAGCACGTCCCTGGATAGGACTCCTATGTTAAATCCCACTAACAGAGTACTACATACACAGAAGGCCACAGCTAATCAAAGTGTGGAGAGTAAGGGACTGCTGAGAGCACATCCCTGGGGATAGGATTCCTATGTTGAATCTCACCCACCCATAGCTCAGGTACCGTCACCAAAGAGAAAACAGAAAGATTGTAACAGCCAGGGTTGCTGTATGAGTATCAGGCAACAGAATTCTCCAGGCCTCTGTATGATCTTACAGCAATGGTTTCAGCACACACAAGACTCATTCAGATTCAACCAGACAACAACCCATCATAGAAATGGGAAGATGGGCAGCAGGTTCCCACTTTACCAAAAGAACTATTGGCAACTGATTATTTCTGGGTCAGGTAGAGTAGATCTTCTTTAAGGGAGAAACTCTAGATGGGCTGACTAGAGTCCAGTAGATAAACTTATACTGAGAGACATTTGGGTACACAAGTATGACTTGATATGCCTTAACATATATGACAGAATGTATGAAATTTGGTGAGGGAGGTGATATTGGGGGTTAGATGGGGAAAAGTCTATAAAGGTGATTAAGATGGTTTTGTGTAAATTGTACAAAAATTCAATAAAAATACACAAAGGAAGGTATTATGTAGGGCATTGGGGGAGAAAGGGCATTAGTGGTCATACTTAGCTGTGAACCCCATAAACTTCAATACCAACTTGCCAGACAAGATGTACAATAGTAGGACTACTATTATAGAATTAAGCAATTGCTCTCTGATTAGATCTGAGGACTGTTTCATAGGAAGAAACCCATGAATGACACTGTAAACTCAGTCACAAATATAGGACAGTCATAAGCTGT
The DNA here is from genome assembly GCA_009823505.1 of Rhizomys pruinosus. Taxonomy (NCBI): domain Eukaryota; kingdom Metazoa; phylum Chordata; class Mammalia; order Rodentia; family Spalacidae; genus Rhizomys; species Rhizomys pruinosus. The sequence goes on from VZQC01001008.1 coordinate 3,975,120, forward strand.
ACTGGTGAACTTACTGCTGTTGTTTAATTAACTTGACATAGCATCAAACTGCCTTATACATACTTATGTTTATACCCCTAGGTAAATGTTGCTTTTAGCCTTAAGGGAATTTACACTTTGTTGTGAACTAGATGAAAGTGATTTCGGAGGGTTGTGGTTGATCGAGGTACTGAGGATAAACAACAGTTGAGTGTTCAACCCTAAAGAAGACATTTTGTACTTCCACTTCTGAGGATTGGGGAGCATTGAGGAAGAGAAGGTGGGAAGAATATAAGAGTCGGATGATCAGAGAAGGGCTGAAAAATGTTATATTTGGGGCATGACACAGCCATCATATATAGTTACTTACACTGGGGCTGAATAAGACTGGCCTTGTCAGCCATCTCCTATGGCTGGGGAGGAACTCATGGGGCCCTACCCTTCTCTGCAGAAGTGATGATTACTGAAGGCTCTGGGGAAGGCAAAGTCATTGTTTCCAGCTGTATGCTTGGTGGTGAGTCCAGTAAACGGCAGTGGATACTCCAAACCCATGGTCACATAGAAAGTTACTCAGTGGGTCACAAAACAACAACAGAAGAGCATGAATGTGGGAAAGGGATTTATAGGGAGATGAGAGAAATTAGAATGAATTTTATACATGTATGGAGATGTCAAAAATGTAGTTAATAAAAAATTAAAGAATCACTCCTTTAAAGATCAACTCTCCCAGCTGGAGAGATGGTCTAGCGGTTAAGAGCGCTGACTGCTCTTACAGAGGACCTGGGTTCGATCCCCAGCACTCACATGGTGGCTGAGAACCATCTGAAACTCCAATTCCAGGAGAACTCCAGTTCCAGGGGAATCCGACACCCTCTTCTGACCTCCGCAGCATTGCACGACATGGGTGCACAAACTTGCATGCAGGCAGTACATTCATACACATATAGAAATAAAAAAAATTTTAAAAAAAATATGGGTGTTCTTAAAAAGATCAACTCTCCCAGCTGGAGAGATGGTCTAGCGGTTAAGAGCGCTGACTGCTCTTACAGAGGACCTGGGTTCGATCCCCAGCACTCACATGGTGGCTGAGAACCATCTGAAACTCCAATTCCAGGAGAACTCCAGTTCCAGGGGAATCCGACACCCTCTTCTGACCTCCGCAGCATTGCACGACATGGGTGCACAAACTTGCATGCAGACAGTACATTCATACACATATAGAAATAAAAAAAATTTTAAAAAAAGATCGACTCTCCCTCACCCAGCAGTAATCAGTTGCCGATAGTTTCTTGTCCTCAGTTCCAAGTTGGGTCTTTGTCTCATTGAACCTGCATGCATCTTGTGCATGATGTCACTATTGCTGTTAGTTCACATGAGCAAGTTCTCAGAGGCCTGGAAGACTGTCTTTCATTATAGTTATGCACAAAGCTTGGCTCTTACAATCTTTCCATTTCCTCTTCTGCCATGGTCCCTGAGCCCTGGGTGGATGGGGTTTCATATAGGAGTCTTATCCAGGGATAACTACTCTGCAGTCTTTTACACTGAGGGATATGAAGGTGCACAGATTTGACTCTTTAGGCCTTGGATGAAATCTAGAGGGGGATACAGGGGACATGTATGGAGGATGGGGCTCTAGGTATGATTAAGATGTATTATATGTCAGCTGTAATTCTGATAGGTTTCCCCTTATATGTAACCTGTTTTTCTCTTGTGGCTTTTAGAATTTTGTCTTTGTTTTGGGCATCTAGCATTTTAACTATGATGTGGTAGGGGATAGTTTCTTTACTGGTCTAGTCTATTTGGTGTTCTATATGCTTCTTGTATTTGTATGGGTTTATCTTTTTTTAATTTGGGGAAATTTTCATCTATTATTCTGTTGACAATCTGATCAATACCATTCTCTTGGGATTCTTCTCCTTCCTCTATCCCTATGATGTGGAGGTTTGATCTTTTCATAGTGTCCCACATTTTCTGGTTGTTCCACTCTTGTGTATTTTTAAATTTTTCATAGTCTTTACTTGAGCTTTTCTGTTGTTCTGTGTTATCTTCCAGGTCTGATATTCTTTGTTCTGCTTCCTCTATTCTGCTTCTGAGGCTTTTTCCCATTCTTTCCTCTTGATTGGATGACTGTTCAATTTCCCTTTTCATTTCCTCCTGTGTTTTCTTTACTATTTCCACTTCCTTTTGGAGCTTCTCAATCTTTTCTTGTAGCTCCTTGTTTTGCTCATTGTTTTCCTTTTTCATTTCAGTGTGGGATATTTTCAGTGTTTCCACTTCCTTCCGGAGTTTGTCAATTTGTCCCTCTAGCTCTTTCCAGAGTCTGTCATTTTCTCCTTTTGGTTCATTCTGAAGTTTGTCCTTGTCTCCCTCTAGGTCCTTTCTGAGTTTTTCATTCTCTCCCCTTAGTTCTATGATTTCTTTGAATATGTCGGTGATTGTTATTCTACAATGTGTGCCCTGGCTTACCTCTAGGGAGATCCCATTGTAGGAATCCTTCACAGGCTCTGGAGAGTTTGGTGTGGAGTTATTCTACGCCTTTCCCATATTGTTCTTTCTTTGTGCTCTCGGCATGTGGTTTGCCTTTTGCCTGTATTCTGATTCGAATCTTGAATGCCTCTGCACATTGTTGAAGGATTGCTTTCCTTGATTCTTTCAGGTGCCTTCGTTGTATTCTCCTTATGTATGGAGGGTTGACTTGTCTAGGTTTTAGGCTTTCAATTTTGGTTATATATTGGAAGGTATAGTTCACTCTTCCCTTTCTGTTCTGTAAGATCTGGGTGGGTAACAACCCAGATGACAGGTTCTGAGCACTGTGTTCCCTCTGCTGCCAGCCACTCTCTCCTGAGTACTAACTTGGCTGAGGGACCTAAGGGATAACTTTGTTCCTTGCCCTCAGAGGTCAACTAAGTATTAGGGGATTATGCATGGGGGCATCTTTTGAAATGTCGTGCAATTGTGGGTCACCAGTCTTCCTGTTCAGGGAGGTCTTGGAGAGCCACTAATGGGACTTCAGTCGGTGTCCAGTCTATAAAGAGGAAAGTCTGCTCATGCTTCAGAAAAGGAAGCCTGGTCTAGCAGGACCTGACTTTGTCCTTGAGTGGATGGAACTGGTAAATGAAAAGCTGAAAGGAGCCAGCTCTCCTCCCCCACCCCGTTCCAAAAAAAAAAACCCCGAGAGAACCCTGAGGACCAGATCTTCAACTGACCTTGAGAAAATAAAAACCTTGGTTAATCTGGGCTAACTGTGTTGCCTTAAGCATCCAAAAGGAAAGTACAACCAGATATAAATAATCGGTAAGACTAGAGAAACTGTACTACAGACATAGAACTTGAGATCTTAAAAAGACAAAAAGAAAAAAGAAAAAAAAACCCATTAAAAATAGTACCTATGAGCCAAAGTGTGTCTATTATGGTTCAGAAAACCTTAAAATGCTAATTGTTTACACAAAACAACATTTATTAGAATCATAAAATGAAGATTGGTTTAAGCCATAAAAAAAGATTGGGTGTATCTCTGTGAGTTTAAGGCCAGCCTGGTCTAGACAGTGAGCTCCAGGAGAGCTGGTACTAAAAGGGAGACCCTGCCTCAAAAATACCAAAAAAAAAAAAAAACAAAAGGAAGAAAAAGATGTGTATATGAAATGCACAAAAATTCAATAAAGAGAATTGAGAAAAAGGATTAAAGAAAAAAAAAACAATTAAATAAATAAAAAGACTCTAATCCATAGACTGATTTAATACCAACTTAACAGCTAAAGATAAATAAAACTGAGTACAGCTTTAAAGAGAGAAAAATTATAAATACATACTGAACTGAATAAATATGACTTATAAAAGTTGGTGAAATAGAGATTTCTGCTTCCATAAACATGTAAGCCTACTTTCTCTAGTTTCCCCCACTTAGTGTTGCTAAAACACCCCAAACCTTGCTAGGTACGGGCATCCTCAAGATGAATAACTAGTGTTTGGAAAATGTCTCTGAGTGCAGGAATCAATGAGCAAGGCTGTTTGGAAGACCATGCTCTGCAAGCAATAGAGTGACCAGCAGCTCTCCACTCTACCTTCTGGTGCAGGGGTGTCCCAAGATTCCTGAGAGACCCTGGGGCCACTGCGTGTGGTCATAAGTCGTGAGGATGCCCGTACCTAGCAAGGCCACTTGAATGCGAAGGGCAAATCAACATTCACACTACACAGGAGCTTGTATGTTGATTTTTCCATTAGGAAAATTTGTATAAAATTTGCATTGTATAAAAGTCATTCAGAGTTGCTGAAGACATTGGTCGCTGCATTTGTCTGAGGCAGGAGCTGTGATCTCCATTTGGGCTAAATCCTTGAAATGTCATCTGGGGTGGACAGTTAGATGTCTTACTCTTTTGCGCCACCTACTGGTTAAAGGCTTACATCACACGTCTAAAAGCCTAACAGAAGAGGTCCCCAGGGAGGAGGGATCCTGAAGGAAGGGGCATAGTGACCATCTGAGGGAGGCTTGTTCCTTGCTTTGTGGGATCTAGAGAAGACGTTTGTGCCTAATAATTCTTCTTCCGACTCTCTCTGCTTACAGCCAGTTTTCCAGGCACTTCCAGAAATGCAAAATGGCACCGTTAAATGAAAACAGCTGGCCAACACTTCTAGTCAAATCCCATTTGCCTTGGCCTTTGCAACTGGTAATCCAGGACATGGGGAAAAATAACAAGATATTGTAGCAAAAATACGACCAGAAGTACACATGTGTGTCGAGCCAGAATATGATTTGTTATTAGTAAGAAGTCTAGAACGTCAGAGTTCTCTCAACAGGGGGCTGAGGAAATGATGCCTCACACCACGCAGCTTAGGTCTACTGTAGCAGCCAATGACGTTGAGCTTCAGAGGCTGGGCCTAATCTCTGCCACATGTCTTCATGGGGGTCTTGGCCCACCACCAGTTGCAGCACAACTGGCATTGGACACAAGAGACAAGAACGCGGTTATAATTTTTCTTCCTTACATTTCATTGCTCAAAACCGACTTTATATGCTGCTTGTGTTCAGCATGTGTTCTTGCTACTGTGTGCCCACACGTGTTTGCTTAGCTAATGTGTTTCTTCGGTGTGCTGGAGCCAGTGTCTGTACCCAGCACATGCTTCTCCCATAGGTCTGCCTTGCATGCCCGGCATCATGAACCCAGCATGGGGCCTGCTTTTGTGGGCCAGATGTTATGTTCCTAACTGGTTTTGTTCTCTGTGCACCTAGCATTCCAATCTCAGGGCCTGTGTCCTATGCCATCTGCCAAATGTATATGCAGATATTGGTCCTGACACTGTCCTGTGTGCCAGATGTTGCTTATCTGGATTTGTGTGCCCAGAGTGCAGGCTGGGTATGTGTGGCACTGCCTAGCTGAGGCTTGATGCACAGTGTTGTATGCTAGATTACATGTTGTTATCTGTGTGCCTAGCATTGTGCTCCCACTATTTATTCCCTGTTCTGTGTCTGTAGTTGTGTGCTAATGTTTCGTGCCTGCTCACCTTAGTGAAGTGTTGTGCATCTAGCACATGTTGCAAGCATGCATTCTTATCATGCTTTTAGCCTGTGCTTTTTCAATGTGCATAGTGTTATATGTTTTGCATTGTAATCCCAGAGTGTGAGTCTGTGGCAGTTTGCAAAGTATTCTACCCTTGGCATGGGTTCCCAGCATGTGTGATGGGGCTATGTGCCTCTGTGAGTGCCCTGTCTCTAATGTATATGCACTGTACTGCATGCCCTGTGTCCTTGCCCTGTGTGCCCTGTGCTGAGTGCCCAGTGCTATGTGTCCTGTGTATGTGCCTGTGCCTGGTCCTATGTGTTCTTGGATGCCCTGTGCTCTGCACCTGGTGCCAGGCCCCTTTGCTGGGTGCAGGCTGTCTCACAGTGAGGTTGAGTCTCGGTGACTCTGTCCTCAGCTCTGCTCATGCAGTGCTCAGGGTCACATCTGGTTTCTGTCCCTCCCTTCACCTTTCTTCTTCCCCCAGTGAGTGAGGTTGGTTTCCTAGGAACATGTATCTAATCGCTGCTTTCCTTGTTTGTGTTTAACCTTCAAGCAATCAGCTTCCTACAACATAGACACCCCTTTAACATGGGGTTTACAGAGTGTAAGGCCTTAAATTGTCCTTCTTCCCTATCCTGTACTAAAGGCCACCTCTAGAGCATGTGGCCTGCACAGGCCTTGTCTCCAAGGCCTGTGATGGTGCAGGCTTGGACAGAGGAAGCATCTTTCTCTACTTTCACACTGTCTCTTAAAGAGAGTCACTTCTTTCTTGCTGCTTACACATTCCCTATGAGAGCACTCCTCTTCTAGTCTCAGGACACTGAGAAAGTCCTACCAGGTTCTAGAAGGTACATTCTAGCTGGGTGTGGTGGCTCATGCCTTTAATCCCAGCACTTGGGAGGTAGAGGTAGGCAGATCTCTGTGGGTTCAAGGCCAGCCTGGTCTACAGAGCAAGCTCCAGGATAACTTACTAAAAGGGAGACCCTGCCTCAAAAATAACTAAAAACGGAAAAAAAAAGATAGAAGGTACATTCTGCTTCCACTCAGTCCTCTGTCTCATCTCATCACCAGTCCTGGTCCCTCACTTCCTGTATCTTCATAGCATAGGGCTCAGACAGGCCCTGGGAACTCAAAGGATGTGAGTCCTGGTGAAAACCCTGTTATCTGTGTAAAACAGATAGATATTGGAGATATTATGTGAAGTGAAATAAGCCTGGCACAGAAAGACATATTTTCTCTCATAAGTGGACTATAAAAACAAGTTTGGGCCAGATGTGGAGGTGTACACCTTTAATTCCAGCACTTGAGAGGCAGAGGCTGGCAGATCTCTGTGAGTTTAAGGCCAGCCTGGTCTACATAGTGAGTTCCAGGACGGCTAGGGTTACAGGGAGACCCTGTCTCAAAAAGACAACAAACAAACAAACAAAACAAATAAAACAAAACAAACAAAAAAACCCCAAGTTTGCTTCACCCTTTTCCCTGGTGGTTGTAATGCTTAGGATTTGGTGCTCTCAGAGTAGAAGAGAGTAGAATAGTGCTTACTGCAGCCTGGAGGGGTCAGGAGAGGTAAGGGCAGTTGGATGATGGGTATCAAACTCAGTGATGTGGGAAGAACAGCTCCAGTGTTTGGCAGCTCAATGGGGTGACCAGTTCATAATAAAGTCGTCCATATTTTGTGAGGAACTGGGAATAACAAGCTCAAAGGCACTGGAGGAAATAATAAAGAGAGGAAATGTTAACTTCCTTCACTTGATCACTTCGTATTGTATTCACTGAAGGTTACAGTGTGTGTTGTAAATATGCACAATTACTACATGTTAACTAAAAAGAAAAATAGAAAATAATTGAAGGTATAATTTTAAGTTGCAGCATATCCAGTTCTGGATGTGGTGTCTCCTGAAAGGCCACCCAGGACAGCGCTGACCAATGAGGTGTGGGTATGCTGGAGAAGTTCCCTCTTACATCCTGATGGGCTTAGGAGGCTCAGCAGGTCTCTGGGTCCTCATCTGGCCTCTCCTCAATTTTATGGTCCTAATTGTAACAGTCCCAGTTATAGCCACAAGAGGGCAGAGGTGCCCTCTGTCTTGGGAGACTGGCCATCACAACTGCTGGACAAAAATCCTGGCATGAGATCACTCTTAGACTCCTTCTTTAAGGATGTGAGTGTATAAATATCAGAATGTAGTGAGTGTCATGAAAAGCATGAGAATCTAAAAGTACAAACTTCATACAAATCATTAAAAATACACTTGTCTCTGGTACTTTGGAGCTATCAGAGAATAAAACATTCCCTTGGGTAACCCAGTGCTTTAATTTATAGAATTCTAGGCTCTGAAACATTACAATCTGGGTTCTCTTGCTTTCCTACCTCTTTTCCTCTGGTGACTGGTATAGCAGATGTGGAAGGGCTGAACCAGCTGTGGTCTCTGAGCCTGTATATGTGACAGGAAGAAAGGCTCCTGCATTTCTAGCTGGTTCTGGTTTGAACACAATCTGGACATAGTTCCAAGCTGTGGAAAAGGGCTGGAAGGCCTGTCTCCAACTGTGTCCTCTCCAAATTCTTTGGTTCATTTCTACTGAGATGTGTCCTATCCTGGAGCCGCTCTTCATTTTGACAGCTTCTTTGAATAACTGTGATTACTATGCTGTTCTTGCTAGTTTGATTATGGCTGTGTATTCATTTCTAATTGTTTAGAACCAGAAGATGGGATGGTGACTTTAATCTTCTAGAATCCTGCAAACTTGGGATACACGCCTTGTCATCTTCCCGAATCCTCCTCTTCACACAGAGAGATGCCTCTCTCTTCCAGAAAGATTTGAGAGCCTGCATTAGAGGCATCAGCAACCACATGGCCCTTGACCTCAAGGTGGCTGTGAAACTCCCTTTCCAATACTGTAGGGTCATGCCTGTAGGCCTTACCAGCTCGGGCAAGCTTGTAAGATCCAAAGCAGAATTGCTTTGGGGATTAGAATTTTCTTTTCTTTTTTTCTTTTTCTTTCTTTCTTTCTTTCTTTTTTTCTTTCTTTCTTTCTTTCTTTCTTTCTTTCTTTTTTTTTTTTTTTGGTCTTTTTTGATCTGAGACAGGGTCTCCCTTTTAGTTCCAGCTGGCCTGGAACTCACTATGTAGTCCAGGCTGGCCTTGAACTCATAGAGATCCGCCTGCCTCTGCCTCCTAAGTGCTGGGATTAAAGGAATGTGCCACCATTCCTGGCCTGGGGATTAGAATTTTCACTTCTCCATTTTATGATTTTAGTGTGTGTATTTGTCGAAGTTCTCTAAAGAAACAGACTGGCAAGCCTTCCATACATGTTCTTCTATGAAGATTCTGCACAAATATGGAAGGTGCCTTCCATGTGATCCATACTGAAGGTTTCCTTATGAGGATAGGGTGAATGAAATGTGCTATCCTTTGAGATTGTGCTGGCATGAGAATAACCCTTAAGAAAGATAGAGCATCATCAATCTGTTTGTGCACAGGAATAATTAGTTTCCTTTGCACTCTTCCATCAGTCAAGGGTCACCCTTAAACTTCACTTATTTTTTTGTAAACTAATTAGTTTATAATTTATTGAACTTTCAGTGATGAAAATAAGATAATTACAACCTTTTGCCTTAATCCTTTGCCCTTGACACACAAATTCTTTTATGAGTCATGTTTCCAGTTTCTTTTTGTAATTGATCTGCAAACTATATGCAAAGCACCAGCGACGCCAGAGTCCATTTCAGGCCGTGGATGGGCCATTAGAAGCACTGTAAGTGGGAAGAAAAGGGTGGTGCCTCTCCTGGACATTCTGGACCTTGGAATGATTTGAGGACTTTTGGATGAACAGAGATTACCACACTGTCCTAGCATTGATGGAAACAGGTACACTGTAGGGATGGCAGCAGCTGCTGTGTTCACGGACTGTCCTGAATTTTCATTTCATAATAGTAATCCCGTTAGGAATAGGTGCAGTTAGATACTGGAACTCCAAGCTGGAGTCAGATCCTAAAGGATTTGGGCGAGTCAGATTATGGAAGATTTAGAGTACATTGGGACCATAATTATTTTTTTAATCTTATGCACATCAGTGTATTCAACAGGAGAAAGAGGGGTAGGGGAAATTTCCAAAGAAATGGAGACCTTGTGCACTGACAGATCTACGTGTGCAATGGAGCAGCCGCTGCATTGGTGCTGGTTGAAGACGGACAGGGGTGAAGCAGGGGTGGAGAATGAATTCAGATATTAGGTGGTTGGTTACTTATTGACCAGACAGAGAGGTTGAGAAGAAGGTGGTCACAGCATGTAGGGGCAGGGAGCGGGGTGGAGCTGGCGCTGGGATTTCTCATTGAATCTGGAATCATATATTTGCTCACATGCATTCTGAGAAATCTTTAGCCTACAGGTGAAAGGCAGGAGGACCTTTCCAAAATTGAAAAAACCTAATGGCAGTAATCACATTTTAGTAGTTTAGTCTGTCTGTCCTAAGGATGCAGTATGCCATTCTAAGGCTCATAATCTCATTAACTTAGAAATACTAAGTGTAGGCAGAATGTCACATTAAGCCAATTACACAATTTTCTAGTATGACATTAATGGATGCATTTGGCAAACATTTACTTAGCACCATAGCCAGGCCATATCACACATGTCATGTGGTACTAGTGGGTATTGAAAGTACAACCTAGTGTACAGACATATATCTGATGCTGATATATGCATTCTTCATTGGTTCTTCTAGAAGGAATTAGAGAAGGCCTATAGTCTCCTCAGGAAAAGATGTGCACGAACTTTCTCTAGGATGGCTCCCTGGAGTCCTTTGCAAACCCTGTTCTTGGTAGGAGAATGCTCATCTTAGAGAAACACTGGACACCCAGGCAACCCTGACACTGTTTCATAACTGGGGAAGAAATGCTGACAACATCCTGACTGCAAACCCGTGCAGGGGATCTTGGCTAGCTGTGCCTTTTAGTGATCTGCAGAACAGTGGAGGCAAGGTAATTAGGAAATTACAGGCTGAAGATTAGCTGAGAAAGGGCAGGAAATTGAATGAAGTCAGTGTAAGGGCATAGGGAGGCATTTTTCAAGCTGTCTGCTCAGATAGGCCTTTGAAGTAGAGCCAATGCGTGTATCATAGATAAAACTGGACCCTGCATACATCACAGGCAAATAAGTCACAAGAAAGGCCTTTCTAGATATGCCTTTCTCAGAGAGCCTTCTTCTTTACTGCCTGATCATGGCTAGCTCCTGGTCCAGGAACATGGATCCAACTTATTTTCAGTGAACAAAAATGATTAGTGAGACTTCACTTGGATGATTGCAGGCTTGGGTGTGTCAACTAGAATGCCACCACAGTGGTCCTGATGGCAGACAGTGTCCTAGGATGGATAAACTGGCTCTCAACTCCACCCTGCCTGATGCTGGAGTACCAGATGGTGAGAACAGCGCTGTTCAACAGGGTGGGACACTAACAACAGGGCACATGCCTGGTTTCCCCTGTCCAGTTTGCTGAGGCCACTTCTGCCCTCTGTACCAGGACTGCCACAGAAATAAAAAGTTTCAAGGGACCCTGGGAATATAGTAAAATGAGGTAAGCAGTTTTGAGCATAGACTATGGGCCTCATTAGTACCTTTGTTTAATAGAAGCACCTGCTCCAGAGGCTTGAACATTTTTTTTTTACCTCAATTTGCTGTTTTGTGTGTTCCTTGCTCAATCTCTTGGCTTGGCCCCTCCCCTTTATTGCAGTCAATTTTCTCTCTCTCTCTCTCTCTCTCTCTCTCTCTCTCTCTCTCTCTCTCTCTCGACAGGGTCTCCCTGTAGCCCCAGTTGGCCTGGAGCTTACTATATAGACCAGGCTGACCCTGAACTCACAGAGATCTGCCTGCCTCTGCCTCCTGAGTGCTGGGATTAAAGGTGTGTGCCCCCATGCCTGGCTTAAAGACAGTTCTTAGCTGCCATTAGGTGCTGGGAATCAAACCCAGGTCCTCTGCAAGAACATTCGGCTCTCTTAACCACTGAGCCATCTCTCCAGCCCCAATTCTCTCTTAAGATGTATCAAAGCTTCATTCCGATGTTCCCCACAGGAATAAAGGGAGTGTCCTAGCATCTCTTGCGGGTTTGAGCTCCATTGAAGCCTAGGCAGTTTTGAAGACCAGGGTTCAGACAGGGGCACTGAGTGATCCTGTCTCATGTTTATCCCTTTTTTGAGAGGGTTGAGAGAGGTTTGGGGATAGCTAAAACACTCTTGCAGCCGTGGCCTTGTTAATCACTATAGCAAACAACTCTCTAGGAAAGGCATCCAATAAAAGAGTATTTTAAGACAATTGGGGTTAAATCTAACAGCTAAGGAACTGTGCCATGCTGTTTATAAAAGGAGATTTGTAAATGTACCTATGCATGCATGAGTGTATATATGTGTATGTGTGTACACCTGTGTATGCGTGCGTGCACATGAGGGCAAATGAATGCCTGTGTTGCTTGAAAGGAAGAAGGGAAGCTTGAGACAAGGAATTCTTTGCTTTTCTGATTATGTACTTAACTTGCTTATAGTGAATGAGTTAGGAGGGAAACTGAATTTTTTAGAACATAGGTATAAAGATTTGTAATCAGAATTGGCTTTTGTGGCTAGGAAGCCCTCCTTGTGATCTTCTGTCTATAAGCAAGATAAGCAAAAAGCCAGTGATCTAATTCAGTCAGAGCCCAAAGGCTTAAGCACCGGAGCACTCAGGCCTCTAGACAGGAGATGACAGGTCTGCCATAGCCTTACCAGAGAGAGCAAGTTCTCTGCTCCAGCTTTCGATTCTTGCACACCCTCAGACCACACATTCGGGGGAGAGCTTCCTGCTTCATTCAGTTCACCATGGCTTCTATAGGCACGTTACAGACGCACCTCAGAATAATAGGTTGTCAGTTACCTGGGCATTTCACTGCTCAGTCAGCATCTTAATAAACAATGACTTTATAATCAGAAGACTAGAGAGGAGCAGAGGAGGGGGCCTCAAGCTCATGACACAGACTCTGCTCAGGAGGTTGGTTGATGGAGGGGGTGCTTAGAAGTCTAGCTGAGCACAAAGATGACCTAAGAGTGATTAAGGTTCAGACTTTGCCTCCTGAGTCCCGATGTTCCAAGACACTGCTGAGTCGTGGGCATGCAGATTGCACTTGGGCCTCCCCAGCTTTGCTGAGACTGCAATTCCTCAGCTGCTCTCTGCCTAGATGAATTCTGCACGCGCTGCTGAGCGGTGTGATTGGGGTTGCACTGATATGCACATTCCTTCTAGCCTGCCAATGTGAGCTGAACAAATTCCAGTTCTGTTAAGGAAACTGAAGATAACTCAGAGTCCTGTTGAATTGAGTCCTTTTCAGAAGTGAGAAACATTTAAGTAGATTAAGATTTGATATTCTTGGCTATTTGCTGTTGGATGGTGGAGAGATTGGAGGTAGTGAATAGTTGAGTTGCTTCATAGCACGGAAAATGGCTTGTTTCCGGCTCATCTGAAGCTCCATGGCTTTTCTAATATGATTAAGCAAAGGCATCAATGAGGAGCTGGCGTATGTCCAATGTAACAGCACCCTTATGTGAATGAATTGTATACCAGGAACTGAGCTGTGTTCTTGGGATATAAAGCCGAGGGAAGCATAAACAGTAGGGTGCTATGGATCTCTCAGCATTATTATGATAAAGGAGGCACACAGCATTGTGGGAACACAAAACAGAGGGCAACAGATACTTTCAGAAGGTGCATGGATTTAAGGAATGCTATAGCCTAGCCTTTGACCAAAGCTTGAGGTAGACCAAGCCGGGTATGACATAGAAGGGCTGGTGGCTTGAAAAGTGGCTGAACATGAAGGTGGACAGGACAAGAGGCCTCAAGAACAGTGTACTGAACATAGATAGAAGGGTGTTGTCTATGTCTTAGAATGACCTGGCAGCAGCGTATGTGGTGGGAGTGAGGCTCAGGCTGTTGTCAGTGCATTAGGGCTAGCAACTTTGAAGAAAGTGCCAGATTGAACATGCTGTGTAGGAGAAGGAAAGGTGTGATGGCGCTTTCCAGGCTGAACTGACAGGACTGGGGAGCAGTGCGAGAAAGAGGCAGCAGAATTGGCGGCCAGGAGCAATTCAGTACCTCTCACAGAAATAGAAGCTAGAGACTAGGTCTGGGGAGAAACCCAATGTGTTTATTAAAGCAAACTACAGTTTAGAATAATTAGACTTACAGGAAACACTGCAAAGTCCTGCAGATAATCTTATAAATATTGTATCTTGTGTATCTATAGTGCAGTAAACTAAATTGAGAAAGAACACAAATATAATACAATGTAAACTACAGACTGACTCTGATCATGTGACCAAGGTGTTCAATTCTGGTCTTCTGGGTTGTGGGGCTAACAGAGATACCTGGAGCTCAGGCTACAGCATGCAGAAGGCAGCTGTTGCTTTTCTTCTCCTGAAGGTTCTGCACTTTGTCTTATCTGCTTCTGTTTCATCTCTTTCAATGCAATTTTATTTAAATTATTGTCTTTGCCCATTTTTGCACTGCCAATAATGTAAAACCACAGACTTGATGAGTTACAATGAGTTATAATGGCTCATGGTTCTGGTCCAAAGCTTAAAACCCACATCTTTTTTTTTAAAAATATTATTTTTATTATTGGAAAATTTCATGCATTTATACAATGTATTTTGATCATGTCCATCTACCACTCTCTCCCTCCAACTCTCACTGGGGTCCCCTATTCTGTCTCAATTATCAAAAAATGAGTATGTTTGCCATGTATAATATAATGATATATTTGTGTGTTTGACATGAGATCTCATGTAGCACAGGCTAGCTTAGGACCTGAAATATAGCTGAGGTTGGACTTAAACTTATGATCCTTCTGCCTTTACTCCACAAATCCTAGAACTACAGGCATGTACCACTATGCCAGGCTCCATCATGGTATTGTGAATTATATCTACATTGCGGAAAAGCCCACACCTTTGATGGCAGTATTCCAGTGCCACACAGGGAATGTGTAAAAGACATAGCCCAAATGGCTTTTATAAGAGACTCATTTTCTAGATAGTTTATTAGCCCATTAACTCCACTGATGGACAGACATTCATCCATTCATGAAGGCAGAGCCTTATTCACTTTTAAAGCTCCTGCTTCCTAATACCTCATAGTGGGGATAAAATTTCAACATGAGTTTCAGAGGGGACAAAAGATATTCAAACAATTTAGGTGTCATGAATACTACTTTAAGTTGCCATAGGCAATTTTTCCCTGCCACCCCAGCTAGGCATAAGTTCTTTTTTTTCAAGTGCAAATATAAAGCCTGATGTTGCTCCTAATAGTTATGCAGTCATACCTTGTGTTGTATTCTGCTTTTGCTCTCCTGAATGCTGTTCCTATTTCTATGTAGTGATGTCATACTATTTTCCTTTGTTCTTGGAACCTGATATTCTCCTAATATTGTTAGTGATTTTTTTTTTACTTGATGGAACCACCTGTAAGGTTCTTATCAAATACCACTCTGCTGTTCCATCTAGTGGATTCTGGTGGTATAAAGGAGATACCACAATCACTCTCTTCTTAATATACTTTTCACAACACCACAGTTGATCTACTTGTTTCTTGTAGCTCTTCTTTCTTCTCCTCCTTCCTCCTCCTCCTCCTCCTCCTTCTTCTTTCTCTCTCTCTCTCTCTCTCTCTCTCTCTCTCTCTCTCTCCCACCTATAGGTGGCCTGATAATTTTTATAGTTATAAATCTCACCCCAAATTTTCCAGTTCAGTGAGATGGACTGACTTCTGGAAACCCAGGCTGGGCTTCCAACTAGGGATCATCGTATCAGAGTAGGAGTAGCAGCTGTAGTCTTGTTCCTTCCTCAGTACTCTCCACCCTCATACATCATGGACTCACTCTTTTCTTTTCCTTCTCATACTTCCAAACCAATCGTTAGCAAATTCTAACAAAGAATGAACCATTTCTCCCTGATTCCCCTGTATCCTCCCTGATTACTGCAAAAGCCTACATGCTCTTCAGCTCCCATGCATCCTATACTCAGGGGCTGAGTGGGCTTTTGACATTGTAAGTCAAATTATGTCACTTTTTGCTTAAGGGAACAAGCATTTCATCCATGGCTGGTGGGAGTGCAAAATGTTGTAGAATATGATGCAGGGCAAGTGGGAATATCTATCAAAATGAAAAATGCACCTGCCCCTTGCCTCAGTACTACCTTCCAGGAATTTGTCTTCTGTATGTATTTGCACACATTCAAAGTGATATATGTGTAAACTTACTCTCAGTAGCATTGAAACACCTCAAAACCCCACCAAGAAAGAGCCAGATAAATAAGCTGTGGTGTATTCACACAATAGAGTATAGGAAAACAGCAAAAGTAACAAAAGTAAAATGACCGAGGAGCTCTCCATGTATTGATAGAAAAGTATCTCTAGAATATACTGTCATGTGAACAAAAGAGCAAGAAGCATTTTATAGTACATTATCTTATAGGAACGAAGACATAAAATTTGCATTTCTTGAGAGTGAGGGTGGCTGAATAGACAGAAGCACAGGAAGACTGAAGAAGTAAGTCTTCTTACTATGTGTGCTTTGATTCAATGTTTGAACCTTGTTGCATATATTTTTGATGTGTACGAAAATGGTCCACTGGTGAAATTTCATAAGAGAATCCTTCTGCATGACCCTCAGCTTCTTGAAACTTTATAAATTGTACTCACTGCCTCTTCTTCACTGGGCCCTAGGAACCTTCCTGGCTGTCCTCTGATATTCTCCAGCATAGACAGATACAGCCCAGAACAGCTCAATTTCCTCTCCACATCACAAGCTTATTATTGTATTTTATTTTATTTTATTTTTTAAATTAATTTTTATTGATGTTTTGTGCATTTCATACATTTTTTCCAATTCAGTTCAGGCTTATTTCCCTTTCCCTCCCCCCCACCCCCACCCCATCCCAGATCATGCATTCTGCCATAACTGTCCTGCATCTTTCTCTCAGTTTTTTTTTTTCATTTTTAGCTATAAGTGATAATCCCATCCTACACAATGCAAAGCTGTATCTTTTCTTTCTCAGCTTTAAGTTGGTGACATTTTGACCTGTGGTGAATACAAATCTTTTCCCATAATTAGTTTTAAGATTTAAATTGCAAAGTTTTGACAAAAAGTTTTCATATATATCTGTATCCCCCCTTTTTATTTTTAGGTTTTTATTTTTTGATCCATGAGTCTCAAAAGGCAGTTGTAGTAGACGTACGTATAGGGTGGATCAACGTGCAGATCATCACAGCTATATTATATTGCAGCTCTGTTCAATAGCAAAAAGCTGGAACCAACCCCAAATGCCCCTCAACTGATGAGTGGATAGAGA